>CM042562.1:11844683-11934683 GCA_023630585.1 Cranoglanis bouderius | reverse complement strand
AGGGTCATTGCGTTACAGCTTTAGCAAGTAAAAACCAGATGCCTTAGAACAAATAAACACTGTTTCCTGTTTAGACTCGATCATGCTAAATAATTCTGAATGCCTAAAAATACAAATTTAATACTCTTCATAAACAGATTATACTTGTATAATTGTACAGCATGGATTCCACTAGCTTTCACAGTGCAGAGAGAGTAAATTAATTATTTTTCCTTAAATGTCTAATTAGTGATTTGGCTGAAAGTCAGCATGAAGTGGTGGTTTTGAAATTCAAAAATTCAAACAAATACAGCTCCTCTGTTCAGTGTTTCCTCCAAAGCCGTAAGCCATATCCCCCCAAAACATGCCAAGGCTAGAACTTTTGAATACTAATGCATTAGGGGGCCTTTCGGGAACCGACAGCCAATATGATTGACAGGCACTCCTGGTCCTGATTCGTTGGATGTTGGTGGTCCACATAGTTTTTTATCCCATTTTCAGAACCTCTGGCTCCACAAACACAAGAGTTTCCTCTCTGAGCAGATATTTTATTGATGCTAGAATGTGAGAGGAACTTCGCCAAATTTTATAAAAAACAAACTGTCCTTACATAAAAATCACTGTCTCCACTTGACTTTTTCTCACATCATCACTGCTATAGCAACCGCTATTAATGCTAGTTCATAGAAAAAAAAGGGTAAATGTAGAATGCTTAATGGTTCATCAAGTTTGTCACTCTTAAAAATTCTGTTTAGAAGCCGAAAACAGAGTACATTAGTGTCAAGTTCATTGTTGAGGTTACTTGACACTTCAATAACATCACCATGAAATTGATTTTATACTTTAAATATTTACTTCTAAAAAAAAAAAAAAATAGAGTTTCATCTCCTACAGGCTGAGAAGCACTTTGCTTGAACAACTGATAGGGAACTTTTGTCCAAAATGTCCTGTTTCTCTGGAAACTCTGTATACTATGCTGCACTTTCTACTCCCTAGACATTTATTATTGAAGTAGAACTGCATTGAAACCCTGGATATTATCTATACATACAGTATATACTGTACATCTATAAATATCTCAGAGAATAAGCACGTATGCAGACCATACTGAGGTCCTACTCTCAGATCAGGAATATATGCATGAGCAGGTGGGAGTATGTCAAGAGTGGATTGACTTCCCATATGTAAACCTGGGACCTGATTGTTGACCTCGTAGATTCATCAACAATCAGGAAGAGCAAGTGTCTGAGCTGTTGGGAGAGTCAACATTTTCTGACATGCTAATACTGCCAAAGCTAAACTGAAGTCTATTGAAATTCCTTTAGTAGTGACTCAAAGTTGATGCATTGTGTCTGAATGGCTTTCTAACCTACAGAAAATGCTTCACTGTTAGCACAGTTGTTATGCTTCCTTTACAAAGGCTATTAGCACTTTTGAAAAAAAAAAAAAAAAAAAACTGAATTCTGAAAAAGGTTAGGGTTTGTGTACAAAGGGGTAAAAATACAATTCCAACATGGACTCAGTTGCAAATTTATAATACTTTGCAGAACTCAATATTCCATCCATATTCCATACCGCTTATCCTACACAGGGTCGTGGGGAGCCTGGAGCCTATACCCGGGAACTTGGGGCACAACAGGGTTCCAACCCATCGCAGGGCACAATCACACACATATTAACACGCTACAAACAGTTTGGAAATGCCAATCAGCCAACAATGCATGTCTTTGGACTGGGGGAGGAAACTGGAATACCTGGAGAAACCCCCGAAGCACGGTGAGAACATGCAAACTCTGTGCACAAAGAACGGATGCAAACGTGCTAAGCACTAAGCCAGTGTTTTCCCCATGTTCTCCCCAATGTCTTCGTTGGTTTCCTTTGGGTTCTCTGGTTTCCTCCCACCTCCCAAAAACAAGCTGGTATACAGATGGATTGACTACTCTAAAAAAAAAAAAAATGCCACCAGGTGTGAATGAGAACGTGAATGTCTGTCCTGCAATGGACTGGCATCCCATTCAAGGTGTACTCTCACCTTACGCACAGTGAACCCGAGATACACTCCGGATCAACTGCGACCCTGACCAAATAAAGCCATTACTGTAGGTGAATAAATGAAAATTGAGTAAGGTTAGTATTCAAAGTTTTTTGTATGATTTAATTAAAATCCCCTTGTGACCCCGAGTTCATATTCATACTAAAAAGATATCACTTGTGTTATGTTTGTTGCTAGCAGGAACACATTTTCTGGATCTTTTTGCTTCTGATTTCATCATCCTACACTGTTTTTGTTGCTGAAATGAAGACTCCTGCTTCTCTTTAATGGCAAACATAAATTTTGACTACAGGAGAATATTGAGGAGAGTTATGTTTTTTACTGAATGGACGTTCTTTTTTTTATCATTCCCAACAAAATTTGCCTAGTTTCAAGTTATTTTACACAATAGCTTACAGTTACACTCCATGTTTACAGTCTACAGTCCTGTGTTTTTACTGCCCTGTATTTATTGTTTTGTTCGGTTTATTTATTGTTTTGCACTCGTCTCACACTGTTATGTATTTGCACTTTATGTAGTCTTGCATACTGTACATGTGTTGCACCATGGTCCTGAAGAAATCTCATTTCGTTCCAATGTATACAAGCTATATAGAGGAATGACAATAAAAACCCACTTGACTTGACTTGGCTTGGGGTCATAATTCATTAGTAATGCAGTGTATCCACTGTATCTGTATCCACACATCAGGAAAATCCTTTATCAGAATCTTGAACTGAGGAACTGGATACCACATACCACAGCAGCATAAGGGACTATGAGGCTAGATTGAGCATAACAATGCACAAATTATGCACCCGCTTATTCTCATCAATGATGCATACAGCCAGTAATGGAGGTAAGTAGCACCTCTCTGGCAGAAGACAGGAGGAGAGGAGGTGTCCTTTAAGGCCTCGGATTGCACTATTCGCTCTCATGTTTTTAATCATGTCCTCTCAGCTGATAAGTGAACGGGTGCTGCGATTCCACCGCTGTGATCTTAAGGGAAAGTGAGGAAATGAAAGCTCCCCTCTCAAGCTAATCATTAGGGGGCCACACTCCCTCAGAGCACAGAACTTTCAAAGGACCACCACATGGGGTCTTCTACATCAGAAAAAATAAAAATTGAACGAAAGGATTGGGTGAAAGAAACTGACTAATAACAAGCTCACACAGTAATTTAATTGGAAGATATGTGAGTAGAGAATGAAACTGGGAAAGTCTTACTACAGGTAATGGAGTTCATAACGAGTGGCCAAGTGGTGTAGATTTAAACTTCAAATCATTGTTCAACAAGAAAAGCATAAGAATTTATGAGTAAAAATAATCGTTGTTGCTCAAACAGAATAAAAAAATCTTCAACGCTCATGAACAAAGCAAGTGCACCAATGATTTAGGCTCAGTTCATGCACTTTGCTTTATTTTTCTCCAATAAAAGCATGGTTTTAAAGTGGCCCCAGCTGTGTTCTCCCATTACACAAGCTCAGTGACTGGCTAATGCCTCCTTCATAAATACTTGCCACAATAGTGGACATAAACCCAGGCGATTGGTTTTGCCTGATCAATACGGACAAATGCAGCCCCAGCCAATGGGACAGCGCAGATTCCCTGGTGGCCACTAGCAGTGTAATCTGTTTTGAGGAGGAGTTTAATGAGCTGTAGCGTCTTTACGACATGTACTGCCTCTCCTAGCAGGGATACCATTTCAGAGGGTCGACTCGCACTTTGGTTAAACAATTTACACCAGTGCTTGGGCTCGCTGTGAGGTCCTGACCCCTCACCGTGTGCTTTAAACTTTTCATTAAGTATGGGAGATTACTGCAGTCTGCTCCACCGCAAACAGCCTAAATAAGAGGTGCTTGGAGCTTAGCTGAGTGTAGAAATTGTTTGAACCCCAAGAGACAAGCATAGAGCTGTAGGGAATGTTCAGTGCACAGGGGTACCTATATACAGGTGTACAATACAAGGCCTGTAGAGACTTTTATAGATTTCTCTCTAAGATTAAGATCAAGGTAGGGGAAAGTGAGCATGCCTGGCTTGAGCAGACCGTCTACATTTCTGACATTTTCTGACAGACTCGTGGAAGCTCTGATGCAAGCGCTTTGTGATTTTATTCAATTTCACCCAGCCAATGTCAGTATATAGGAACATAATAAATAAATACAATAAATAAACTTGGGTGGCAAGTCCCAAAAATTGATATAAAAATCATAATGAAGATTGACTGGGCCAAAGCAGACCTAGATGAACTACAGGCAAACTTAGAGTGAGTCTTCCACACCGGAGCTTTTGTGACCACACTGTAAAGTTTTGCTTGCTGTTTAAAGAGCTTCCATTCTGAAACTGTTATAATGCTGTCAATACATTTTTTACTTTACAATATACAGTAAACAGCACCCATCTACATATGGATGCAAAACAACCTGAGTAACACAAAATACAGTTTTTAAATGAAAATGTTATTTATTGAAGAAAAATTTTAATTCTCTCTGAGGGTGTAGAATTTTCATTTGTCCATCAGTATTTGATACTATTAAATGTGTTTTACATCTGTTTTATACTACTTGTACAGCACTTTGGTTTCAACTTCTGTTGCTTTTAAATGTGCCTTATAAATAAATAAACTAAAAAAAAGTTATCCAATATCAACTGATCCTGTGTGAAAATGTATTTGCCCCTGTAGTTACTAATTCCCAAAATCTATGAAACTGCATTCATAATAGAGTTCAGCTGCACTAGACGCAACCAGACCTGATTACTGCAAACCCTGTTCAATCAAATCAACACTTTGCCAAAATTGAAAGAAATTCCAGAAATTATGAGGAAGATGGTGATTGAAATACATCAGTCTGGGAAGGGTTACAAAGCTATTTCAAAGGCTCTGGGACTCCAAAGAACCACAGTGTGAGCCATTATCTCCAAATGGAAAAACTCTGCACAGTAATGAACCTTCCCAGAAGTGGCCAACGTTCCAAAATTCCTCCAAGAGCAGAGCAACTACTCATCCAGGAAGTCACAAAAGAGTCAAGGACAACATCATAGGAACTACAAGCATCAGTAAAGGTCACTGGTCATGATTTTACTACCAGAAAGACACTGGGCAAAAATGGCATCCATGGACGTGTGGCGAGGTGAAAACCACTGCTGACCCAGAAGAACATTAAGGCTCGTCTGAATTTTGCCAAAACACACCTTGATGATCCTCAAACCTTTTGGGAGAATGTTCTGTGGACTGGAGTCAAAAGTGGTACTGTTTGTAAGACAGGGGTCCCATTATATCTGGTGTAAACCAAATACCGAATTCCCCAAAAAGAACATCATACCTACAGTCAAGCATGGTGGTGGAAGTGTGATGGTGTGGGGATGGTTTGCTGCTTCAGGGCTTGAGCAACTTGGAAACATGAATTCTGCTTTCTACCAGAAAATCCGAAAGGAGAATGTCCGGTCTTCAATCTCTAAATTGAAACTCAAGCGCAACTGGATTATGAAGCAAGACAATGATACAAAGCAAAGCTCAAAAAAAGCTAAATTAAAGTTTTGGGGTGGCCTAGTCAAAGTCCTGACTTGAACCAACTGAAATGCTGTGCCTGGACCTTAAATGAACAGTTCATGCTCAAAAACCGTCCAGTGTGGTTGAACTAAAGTGGCTCTGCAAAGAAGAGTGGGCCAAAATTCCACCACAGCACTGTGAAAGACTGATCACCAGTTATCGAAAGCATTTCTTTGAAGTTATTGCTGCTAAAGGTGGCACAACCAGATTTTAAGTTTAAGGGAGCACATGGGTGATAGGTGTTGGATAACTTTTTTTGCTTCAATAATAAAAATAAATAAATAAAAACTGTTTTCTGTGTTTACTCAGGCTGCCTTTGTTGTGTTTCATTTGAAAATCTAAAACTATTTAGTATGAGATGTACTCAAAAACAGAAGAAATCAGGAAATACATTTTCACAGCACTGTACATCATTATATTGTACCACAGCACTGTTGAATACACGAGTCTGATTGGTCAGAAGGTGTTGAGGAGTTTTCATTATATTAATGTGTTTATTCTAATATGTTATCATTTCTATAGTAACAGCTAATTCATGGGGACTTCTATAGCAGATATGCCACATAAACAACATTTGAAAATTCTGTATTTGACAAAGAAAAAGCATGAACATTGATATGGCGGAGCTTTCCATAAAGAGATACTTATTTAACATTTAAGGAAGGAGTCTCCAGTATCAGTGCTGTGTAACAGTCAGAGGTAAAGCAGTAACTTAAAGTTTTCCACCATGGACAGGGGCTATTGTTGTTTCTTGATACCACGCTGCATGTTTTATGTTTTATTAACATAAGAGAAACTGGGGGAATGACTGGTTATAGCTGCTATAACATAAGTGATAATAGGAATAAATTGATAAAAAAGTACTATATGTGCCATTCTTTACAAATAAAACCACTTAATAATTTTAAAATGGCTGTGGTATAAGATAAATTAGACATTTTGGGGTGTGAACTTATTCATTAATTAACTGTTGATTGTTTTCCTATTTTTTTTTTTTTTTTAAGTGACAGTGTAGTAGTAGGGAGATGAGCAGCTACTGTAACTGGCCCAGCATGCCATCTCAAATTCCTTGCCTTAAATATGCTCACATACATCAAACCATGCTCTTGTAGTCATTAATATTAAATACAAAACAAAAATAACAAGCATTCGATTGTGGCTTTGTATCTTGGGGAGCAGAGCAGGCCCAACATGTTTTGAAGCTATCTGAATAACTCATTTAATATGACAAGTTGTGAAGGTTAAGGCCAGGGTTAGGGGGTGGGGTTTGCACTCATAACTTTTCTAACTTGTTAGAATTCCTATTTTTTTTTTTTTTTTTTATGAGAGCAGGATCCGGATCACCCAACCACTTCATTCACAAACATACCTTTAAACTGAGACTGAAAACGTTTCTACATTGAACTAGTAATTTGTATCGAGTTACAGACTTGAGACCATATTTCTTTAATGTCATAATTATTTAGAATCATGTTTTTTTGGAAAGGAATGTGGGTATGTATATGATTACTCCATATGTGAAATTGTCTTCCCTTGCCATCGATTAACCACAACTACAGATTAACGAACATTTTCCCATTACTACTGTGTTTATTTTGGGAACTCAAGTTTGGAGAGCGAGGCAGAAAATGTCAAGGAGTTGAACCCAATGTCAGCAGACACAAAATAAACACATGTGACCTTGACCTTAATATCGCAGCATGTTTCACAGCAGTGCACAAAGAAATGTTAGCAGATTCAGGATTCTGTTACGCTTCAGGTAGAGTGATCATTTAAATCCAATTCTCTCAAATTGGACCAAAAAAGCTTTCATTGCCTCTAGTGGATGTACTCTCATTGACCATCCTCTATTTGAATAGCTGCAAGGCTAAAACTTGATTCTCTCTTGATTCCGTCACTCAAACTAAGAGGGGGGTCTGTAGAGCAGGAAGCACTGGGAAAGAAGAAGAGGGGAGAAAAGTGGTCATGAAGAATTAGTGTGAATGGTGGGGGCCTAGAGCCCAGTGTTGATAAGGAGATTAGTCCCTAAAGAGCTCCGTCTTTCCTAGCTGAGAAATTAAAGGCTGCCAGCCCTTCTCTCACCTGTCCCTCTGACAGCTCTCTCTGCCTTAATCCCTGTCCTACACCAAAGAAGCATTTATTAACAAATTAAGAGGCCTCGTCTCTACCCCCTTAATACTCCCCCCTCGCCGTGCTTACAATCCCTCTTTGTCAGCTCAGTCTTCAAAAAGTTGTCTTGATAGCAATGACAGGGTGATTATCAATGAAAAATTATTTAACACCACCGCAGGGCCTTTGCTCTGACAAAGCTTAATAAGTCACATGGGTGGATATCAATCAAGCCAGGCCGCCCTGGATTTGGTAAATATTCCCCTAAGTTCAGGCAAATTACCTTGATTATGTGGCGGCTCGGCATGGGGCTGGGTGGCTGTAGGGTAGGGGATGGATTTTTACGGAGGGAGGAAAGAGGAGGAGACAGACGGAGGGGACATGTTTTTAAGCGGTACAAAAGATGACAGCATTAGAGAATTAATTAGAATCAAAACAAACCTGAACACAGCGAGTATCAATTGCCATGAGACTGCAGCTCTGCCTCTTTAATTCCTTTATGCCATTTGATACACAAGGCTAAATTTATGCAAATTAATAAAGTTGGCTTTTTTTTTTCCCCCAGTAATAGACTTTATATCAAGTTCCTATCAAACTCTCAGAGTACAAAATTTAATATACTAACATCCATATTAGTCTCGGAGTGATTTTCAAACGGCAGAACAAATTTAGAATCGGCGATGCAAATAAATAATGTTTTACTGTCATTTGAATGTTTTGTTTTTTTCAGAAGGACTGATGCGTTATCCCCAATTCACCATGGCTCTGATAAAGCAGCACTAGTCATCATTTCGGGCCCAGCGGCTAAATCCGCTCTGTCATTGTAAAAATCACTCAGAGACAGCCACAAAGATATCACACTTTTTAATGACTCAAACTAAGTGCCGTAGAAGCGTGATTGACATATTTAGGCCTGCAAAATTCTCACGTCACACAATGCCAAGTGTTCTCCTTTATATCCGTGCAGCAGTGGTGAGATTAGAGAAGAGGTGTCGCCATTCTTCACCAGCCTCTCTCTGCCCCAGGCGAAAGTCTAGCCACAATGTAATCAGTCCAAATTAACCACAAATAACAACCAGCACTACATATCCTGTCCCTTTGAGTGTATCAGCTCTCTTTGCTGATTAAAAGGGGTTGCGGGGCTTATTTCTTTGTTATAATTTGGCATTGAATTTGGGTAAATCAGTAATGGGCAAAAAAGAAATGGATTTGAAATAAATCCCTCTTTAAAGCAATCACGGGACATAAAAAGGTGTTTGCCTAAAGGAAGAGCGAGCTTTCTGTCTGCTGACATGACAGCGCATGGTAATGGAACCAAAGCTGTTAATGTGGTTTTCTTCAGTTAAATTGATTCATGAATTTTGAAGAGAACATTATCTAATGAATTTACTCTGAATAGAAAGCAATTAAAAGGACACATCAGCCTGATTAACCCCAAAGTCACCCACAAGCCACAATTGATGTACACTTTTAAATGATTTCCATAAGAAAAACTGGAGCAGATTTGCTGTGTCTTTGCCCTCGACTAATCCAGACAAATTAATGAACAAAAAGTTAATTTCTGTGATGACCCTATTGCACTCTAACCTGGATTAAGCAGGCATCTAATACGGCCTGTGTCCCAGTGTTAAGGACTAATCGAGGCTTTTTATTTATTTATTTTCTTTCCTCTTCAATCAAGGCTTTCCTTATAATCCTGTGATGACATCTAGGATGTAGTTAACCTGACCTAAACAAGCACTGAGATGAGCAACTCTTATTTTATTTATTTATTTATTTTTTAGCTGGAATTGCCCTTATTATTTAATTAATACACTTGTCCCTTCCTCTTTGTGCTATGACCTATATTCATCAACTCATGTTAATAATTCACTGTCTATAATAAAATATTTGATTTTAATTTTTAATTGAGTCGAGACGCTGCTTAACGAGCTCCCCCTCCATTTTTTTTTTCTTTCAAAAAGCCAATAAGTGTGGCGTAATGAAATGGGATGAAATAACTCTTTAAGTGTTGGACTGAGTCCTATTCTGACACAGCAAGATTGGTTATTACTAAAACGACCCCCGTCTTCCATTGGAGTTCATTAACATTACAAGAGCGAGAGGCAAACAAAATGTCTGAGCGTCATTAAAGGGGGGAAAAGAAAAAGAAACTAAAGAAAAAACAGAGCGAAAAATAATGAGCGTATCATAAAGTGATAAACAGTTTTATGAAAGGCAAAGCAATAATTTGAGACCTTTTGACTGCAGGTTCAATCACGAGGTATTTCAACAATATGAGAAAAAATTTCAGTGTAATATATCAGGTAGCGTCAGCTCTTTTTTTTTTATACAGTTTGCTCTAAACACATAATTCATGCAATGACCTTCAGTTTGAAGGGAAGGCAAAGAGAAACGCTCCTCATGGCAAACAAATGCAGCGATTCCTTCAGAAATTGTATAGAGGATGCAGAAGTGCAAACACACATCTCTTTAGGAGGTGAAATCTAGCTGTGAGAGGAATACAGAATTAAAGAATATACTAAATAAACCTTAAAGATTTGAATACATGAATATTATATGATTTTATTTATGTGTAACATTCACATGCTATTTATTGACGTCTCACTTTATTGCACTTTTTCTTTCTGCCATGTTATTGCCACAGTTGTGGCAGCTATTTGCAGTGAGAAGTGTTTCTAGCAAATTAAAACATTTCCACAGCTGACATCCCCGTCTCACCATGGCATCATATTGACCGTGATTTTTTTTTTTTTACTACCAGTGGTTCGATACCAGCCAAGAATCGATGCACTAGGAGAAGTTTGGCCCCGCATCTTTTTTCCACTTGACAAATCCTTTAGAGAGGAGCTACTTTATTCGGCACAGGCCATGGCCATTAATGCCTGTGTCATGTTTTTCTGCACTCATCTCCATGGCCTGCTGATAATGATTTTGCATCATGTTCGGCTTGTCATGCCTGTCAGCCGTGCTGAACCATTTGACCAGAAGGAGGGGAGAATGCAGGCGGGACTATTGATTCCAGCTTCTCCATGTCACTTGTTCACCAGGATTTAGCTATTGATGAGGCTGAGAGTGAAAACAAGCCCGCTCCCCTGTGGCCCGACTCTCTAAGAAGAGTAAAAAATGCAAAGTTGGGGGGAAAATATTCAGGCTTAGTCCCAATCCGTGAGATTCCTTCATCGATTGGAATGCACCTTCATGTCGTTTTCTCCTCCTCGTTCTTTGTCTGGAAGACAAATCTGCAGGGTTCGGCTGCTTTATTCGTTGTTAGATGCGGCACTTTCTGTAAATGATGGATTTGCGCATGGGATAAATTAGATTCCACAGTCATTGCTTTTCTGGGATGCTGTCAGGACTGTCAATGTCGCCAGAATTAATAACGATAATCAAATCGGGAGGTATGTGTACAGAACATGCGACGAGTCCTTTTACTGCGTCAATTTGCTTTCAGTGGCTTGTTTAATAAGAACACAGTTTTTCTGGTCCATGGTGGGCGTTTTGATTTGCAGGTCAAGAGGTCAAAGCTTTAGTGCATTACTTTACATAATAAAAGGGCAAAAAAGGATGTAACATGTTGTGGTAGATTAAGAATGTTGTCAAGTAAAAAAGCAATCCTGTTTAAATCCACATATTTCCTTGCACATGAATGTACTCAAATTCCAGTGGTATTCAATTTTATTTTTAAACAAATACTCCCATCCTTCTAAATTATAAATATCTAAAACATAATGCATATATTTGAAAACAAAAAAGACACAAATTGATGCACTATTCGTTTGGAAATAATGAATGTAAATCCATATTTAGGTACATAAATATAATATTTTCTTGCTGTTGTTTACACTTTCTTCATATCCACTAATCCTGAACTGGCCCATTTGGGTGAGCCTGTGCCCACTATAGCCACTATACTCTTGTTCTTGGCTGACAAGAGTGGAACCAATGTGGTTATATATGTGCTATATGGCTTATAGCACATCCACCTCAAGGTTTGATGTGTTGTGCATTCTGAGATGCTTTTCTGCTCACCATGGGTGTAAAGAGTGGTTGTATGAGTCACTCACAGCTCAAACCAATCTGGCCATTTTCCTCTGAACTCTCTCATCAACAAGGCATTTCTACCCAAAGAACGCAATGTTGTTTTTTTGTTTGTTTGCTTATTGACCATTCTGTGTAAACTAGAAACTGTTGTGCATGAAAATCCCAGTAGGTCAGTAGTTTCTGAAATACCCAAAAACAACTTTTCTGGCATCAACAACCATGCCACGGATGAAGTCAGTGAGATAACATTTTGTCCCCATTCTGATGTTTGATATGAACATTATCTGTGGCTCTTGACCTGGATCTGCATGATGCTATGCATTCGATAATTGCACGAATGAATAGATATACAGGTGTTCCTGTGAGTTTATATTGGATGTAGTAAATTTTTTTAAGTAGTACATAGTTTCCAGAGTAACCAGATGACAAAAGTTATCTAACAGCTGTGTAAGTGATAATTGAAATGGTTGATAATGGACTATTTGTTGTCTGAACATAACATTGATTCCATGAGGTTACAAAGTTCTGTGGCCCTGCTCACACCTGGCATGAACATGTATCCTGAGTGATAAGATCGTAAGTGGACAGAGATAAGTACAGGTGTAAACAGGGTCAAGCACATTCCAAGCTGGTTTGTGACGCATATGGCCACATCACATTTGTAGTGTGAAAGTGAATGTGTCTTATGTAATATAATATGTTTACAGACATACCATACTGATCTCATTTATTCCGTCCATACAGAATTGCTTTATTTTGCTGCGTTTTATTTTTAATTTGTGATGCAACTTGAGGTTTTTTTTGTGCTTTTTTTTGCTTTCACATGTTTGTTGGTAAATGAGACCTTTTGGCTGTACTCATGTTCGAGGGCTTTGTCTGAATGTGTGTTGTGATGACGTCACATGAGCATCTTGGGCATCTTGGCCCAAATCTGCTGTAATTCTGAAAAATTGCAAGCTCCTCCAAATATTGCAGAGTTTGTTTGATTTTGCATTAATTTCTGCAATCGCAAACATGCAAAATACTGAAGGGACTGTTCAATGTAATCATTGTGAGACTGTTTGGAAATCGTACTAAATGGTAGAGCTCACCACCGCTAGACTAACAGATAAATATCATGCTATAATAGCAGAGGCGAAAGCAGCTGCTTTTCCTAGCTTCTTTCACTATCTCATCTTTCATTCATTTATAAGTTTCATTAGCACATCATATGATAGGAAAGAACAGCCCATAGGAAAGAACAGCCCATTCAGGTTTATGATATAGGAGTCGCAGGACATTTTTGCCTGAAAACAAATGCACCGAACGGCTGATGTAATAAACATGCCTTCCTCCTGTGGAAACGATGTATGAAATCTGATCACAAGTGGTCACTGGAGACACGTTCATGATGGCAGGTGTAAACGGCCATGCGATTTTGCTGTCCACTTGTGATCAGATCACTCGAGGTGGGTGTTAATGCCAGGCGTGAACAGAGCCTGAGAGTGTAGATGAGCTGTTTTTCCTTACGTTTCCTTAGTTTGTTTCTCCCGTAACAACAACTAGCAATTATCAAAGTTTAAATAGATATTTTTAACTAGTTTACTTAAACGTTTAACTAGCTCTCCCAACAGCGGTACATCTCAGAGTTTGCTCTACTCTTATAAAACCAGATAAGGCCAGAAACTTCACAATACAGATTAAATAAAATATACTTAGCATGATAAAAATCAATCCTGAAAAAAAAAAAAAAAACTTGTAAGTTATAAGGTAGCACGTAAAAAGTGTGATGTTTAATCCAGCGTCTGTTCTCTGCAGCTCAGTATCATTCGCACACGTCAGTGCAGGCTGTAGACACTGTATTCCATTCATCCTGCACAAAGATTACATTTAGATATAGCAGAGGTGCTGAGTTTCAATCTAAACTTATCTCATTTCGTGCACAAACAAACCTAACACTCTATCTTTCCATCCATAATAGTTCTGTGTTTCAACTCTCGCTCCACCCTTTTATCGGTAATGCATTATGTGGATGGGTATATGTGGAATTATGGGAAATTATGGGAAAGGAAAGGGGCATATGCCAGTCTAACGTTAGGCAATGTACAGTGCCCTCCACTAATATTGGCATCCTTGTTAAATATGAGCAAAGAAGGCTGTGAAAAATTGTCTTTATTGTTTAACCTTTTGATCTTCTGTACAAAAAATTCACAAAAATACTCTGCTCTCATGGATATCAAACAATTGCAAACACAACACAGGTTTATCAAAAAAAAAAAAAAAAAAATATATATATATATATATATATATATATATATATATATATATATATATATATATATATATATATATATATATATATATATATATATGGCCATGGGTTGGCCATGGGTTGGCCATGGCAGGATCTTGATTTTGTGGTCAGTAAACCATTTTTGTGTTTATTTTGATGTATGTTTTTTATCAATGTCCTGCTGGAAGATACAACCATGGCCCATTTTAAGCTTTCTGGCAGAGGCAGTCAGGTTTTCATTTAATATCTGTTGATATTTGATAGAGTCCATGATGCCATGTATCCTAACAAAATGTCCAGGACCTCTGGCAGAAAAACAGCCCCAAAACATTAAAGAGCTGCCACCATATTTAACCGTGGGCATGAGGTACTTTTCCATATGGCTATCTCTCTGTGTGCACCAAAACCACCTCTGGTGTTTATTGCCAAAAAGCTCTATTTTGGTTTCATCTGACCATAGAACCCGATCCCATTTAAAGTTCCTGTAGTGTCTGGCAAACTGAAGACCCTTGAGTTTGTTTTTGGATGACAATAGAGGCTTTTTTCTTGAAATCCTTCCAAACAACTTGTAGGTGACTTCGGATCCTTGGAGATTTTTTGGCCACTCGAACCATCCTCTTCACAGTGCATTGAGACAATATAGATACACGTCCAATTCCAGGTTGATTCGTAACATTTCCAGTTGACTGGAGCTTCTTAATTATTGCCCTGATGGTGGAAATGGGCATTTTCCATACTTGTGCCATTTTCTTATAGCCACTTCCCATTTTGTGAAGCTCAACAACCTTTTGCTGCACATCACAGCTATATTCCTTGGTCTTACCCATTGTTATGAATGACTAAGGGAATATGGCCTATGTGTTACCTCATATTTTTACCACTGTGAAACAGGAAGTCATGGTTGAACAATTTCTTGTCATATATATATATATGAATGGGAATATACTTTAAATATATTTTTCTCATATGAATTCATTGGGGTGCCAATAATTGTTGCACACCTATATTTAACAAAGAGATTTTGTTTTGGATAAACCTATGTTGTGCAATTGTTTGATATCCATGAGAGCAGAGTATTTTTGTGAATTTTTTGAACAAAAGATCAAAAGTTTAAACAATAAAGACAATTTTTCACAGCCTACCAAGGGTGCCAATATTAGTTGAGGGCACTCTAGATCTCTCTCTCTCTCCCTTTCTCACTCTCTCTCTCTCTCTCTCTCTCTCTCTCTCTCTATCTATCTATCTATCTATCTTTCTCCCTCACACACACACACACACACACACACACACACACACACACACACACACACGTCATAGCTTTGAGTAAATCTGTGAGTACTTTAATCTCTGTATATTACAAAGCAGGCCAGCATTACAGCAGATGTTTTGGCACTGAACTAACCTGTAAATATTTGAGTGACACAAGCCCCAACACAACAACAGAAATGAAATATATGTGGTAGCAGAGCTATATTAAAAAAAAAAAAAAAAAAAAGGAAAGGAAAATCGCTACATATCCCCAGGGATCTGCTTTGTATGACCCTTGCGTGTGTTTTTAGAGGCTTTTACCTTAGAATGATTCCAGCATTTTTTTTTTTTTTCGTCCTGTCCCTATCTGTGTTTTGTTTTTTTGTCCTCTGTCCAGATTCATTCTATTTTTAATGTCTGTGAAAGCAGGATTTAAAGGGGACGTGGGGGAAGGGCTGTAGCAGGGCCAAGTTCTGCCCCAATAGAGCCACCCCTTTAAGGAAGCATCTGTTGTGTTGAAGGACAATATCCAGTCCAGCACGTTAATGCATTTCGGAGAAGAAAAGAAACGCAGCCGCCTCTCTGTGTACTGCACACATGCAAGCAAAAGAAAACACATCATAACTCACTGGAATAATGTTAAAATTAAATACAGAAACAAAGTACGTTCTTATTGTTCTAATCAAACACTGTTTGCAGTGGGTTTAGGGTTCATTATAGGAGTTAATGACCTTGTAAAAATGTAGAAACAAGTGTAGAAAAACCTGCAGTTGTAAAACACTGTCTTGCTTAAAGTAAGGCTGGCCCACAACCAAGAATTACTAAAGCGAAGGCCGATCGCTGAGGCTTTTCAAATATTTGTTTGTATAAATCAAATCGCAGTTAATTCAGTCTCCCCGGGAAAAAAAGTGATTACACATTTAATGGATTTGTCATTAGTTGCTTACTTAATGTGACACGGAATCAATGCAGTTATGCAGAATATTTGTGGGTAATTTAGTTGCAGTGGCAGAAAAAGACATGTTTATGTCAAAATGTTTATACGTAATAAATGTTTCAGATTTGGCAAGTAATTATGTGACAACATGTTTAACACATAAACTTAATTAGGAGCAGTGTGCAGTGCAGAAAGATCCTTCATGAAGGTAAATAAATTTTGTGGTAGACCCAGAGTATTTCGCTGATTATCCAGATAAATCGCAGTCTCACCACAGACAGACTCGACGTTAAACAGCGGAAAACTCTCTCACATTAGTTTCACCTTCTGCTAATCGGTTTTATGTTCAAGCTGATTCTAATGTTTGGCTAAAAAATACAAGAACCCAGACTTTCTTGCAGAATAATGTGGGAAGACGTGTGTTTACACTTTACGAGCTGGGGACCATTCAATGGAAAACCCTGAGCAGGAAATGACAAATTAAGATTAAGGGACACGACGTGATTCAAAAACAAATATTTGAGTCGAAAAGGTAATGAGATAATGAGGTGTGGAGAAACAAATCTTTGATCCAGAACAGATGACGCACACTCTGGGAGAAAAGTATCAGGGGATAAAAGTTATGTTGGATATGTTGGAGGCTTCCTGATTCGTAACTATTTGTGGGATGCAGTTTGTAGGAAAAGGGTGGAGTTAACTCTGGGGGCGGAGTTACTGTTCATATTTATTTCTTTGACTTTATTTGAAAGAAATTTACTGATCGGCCTTTTTCATTCAAATAAGTTTTCAAGACTTAGGGTCTCTACAGTATATATACTTTTACAGTGAGAGTATGGGACTTTAATTTATGATTTATTAACTTAATTATTTCTTAATATAATATAATACAATATAATATAATATAATATAATATAATATAATTTTCACAAAATCATAATGTATAATGAGAATTATGGTGGTATGAGGGTGTTCAAAGAAGTCTGAGAATACGTGTCTTCTCCTTTTCTATTTATTCATGTGCTATTTGATATCCAACAGAGGGCAGTGCAGTTTAGAGGAAATGTACACACACCCCCCCACAGACACAGACAGAGACACACACACAATCACACACTCATACACACACACACACACACACACACACACACACACACACACACACACACACACACACACACACACACAGAGTAGTAAATATTTCACACCAAAACAGACAGCAGTAGAGAGCACAGTGTAAATGCAAGGCTCTCCGAATTTATTTCAGACTGTTTCCAAGTGAGTCTGACATGGTGGAACAGTTTGGAACAGTTTATGAGAGTGGAAAAGGAAATGAGAAGAGATGTACAGTATATACAAAGGAAAAAAAAAAAAAAAGTCTGTCTGTGGTTATGTCCTCCCTCATGTGCTCACATTTGTATGCATCCACACAGTGGGAGAGTGGATGGGCGGAGAGGTGGAAGGGAGGATGGGGAGAACTGGGAGAGCGACGCTGCTGGACAGGTAGATGAAGAATGACCCGATGTGTGCTGCAGATTTTTAAGATTGCTAATGATGCCCGGACAGCAGGGCTGGAGCCAGAGCTAATGAAAGGTGCTGTGACTCCTGAACCTCAAGGGGTTCTATTTTAAAAAAAAAAAAAGAAGAGAGAGAGAGAGAGAGAGAGAGAGAGAGAGAGAGAGAGAGAGAGAGAGAGGTGTGTAAGATTGCAAGCATTGCACTCTTCTCGTCTTTTTTAAGCCTGATTTCATCCCTTTCTTTCCTCAGCTCTGAGGGAAGCAGTAGAAGGAACCTGAAATGATATTCTTCTGGGGGTCATCGCTTCCCAGAAGAGGGGAAAAAAAGCAGGATATATATTTCTGAAACTGCCTGCTTGCTATAACTGCATTAACAAGATGTTGAGATCTCAATCAGCTTCCTATCAGCTGTGATTCATGACACATATCCCTGTGTGTGCTACAGAAATATTCATTTCAGAATGGTAATGTGGCTAATAAGAACTGAAATATTAGGAAAGGCCAGTTGCTCCTGTGTACATGAGGTAAATGTCACTGCTCTAGACTTCCAGATTTACTTCGTAGTTAGCTACATTAACTTTTTATATTTATTATTTAGTCATTAGGAATTATGGGATCTTATCCAGAGTAATTTGGAAAAAAAACAAAAAAGTGTAAACAGTTGAAGGCGCAATTGTACTTGTATAGTCTGTATGGCTTCATAAGATAAAAACTAGAAAACAACGCTGGGAAAATAATTTCAAACATATGCAAGGACTTAAGCAAGTGCCATTGAATTAAATAATAAATACAATGAATAAATACAACAAAATTCAGGAAGCCAGCAGTAATACAAATTTCAGTCAATGCAGAAATCCAGGAGAAATCCAGGAACTGTTGTTTGTTTGTTTACAAATTGTTCAACATTTGATTTTTTTTTTTTAAAGCTGATCTTGTGACCTTGTTTATTTCTTTTTTTATTTGTTTGTTTTTTGTTTGTTTATAAAAGTGATATTGTTACATAAATATACATTTATAAAATATATATTTTAAAAACATTTTATTTGTATTATTATATATTTATTTGTTTGTCAAATACTTTCTTAATAAAATAAATATTTAAAAATCTATTATGTATGTATTATGTATTAATAAAATATCTTTGTTTGCTTGCTTGCTTTTTTCTATCTATCTATCTATCTATCTATCTATCTATCTATCTATCTATCTATCTATCTATCTATCTATCTATCCTTTTGAGTGTTCCTCCATTTCTGATGGAGGAACATTCTAGTGTTCTAGGGTTCTACACAGAACATTTAAGAGTTCCCTCACTGCTCCGGGTGTGTTCACGGTTTGTAGTGTGTGTGTTCACTACTCACAACTCCTAATGTGTGTGCACTAACTTGGATGGGTTAAATGCAGAGGACAAATTCCAAGTATGGGTTACCATACATTGGCCTTCACATGTCACTTTCACTTCACTTCACTTTCACTTCATAAGCACATCCAAAGAACCTTGTATTTTCTATGAGTGTACTGATGACCCTGAAAAACAAGGCAAGCATTTCCACCCATAAACCAAGACCGTGTTGTGTCTGTGCCATATTTTTGCCCAGATTGAGTAATTTGCTCTCGTCCATTATGTGTGTTTAAAGTGTGTGTGATATTGAGAGGAAGTTCATACATCATCCCCCACGTGCATAAAGTCTCCCTGCTCGTGGCTACTGGGAACGGGGAACCCTTAAACAGCGTGACTGTCAGGGGGAGAATTTCATTCAGAATTCATTAATGCTCTTAACCTGACGTGGACGTACACATGCACACGCACGCACACACACACACACACACACACACACGCACACAAATATGCACCCACAACTCAAAAGAATGTATGCACTAGTACGGATTTTTTGTTGTTGTTGATTATTTACTATTCTATGCTCAAAACTATACTCATACTACAGTCTCTCCAAGATTTTGCGATCCCAGAAATTTATGCAAAATCAAGCAAACTCCGCAATATTCAGAGGAATTTGCAATTGTTTTTTTTAAATTACCATAGATTTTCCACAGATTTGGGCCAAGATGCATCAAGTGACATCATCACAATGTGCATTCAGCCAAAGCCGTCTTCAATTCTTGTGCCTCGAACATGAGTACATCTAAAAGCTCTCATTTACCAACAAACATCAAAACAATTTTGTGCGATTGCAATTTCGCCAATTCAAGTAATTTTCCGCATAAAAATATGACAGAAGAAAATAGCACAAGCATTGAAAATGCCCATTTCCACCATCAGGACAATAATTAAGAAGTTCCAGTCAACTGAAAATGCTATGAATCAACCTGGAATTGGACGTGTGTCTATATTGTCTCAACGCACTGTGAAGAGGATGGTTTGAGTGACCAAAAAATCTCCAAGGATCACAGCTGGAGAATTGCAGAAGTTAGTGGCATCTTGGTGTCAGAAAGTCTCCAAAACTACAATCCAAGGTCACCTACATCACCACAAGTTGTTTGGAAGGGTTTCAAGAAAAAAGCCTCTACTCTCATCCAAAAGCAAACTCAAGCATCTTCAGTTTGCCGGACACTACAGGAACTTCAAATGTGATCGGGTTCTATGGTCAGATGAAACCAAAATAGCTTTTTGGCAATAAACACCAGAGGTGGTTTTGGTGCACACAGAGAGATAGACATATGGAAAAGTACCTCATGCCCACGGTTAAACATGGTGGTGGCTCTTTAATGTTTTGGGGCTGTTTTTCTGCCAGAGGACCTGGACATTTTGTGAGGATACATGGCATCATGGACTCAAATATCAAATATATCGAATATCAACAGATATTAAATGAAAACCTGACTGCCTCTGCCAGAAAGCTTAAAATGGGCCGTGGTTGGATCTTCCAGCAGGACAATAATCCAAAACATACATCAAAATCAATACAAAAATGGTTTACTGACCACAAAATCAAGGTCCTGCCCTGGCCATCCCAGTCCCCTGACTTGAAACCCATAGAAAACCTGTGGGGTGAACCGAAGAGGAGAGTCCACCAGCATGGCCCTCGAAATGTGAAGGATCTGGAGAGATTCTGTTTGGAGGAATGGTCTCAGATCCCTTGCCATGTGTTCTCCAACCTCATCAGGCATTATAGGAGAGGACTCAGAGCCATGATGCAATTGTTTGATATCCATGAGAGCAGAGTATTTGTGTGAACTTCTTTTAACAAAAGATCAAAAGGTTAAACAATAAAGACAATTTTTCACAGCCTTCTTTGCTCATATTTACCAAGGGTGCCAATATTAGTGGAGGGCACTGTAGAAAACACATGTCCATGAAAATGCACACACACACACACACACAGTTCAGTCAAGTGTATATACTCAGAATAGTTCAGAACATTTCATTTCATGTGTATTGCCTTGTAATAATCTGAACACTATACAATGTAATTGGCAGTCATTTGAAATTTACACATGTGCCATTGTAAGTAACGAATGCACCAATCATATCAATGGTAAAAAAATAAATAAATAAAATAAAAAAGACAGTAATAGCGACGCTCATAATAACAGAGAAAATGATTACGACTAGATTATAATTGCTAAATCTAAAGTACAAAGGCGTGTGCTGGTGATTGTGCCATTATGCTGGTGAAAATGACAGTAATACACACTGCCTGTATTTATGAGTGTGTGTGTGTGTGTGTGTGTGTGTGTGTGTATGACTGTAGCTCAGTACCAGAGCGAAGGCTTTGTGCCTTTGCCTTTGATGGTCACCTCATGTTGGCCTCTTAGCCCCCCGCCTGGCTCGGCCACCCTCCTGTGTGCTTCTCATACACTACTCAGTACTCTGAGAGAGAGAGAGAGAGAGAGGATTATGATTTACAGAGATAGGCTGTCCTTTAGTCTGTGCTGACCTATCCGATTGCTGCCTGGCTTTGAACCGCTGACACCGAGCGACTGTGCAGTGAGTCGCAGCAGCTGGCTCCACCGCATCTAATACCGACACATGCTGCTTTAGCCGCCTTTTTTCCAGAGAAAAAGATAATGAAACATTCAAAAATAATATTTGTTTTGGCGCCACTGCCTTTGTAATGAATCGGATGCCCTTGACTGAGGGGAAATGGCCCTTTTCTTCTCTCTCTCCCATGTAAAGTGAGCTCGGCCTCCTGTATCCTTTTGAACACCGTCTGTGGGTCAAACTATTGTTTCATCCTTTAATAGTGTTTGTATTGCAGTCGTGCTCTTGTACGTTTTCCTTTCCTTTTCTCCCTCTCTATCTCTGCATCTCTGCATCGTTCTCTCTCACAGGTTGGCTTATATCAGGTTGAGGAAGTGCAAGCTGTACTGCTCGTGCTCTGAGCGCTCCTTTTAAATGCAAAAGCGGGGAAAAGGGGACACATGTTTCTTCCAGCAGCCCGACTCTCCTAACCTGCACTACTTCCACTTTTTTTTTCTTTTGTAACTGAATAAAATATATCTGGTCATGTCCTGCCATAAATAATATATATTTCTGATTATAGATGTGGCTACTTTGAGGGCAGCGCTGCAAAATCCACAACCAGTGGATTTTCTTTATGTTTTTCCATTTGAAATATGTCATGTTAGAGCCGTTGTGCGCCCTATACAAAGCCATGAATTATTAATAATAAAGGACTGGCTGCTGAGCTGGCTCTGGAAGAGCCGGAGATCTTCGGTCAGGGATTGAAATACTCTCCTCTGCTTTCTTTCCCTTTCGAAGGCTCTCTTTCTCTTCCTCATCTTTAGTCTGATAGCATACCAGCAGCTACTACCTGCTACTGGCTTTCTCTCAGGCCATCGTGGTTATCTTAGGTAATGATGACGTGCTGCACAGTAGAAACTATCAGTTCATATTGTTTAACCCAGGATCATTAAGAAAAAGTAGATCATCAGTTATTTATCTAATACTGAAATAAACAAATAAATAAATAAATAAATGAAATTATGTATGTATTTATTTGTTTGTTTGATTGTTTGTTTGTTTGTTTGTTGGGTTAGTTAGTTAGTTTGTTAGTTGGTTGTTTTTGTCTATATATTGTTCCATGTTTTTTTTTTTGTGTTTTTTTTTTTAAATCTAAATCATCATCTATTTATCTTGAAGTATCTAATTCTATTTGTTTGGTTAGTTGGTTGATTTTTCTCCCTTTTTTGTTGAATATATATTGATGATTTTTAAAATTGATCAAAAATTGATGATTTATTTTTCTTGAAGTACTGTTAGTTAGTTAGTTAGTTAGTTAGTTAGTTAGTTAGTTGTTTTGGTTTATATGTTGTTCAATGTTTTTTTTTTTTTAATCTAGATAATCTATTTATCTTGAAGTATCTAATTATGTTTGTTTGTTTGTTTGTTTGTTTACTTGCTTGCTTGCTTGACTTTTTTCTTTCTTTTTATATATATATATATATATTGTTGAACTTTTCAGGATTTTTAAAATAGGTCGTCACCTATGTATCTTGAAGTACTGTTAGTTAGTTAGTTTTTTTCTACTTTTTTTGTCACAAAAAGTATCCATTTTTATTTTATTTTATTTTTTTAGGTTAACACTTTAAAAAAGTCTTTAGTTTCAAATGATAGTGGCAGTTTATTGTAGATGAGAGAGACAGATGCATACTGTATGTGTAGTAAATTTCCGTCTGTCATTAACACAATTGCGAGTGTTTTGGCAGGTGAGCCGCTGCTAAAATATGAGTAGGCAGAGTGGACAGGGCTCTTCCTGCCCACTCTAATTCCACTCAGCTTGCGAAGGAGACAAGGAGATTTGGCTGCTTGAAGGAGCAAAGCTTCAACAGAAGTTGTAGCTCTAAAACTAGCCTCCCTGTTGGGTTGGTCTTGGCCGTGTTCAGTCCCCAACCGTCTGCACTGTATCGAAAACTCACACTTTTTTTTTCCCTCTGCGAACAGGACGAATGCTGATTGGATCCACGTATAATCTCTCAACACATTCACGTTCAAGTAAACGCATCAGATGTTAAGAAAACACTTCTGGCTAGTGCTGGAAAAACACACACACACACACACACACACACACACATCCATGCATAATCAAAGCAGATATTATGCTCTTGTTTTGTTTCCAGGGCAAAAAGAAGTAGAAGTTTTCGGTTTAACACTCGAGAGCTCGGACTTCTACTTAGACTCTCACTGGAATAACAAACTTTTGAGAAATACACTCCTGCCAATGGTGTTATTGTGCATGTTTCATTAAATCGCATAGACCACAAAATTATTATTTTATCTAATATGTTGACTTCCCACCACCTGGAGACATTTGTCTGTTTGTTCGCTTGTTCATTTACTCTATGTTACAGGCATTGACATTTATGGCTTTTGGCAGACACC
This sequence comes from Cranoglanis bouderius, assembly GCA_023630585.1. NCBI lineage: Eukaryota > Metazoa > Chordata > Actinopteri > Siluriformes > Cranoglanididae > Cranoglanis > Cranoglanis bouderius. The sequence continues at coordinate 11,910,654 of CM042562.1, read as the reverse complement.
CTTATCCAGAGCGACTTACATTTTTTAAATTTCATTTATACATCTGAGCAGTTAAGGCTTAAGGGCCTTGCTCAAGGGCCCAACAGTGGCGGCTTGGCGGTGCTGGGGTTTGAACTCACGACCGTCCAATCAGCAGCCTAACGTCTTAACCACTGAACTTCCACGGCTTCATGTTTCATGCCCCTCCACAACTACCATCAGATAGACATTTTAGCTAGAAATATGGAAAGTTATAGAATAAAATGTATTGTGATTTCCATGCCATGTCTTATTTAAAAAAATAAAAAATTTAAAAAAAAATTAAAAACCTGGTCCACATTAAATCGAATAGAACAATTAGTAATAGAAAGGTTTATGCTTGTCTAAGCTCATTTGTGTTGTCTTTCCTTCCATCATATCAAAATTCAAAGAATTTGTAATCCATGATCTTATACGATTCCTGTTAAGCCCTGATTTCCAAAACTATATGATGCAAAGGAATGTGAAGTTTGATGTATAAAATGTACAATATCAGTTTTAAAATTCATAACACATGAATGCTGTGGTCAATTATTCCACACCACCTGAAAAGGCAGCGCAGTAACACGAGTCTACGTTTCCTTTTTTTTTCCCCCCCTTCATTTTCAAAACGCATCATTAGTAAAGCAGTGTTGCATTCAAATTGAAATGAAGAAGGTTGACGAGGCAACTAATAGAACACGTTATGCTGTTTACATCATTTTTATATCAATCTATTTGCACCATTCCATCATAAAGCCAGCTTTTTAATGAGAATTTAATCTAATAAATGATCTAATTAGTCAATAATCCCATTTTAATCATGTGTGATTAACATTATATGATTAAGGTATAATAAAGAAGTCAGTGCAACTTGTTTGCCTCATCTTTGTTTACGTAGTTAGCACTTGACTGAAAAGCGATGTTTGTATTTTCACTGTGAGATTTTGCTTTTCCCTGTAAAAGGATTTATTTTCAGAGCAAACGGTAGGGAGAGAGTGATGAAAAGCAGCCCCTAGTGTGTGTATGCATGTGTATGTGAGTGTTGGTTGGTTTGGAAAACTGTGTGTGTGTTTGTGTGTGTGTGTGTGTGTGTGTGTGTGTGTGTGTGTGTGTGTGCACGATTGAGCCCCAGGACAGGTAGCGAGGCCAGAAGCCCCTGCAGGGGCGCTGGACCCTGTGGCACCAGTTCCAGACAGCCAGAGTGTCTGGGCTTTATCAGGCCCAACTCACTCCCCACATTCACATACACACACACATACATAGACACACTCTGGATTTTGTGAATGCAGAAGGAGGCCCCGATTCAGTACGCAAAACCGAAACGAACATGTTGCTTTGACAGCTGAATTGATGGATGAGGCCAGGATACTGACAGATCTGCTTAAAAAAAAAATAAAAAATCAGCAAACGTGCTTATGTTTCTGAAAAGTCAGACACACACAGACACACATACACAGATATAGAGGCAGTGTGGTCAGGTGTGAGTGAGTTATTGCCAGGATGAAGAGTGGCGCCGCATGAAGCGCACACACCTTTATTTCTCAGGAGGCTAATTATTTCTGCTGAAAAACAGAGGCATGGCCTAGCATGGCGAGGGTGTGTGTACGTTCCAGGTGAGGCAAACAGAAATTAGCTCGTGAATCTGTGTTACAAATTTATTTGTTTGTTCGTCTGTATGTTGAAAATGCTGTTGGACTGAGTGATTACTACTTTTGGAGAGACTTCCATGATGAGCGACAGTTTGATATCAACAAAGATGATGAGAGTTAGCATAACCATTATTGCCATCATCCAACTTTAGCTGTATTTTGCCTACAGGGTAACGTCTGAGGCTAACGTTTTGCTCCCTGAGACTTTCCGAGTGATCAGATCACTCCATGTTTGATCGTTTTCACCATGCAGAGCTGATACACTTGCTTCTGGGTCACACACGCTCTCGCAGAACATCTCGCCAGTGTTTCCCTCTTGTTATTTTTAGTGGCACTGTTGCATTGTGGGTAGGGGAGTAGAACTCAGCGTTGGCACTGTTACACAGAGTGCCTTACTGTGCGCTCTCAATGGTGCACCATACAGCACACGTACATAACATGGCCTAGATTTCCCAACAACATTTTTTTTTGCCCTAATCTCAGCCTTAAGTATGCACACAAAAACATAGCTTTTTTTTTTTTGCCATGAGGGAAATTATCCTTCCCTTCGTCATTTTTATTGATATTCTTGATTAGCTGCACCTGCGTCGATCGCTACTTATTGTTTATGTCAGTAGGGGGGACGTGTTAAAGCTGTAGTTATCAAACCAAAGGAAGCCGGAGAGGGGCAGTGATGCCGAGCTGTTTGCGGATTATGAGAGCTGTTCACACAAAGGATTTGGCTTTCATTTCTTGAACTCATCAGCGCAAAGAGTTTGATTCAGTCCTGAATTACAGTGTGCACATTAAGACTGCTGGGATGTCCCGCGCTGCTCTTAGCTTGCCGTAATTTAGTTGATCTATAATATTAATTTTAAAACACATCCCTACTGTGTAAGCTGAGCCACTGTTGACCACTCAAGCCATATAAATCGGTACTGAGCAGATATTAACCAAGCTAAGCCCTAATAAAGTAATATTGCTTAAGTCCTAATACATGTACTCAGAACCCGATAAGCTACCCAAGAGAATCTGTATTATTCCAAAATGTATGTGATTTTCAATAGGCTTTCATTAGAAACGAAATGCGATCTCCATTTCTCCGGTCAGTTCTACCTGTGCAGCAATGCGGATGCACTTCTGATTCCCGTCTTCTCGGATCACAGTGAGTGAACATCCACAACATTAAAATACATTTCGCATGGAAGAAGTATGGGTAGCGGTACCTCAGCGGTTAAGACGTTGGGCTACTGATCAGAAGGTCGTGAATTCAAATCCCAGCACCGCCAAGCTGCCACTGTTGGGCCCTTGAGCAAGGCCCTTAACCCTCAATTGCTCAGATGCATAAATTAAATATATGTAAGTCGCTCTGGATAAGGACGTCTGCCAAATGCCATAAATGTAAGATGGACATGTCTTCTAACATGAACCAGATTTATGGTCTCATATCGTCTTTACGCTTAAAACAGCAAGCCGAAGAGACAATATGTACTATTTTGAAACTAATTTCCCTCTAATGTATATCCATCTAATCAGAACCATTCACAGCCCACAGGGAATTCTATGTAAAGAGCACATTTCTGCTCTACACTAATATCCTTTATTGTATTTTCCTGAGGTTTCCGTCTCTAGAGGGTTCCAACTTTTGGCATCTTAACCCTCCGGAGCCTGCAGGCTGCTAGTCACTCATTATCAGTGGAGTAGAAACGTCTGCAATTATTAAAACACAGGTCTTTAAATTCACATACACCAATAAGTGACATATTAGAAAAATATTTGCCAGACATCAATTATCCGCCTTGGCACATCCAGCCATGGGTCGCGTTTAATCTTGTGTGCTTGACTGAAGGTGGTGTAATTGCTTCCTTAAAAAAAAAAGAGAGAGAGAATCTAAATCTATATGAGAACACTAGGATGATGTCATGCTCAATGTGCAAAAGAGAATGAAGGAATTTTTTTTTAAAAAAGTATACAAATATGCGTTTTTGAAATCTGACGTTTTTGAAATCTGACGCCCCATGTTCTCTCAGTCAGGAGAAGCAGCCATATAGCCATATGTTCTGGTTATCAGGTTACATGTGAAAGCTTCACTTCTCCAGCTCCTGAAAGGCTGCTGCTGATCATTTCTCATGGAGTCAGAACACCACAGCCAGAAAGCTTAAAGTGCTTCATTTACCTGACCTCTGACCTCGGCCATGTCACGTGACTATTGATTTTCAATAGCTGAAGGATCTATACCACCCAGAGAGGAGGAGAGAGAGGGCTGCACTGGATCACCTTATTCACCCATCTTCCCTCCCTCTCAGCTTTTCCGAACGGGAATGGAGCATGTTTCCTTCCTTTAACAAGAATCATCAGTCAGCTCACTAATGGAACTTCCAATTATTCTTTTTTTGTCTCGTTTGTTCAGCCACTTTGGCTGTTTTCAGTGCACTACATAATAAACGACAGATTCCAGACACTTCTTTGAGGACTGAGGTCACCCGAGTGACCTGCCTGACATTGCCCTTTGAACATATGCCTATTGACTGCCAATTTGATGTTGTAATGAAGATTATGAAGTGCATATATAAAGTATATAGGATTAAAAATGTGTTTCAAAAGATATACACCTTGTTAGCGCTATGAAACTTGTTTTGCTTGTACGTCCTCATTTGTAAGTCACTTTGGATAAACACTTAATGTTTGTGTTCAATTTTTGTACTGTATTTTGTAACATTATTCATTAATAACATACTACAAGCATGATAAAGTTCTTATTTAAAAATGATGTGATATAAGGATCAAGTCATTATTCATCATCATTGTATTGATGGCATAATAGCATGTAATGTGTAACAGAAATGAACACATAACATGGGCTGTCTTTTAAACGAAAAGTATTTATTTCAATAGATTTGAAATGTCTATCTGGGGTCAAAGAGGTTTATGGAAGAATGGAAGGATAAAACAGAGATTAGAAATGAGCAACTAATGTAGTATACATGTTTTGACCTACTGTACATATCTGCAAATTTTGGTTAAAATGTGAAAGTTAATATGAACATTTAGTCATAGTTTAGTTGTTACCATGACAACAACTTGATCTCATGTGGAATTTGTACCATTTTAAATGAGTGAGGGAAATCTGGATGGATATTGTGTAATTTCACGAATGAAGTCATAATGAAAGATATGACCTCTAGCTTCACCTCTACCATAACCATAGGGTTAACTGTGATACCTTGTCACGTAGCCTGGGATGTCATATTAGTGAAGAAATTCAAGTCTACCTGAATGTCACACCATTAAACATAATTAGCACAAAATAAAGTCATGAAATCCATTTTTCTAATGAGAACACACACACAACAGTGCAGTGCCATATATTTTAGACATTTAATGTAAACAACGAGGTCACAGTATCTCCTTACTTGGTAACAATGTATTATTACCTTAGTATTCTTGGTAGCACCCAAAGCTAAAGGCAATTTATAGTTGTCATTGGGCTGTGGGAATTAGCCTTTACAGGATAATTTTACTTCGGCTACAGTCAGACAATATATTGTCATTGTCATTGTAATCAAACACTGTTTATGAGAAGTGAGAACTGCAATGGAATCAAAGAAACATCAAGCAAGTAGAGTTTATGGGATAAATAAACAACGGGCACAGTGCTGGAGAAAAGGTTCAATATCTGAACAAAGCTAATCTGACAGGATCTCAAGACTGGTGAAGTTTAATTTAACCTCAGCTTGTGTATCTCTTCTTTCCTCCTCATTGGTAACATGCAGCTCTGACTACCACCACACTGTTGACTGCAATTGACACTAATACACTCATCATTCTCACCATGAGTGTTAGCTCTGCTCTCAGTTAACAAGAAATACAGCTAGCTTATGCTAGCAAAATGATGTTTTCAGTATTTCCACAATGTTATAATTTTAAACATGAAAAAATAAACATGAAATAAACATGAACTAATACATAAACAATAGCAATTATCTACATTATTATCTACATTATTTACATTATCTACCTCTTCATCATCAATGCTAATATCAGTTAACCTTACCCTGGTAGCTGTTGCTAAATTCTTCCATAAAGCAGTTATATCCTTTATTCAGCTTGGAAGTCTTTGTTGCTGAGTGTTCTCCAACAATTCTGGACACATCTTTAAAGTTTAGTCCTGGCTAGCACTAATGAAAAATCTTTCCGTTCTAAATAACAGTGATAATAATGCCTCTGTTTCTGCACAAAATAATCCACTGTAATGCTTAGTGGAAATCATTTTACCCTGCATCTACCTACTTCAGGGTGTATTATTATTATTATTATTATTATTATTATTATTATTATTATTATTATTATTATTATTATTATTATTTATTCAAAGGACCTATTAGATTTATTCTGACCTAAACTTTTTTTTTACTTCATGCATGCTATTGCTTGAACAGGCTGTTTCAGATCACACCACAGTATTTAACTGTCAGGTCAGGATTCAGACATGTCCATTTTAAATTGCAGGATGTCTTCTGGTATTCATTTACTTGTGTGCTTTGGATCATTGACATGTTTCATGTCCCGACATCTTGAGTTTTTAATCACAGTCAAATGTACTAACATAGTGTTGAGGATTTTTTTTTTTTTTTTTTTTTTTTTTTTTTTTTTAAATGAAACTTGGAAGTTGTTGGCCCACAATGATATTAAGCCATCCAGACCCCGGGGCAGTGAAGCCGGCCTAGTTCCAGTAGTGCACTGGAACATCCAGTTGGTCTTGAAACAATTAGCATATTTAATTTATCTTCACTTTTTTATGTGTTAAATTTCTTCCATCTGCCTGAGTGCCTGATGCAGGCCTTGTAATCTTTACTAGTCTTACAAGTTACAACAAACTATTATTATTATTATTATTATTATTATTATTATTATTATTATTATTATTACATAACCTGCACCTGAATCCATTTTCCCACTCTTTATGAAGCCATTATAATAACACTGATGTATATAGAGCTATTCATTTTTTTTTTTTACTATTTTACATTACAAAGATGACGTGGTCAAGACAAAATAAGGAATAAAGCATGATGGGACAATATGAAAATAATCCACAATGAAACGGTGTGATACGGCTTGAAGTGTTTTAATTCTCTTATACCACAGTGTTTTACAAACGAAATACACTTTTTAAAATTACTAGTGAATAGCATATGTTTTTTTAACCATTTATAGTTACATTGAAGTCATGGAATGTCCATGAGACAAGTTATTTCCTGTGACTGCTTATGTTATAACAGATATAAACAGTTGCTCCCTGTCCAGCTTCTCTTTTTTTCTCTCGCTCTTGAAGACAAAAAAATGCAGTGCGTCATGTTACAGGGAAACCACAGTGTTCTCTGTCCTGAAGACATTCTTGTGGTTAAAAACTTACTGACTGTACAGACAAATGCTGACACTTAACATTCCTTCCTAACTGTTTTTTAACAATAGACATTGTCACAAAGCAGCTTCATAGAAATATATACATTTCGGATCTACATTTTAAATTGATAAATGTATCCCTAATGAGCAAGCCGAGGCAACGGTGGCAAGGAAAAACTCCCTGAGATGATGAGGAAGAAACCTTGAGAGGAACCAGACTCAAAAGAGAACCCATCCTCATCTGGGTGACATCGAATAGTGTAATTATTAATAATTCTTATATAATTATATAATATAGGATAGAATGATAATTGCTAAATAATTATAAATAATTCCCTATAACTATGTGCTACATGATAAAACAAAAAAAGTGCAACAGTGTAATCAGGAAATTCACCACAGTCTCAACATAAAGTTAAATAAACATCCAAAATAAAACATCAACATATCAGCAATTTATTATTAGCGTTAGGTTATGTCTATGTGTATTGACTAGGTCTATTCACCTTAGTTTTATTATTATTATTATTAGTAATAGTAGTAGTAGTAGTAGTAGTAGTAGTAGTAGTATAGAAGTAGTTGAAGTAGTTGTAGTATTTGGAGTACTGATAGCAGTAGTAGTAGTGGCAGTAGTAGTAGTAGTAGTAGTAGTTGAAGTCGTAGTAGTAGTATTTGGTGTAGTGGTAGCAGTAGTAGTAGTAGTAGTAGTTGGAGAAGTAGAGGTTGGAGTAGTAGTAGTTGAAGTAGTAGGCTAGTAGTATTTGGAGTAGTAGTGGCAGTAGTAGTAGTAGTAGTAGTAGTGGTAGCATTAGTAGTAGTTGGAGTAGTAGGCTAGTAGTATTTGGAGTAGTAGTGGCAGTAGTAGTAGTAGTAGTAGCAGCAGTAGTAGGATTAGCAATAGTAGTAGAAGTAGTTGGAGTTGCAGCAGTAGTAGTAGTAGTAGTAGTAGTAGTAGTGGTAGCATTAGTAGTAGTTGGAGTAGTAGAGTTTAGAGTAGTAGTAGTAACAGTAGTTGAAGTAGTAGGCTAGTAGTATTTGGAGTAGTAGTGGCAGTAGTAGTAGTAGTAGTAGTAGTAGTAGTAGTGGTAGCATTAGTAGTAGTTGGAGTAGTAGAGGTTAGAGTAGTACTAGTAATAGTAGTTGAAGTAGTAGTCTAGTAGTATTTGGAGTAGAAACAGCAGCAGCAGCAGTAGTAGTAGTAGCAGTAGTAGGATTAGCAATAGTAGTAGAAGTAGTTGGAGTTGCAGCAGTAGTAGTAGTAGTAGTAGTAGAAGTAGTAGTACTAGTTGGAGTAGCAGTAGTAGTAGTAGTAGTAGTTGGAGAGGCAGCGGCAGTAGTAGCAGTAGTAGTAGTAGTTGAAGTAATAGTAGTATTTGGGGTAGTAGTAGTAGTCATAGCAGTCGTAGTTGCAGTAGTAGTAGTGGTGGTAGTAGTAGTAGTATTGGGAGTAGTAATAGCCGTCATAGTAACAGTTGTCATAGCAGTCATAACTTTTAGTAGTAAAACATTAAAAAAGACAGGACAAATGTAAAACCTAGTTTTGACGTTTCATTAAAAAAATCTGTTTGTTTGTTTGATTTTGATTCAGTCACAGTCTAGCAGTCATTCAGAATTCATCTATCAAAATTCCACATTATTCCAAGTGGTTCACAATCATTTTCTCATACTTGTGTTTACAAATAACAAGAAGCAAATGAAAACCACACACAACACCATAGTTGAGTCTCAGGAGGTTACAGTTATAGTATCACACATCTATCCAGTTGTATCTACGTAACAGATGGTTTTCATCCAACAAATCTTTCCACGCATTCCACCACTACATGCTGAAAATAGTGAGGACAAATTTAAGCCAATTGCTTTTCTGAGGAGCCATTATTGTTCTGATGCTTCCTACGATGTGTTTGTGATTGTGAATAGCTATGGCTGAGACAGTGTTGTCTATTTTTACTGCGGTTCCTCCTACCGTTCCGCTGGCCACAGCAGAGCTGTGAGTATAATAGGTTGATGTAATGACTTGATTACTAGCCAGATTAGTTTATGGGCTAGCACAACTGGCTGACTAAGCAACACACTGTTAAAGTGTGTGTGTGTGTGTTAAAGAGAAAGAATAAAACAGACATGAGTTCGCTTTTAAAGACCGCACAAAAAAAAAAAAACAGACTGAAGTCAGCTTTACACTGTAACATTTTTGGCCAGAGTTTGATGTCGCATGCAAAAATCGCACATCATAAAAGTATTTTTTGGTTGTGAGTTGAGATTGGCGGTCTTTGAATGCATAATGTGTCACTGGTGGCTGATTTTGAGCCATTGCCACCAAATACAGCCACGACAACATTCCGGCAGAGTCCGGATTTTTTAATTAAAATCTCAGACTGTGGGTGTGTCTCAATCAGCTCCCTAGTTCAGTATTCAGGGTACTGATCAGGAAGTCGGCCATTTTGAGGGCTGATTCAATCGCAAAACCCTTCCAGTTCACTGGAATGTTTGCTCCCTAAAAAAATCACACAATGCACCGCAAAACCCAGGGAGCATCGCTATGTTCCCTTACTGGAAATGATGATGTCATATTTTCTGAAGCCTCTCAGCTCGAAATAAATGCTGGATGAACTCAAACTTCGTCTACAAAAGTAAGTAGCTTGTTTTCATTGTTGTAGCTCTCAAATGAGTATTACGTTAGCGATTTTTTTTAACTTTACTTGACATTCTATATACAGTTGGTTCGTTTAAGGGGCAGTGGTAGCTCAGTGGTTAAGACGTGGGCTACTGCTCGGAAGGTCATGAGTTCAAACCTGAGCACTGCCAAGCTGTCACTGTTGGGCCCCTGAGCAAGGCCCTCAACTGCTCAGATGTATAAATGAGATAAATGTAAGTCGCTCTGGATAAGGGCGTCTGACAAATAATGTAAATGTAATGACTTTTAAGTGTTTAATGATTTAAAAAAGTCATGTTGCCGGAAATTGAGTCATCAGCATCCCAATGTGTAGTGAGCCGTGGTCCTTAACAGTGCCCGAACTCATGTGCACGATATACTGATTCACCACCTAGGGAGCTAGGGAGCTGATTGAGACTAACCATGTGATTTGACACTCGTATAAAAGCCACCAATATTAGGACAGCATAGGATGCTGCAAAACACATATGGCAGCTACAAATACAGTAGTGTCAATAACCAAACATAAATGAAACACGATAATGGACAGGGGGGAAAAAATGTCCTTATTACCTCAAGCTCACTTTAAAGAATGTTTCTGATTACACAAGCTCTGTATGTGCGATTGATGAAGTAAGCAGAATATAGTCATTTTTTTCTTTATTTGCAAGTCTATCATTAGCGGATCGTCATCGTATAATCTGACATGGAGAACACGTTATCACTCTTACAGATTTCAACCAAGATTTTAATGGGATCATTTCGTACAGTGTGAAAACCGGATTCGCTCAGAGTTAATGAAAGGTGTATGACAGGACAAGATAGCGACAGAACCCGATGAGCACCTGGAAATAAAACCCCTAAATTTGGAAACTGCATCCCTCCAAACTGATCCACGTTTCCCTCCAGCCTCCACACTTTCCAATTCCAAGACACACCAGCACCAAGGCAGCAGGGCAGCCAGGGAAACAGCCAATTTGGTGCAACAAGGTGGCTAATAGGATCATTAACCCCCTTCTCTGTATGTTTTGGATGTTGTGTATGAGAGCATGTGTGTGGTGTGTGTGTGTGTGTGTGTGTAAGTGTGTGTCTGTGCCATCCTGCACATGGCAGATTGCAGGAACAGGCTGACTGTTAGCGGCTAGCTCAGCAGTGCCGGGCGCGATCTGCCATCTTCCCGTGGATTTACAGCTGACGCTGGTGCTACTTCAATTAGCTCTATAGCACACAGATGTTGCTTAAATGTTGCTGCTAATGATACCGCAATAAGCGTGAGATTCATGCCACATTCACAGGCACGTAAATTTCTCAAGTGGCACAATTAAAGGGGAAATTGTGGCTAGGCGAGAGAGAGGCAGCTACGGTGGGGATGCCAGTTGGAAAGCTGGAGGTCTATTCTGTACCACAGCCGAGCTCCATTCCACTTTAATTGCTTATTCGCGAAACAAAAGGAGGCTTTTGTTTTTCACGCAAACCGAGTGTAGCGCGGTTTGTTGTTTTGCTTCGACATTAGGACATTTATTGACTTGTTTAACAGCAGTTTAATGAAAACGTTGCTAAAAAGAACAGCTCCATGCATCCAGAACAGATCCAAATGGGGTGCAGATGTGAATCTATACTTAACCTAAAATGAAAGCTAAAAAAATGAATGAATTTTTCCGGTTTCATATTAATCAATTAATAATTTAATAAATCACCCCAGTGCCATATTTAATCCATCTCCATAAAGCTGTCAGGTAGACTTCCTTTTCTTGTCATTACTAGACATAAAAACATAGTGACAGCCTTGTCAGGTGTGTGTGTGTGTGTGTGTGTGTGTGTGTGTGTGTCCAGCACAGTGTGTGTCATTGTTATATCGGACAGTCAGTTCTCCATCAGCATGACTTTACCTCAGTCAGGCCTAGTGACCCGAACACAGGAGAACTATCACTCTCCCCCACTCCCTGTGGAGAACTCGTTCTTTTTCTCTCTCTTGTGTTTTTTAGTACCTGTCTACCAGCATCATTCCGATTGTATGTTCAAGCTGACAATGAAGACTCACAAGTGATCATAATTTCTCTATCAAGTTGGTTTGGCTAGCAGTGTGATATGATTGAAATCACAGAAAAAAATGATGTGAGATAATTGATACTCTTCTACACATGTATACTGTAATGATTTATAATATCACTATTCCAGAAGAAGATGGGTTCCACTTTGAGTCTGGTTCCTCTCAAGGTTTCTTCCGCATGTCCTCCCAGGTAGTTTTGTTAAAGGCAATGTTAAAGGCACTATACAAATACAGCCCCCTCCGAAAGTATCGGAACAGCAAGGCCAATTCTATGGTTTTCGCTATATGTAGCAGCATTCTCTCACCGAATTGTTTCCAAACAACATGTTTAGCCTCAGTGGTGGCTTAGCGGTTAGCATATTTGCCTCGCATCTCTGGGGTTGGGGGGTTCGATTCCCACCTCTGCCCTGTGTGCATGGAGTTTTCATGTTCTCTCCCTGCTTTGAGGGTTTCCTCCGGGTACTCCGGTTTCATCCCTTAGTCTAAAGACATGTGTTGCATGCTGATTGGCATTTCTAAATTGTCTGTAGTGTGTGATTGTGCCCTGCAATGGGTTGGGACGCCATCCAAAGTGTCTTGGGATAGGCTCCAGGCTCCCCACGACCCTGTGTAGGATAAGCGTTATAGAAAATGGATGGATGGAGTGTCATGAGTCACATGCCTCTTGTGAGTCAGGTCACTGGCTCAAATTAGCCTGCATTAACTAAAGATGAGAGCACCCAGGACCCCTACTTCCTCATGCAGAGAGAAAAGTGAGCAAACGCTCCTGCCTACATGGTTTGAAAACAAGTAGTCAGCTAGAACCAGAGCAGTGAAAACCGATATAGTGTTCTAGTGTTAATCTGATATGAATTTATTCATTCAGGTCTAGAGGTCTTGCAAAGATTATACTGTATTTGCTGACGTTTTTAAACCTTAAATGGGTGTGTTTGTGTCCAAGTGCATGTCATTTGTTCGGATATTATTTTTTAGTTTCTCTGTGATGATATTTAGCTGTCAAGATAATTCCTAAAAACGAATAACAGAGCAGCGGATGAGCAAGAGCCAGCATCCCATTCTCCTTTACAGGTAATCTGTGCTCATTTAGTTTCCTGACAGCTTCCTAGATTCATACACCAGTTCTGCATAATAGAGAGTTGACCCTGATAAGCAAACCACCTGTGCGTCGCTTGCCTTAAAATAACCCGGCAATTGTGTGAGTCAATCAATCTCAGCTCCTTTCACTGAAAAAAAAATGTCATAGATAATGACACATGTAATGTAACTCTATCATCGTGAAGATGTCAAGACGTCTATTGAAGATGCCTGTAATAGAAGACGTCTATTGTCCTCTTTGCTGAAAAATCAGTTGCTGGATTTGTTGAACGTGTCAAAGCTGTATATAGCGCCATCATCGTCACTGTAACGCTGTTGTCCTTGTTGCTGTCATCTTGTTGCTGTTATTGGGACATTGGAGGGACTTTGTGAATTTGCTATCCTTGCAATCTCTGTTGGTGACATTGTGGTGTGTGAATGTGTACATGCTGGGTTTGGGTATGCCTGTTATGTGAAGGTTACCTTGGTGTGAAAGGAAAGCTTTAAATATGGCATCCAGCTATTAATATATGAAAGGAAATTCAGACAGTGTTAGTTTTACATTGATATCTAGGGTCATTTCAAATATGAAACCTATCATTCTTTGATTTTTATTTCTGTTCATATTGGCGATGTTGATGTTTTACTGCCTTTAATTTCTGCCAGTGTAGCTTTTTTTTTTTTTTTTTTGTAAATATAACCCATATATTGCGGTCAGAAATAAAGGCTTCGGTGCAGAGTAGTAGCTGTTTCGTCAACGCTAGGGCTTATGAACGTGCTGAGGAAAAACAATAAGTATCCACAACTCTGTGGCACGTTCTGATACACGTTCAGTGCATGGCAACACATAAAAAGACATCATCCACAGTTTACACGTGTTTGCATTTCCTCATTTTGAAACCGGTTAGTTTCAAAACCCTCAAACAGATGACTTTAAAGTTCCTTCCTACTTGCTTTCGCATTATTCATCAGCCTCACAGCTAGGTATAAGAGCGACAGGCCTTGATGTCACGCTTTTCCCCGGCATCAGCACAAACTAGTGCAAGCGCTCCAACATGAGAGCACATTCACCATCTGTCTTTAACTACAAAGTCATACGCAGACTCTGAGCCACGGCAGACAGCTCGCCAGCTCCAACCGGAGCCGGAATGCTGGAACCAGGCTTATGGCGTATGCACACACGCCGCTAAACCGTAACGCTTAGCGGTTCTGCGTGTTGGTTGGTCAGTGATCTGCACCAAAGATTGTGTGTAGTCAGCAAGCTGGAGACTTCTTCTGAGCATTATTCAAACCACCCACACCTGTTTCTATGGCAGGGAGGAGGAGGAGGAGGAAAAGGAGGAGGGGATGCACATGTGCTAACCACTAGCGTAGCACAGATTGGTAAGGATAATGCAGGCCTGCTGCTGCAAAGTTTATTGTCTAAATGAGATAACAGCAATCACTTCCACACACTCCTGGATATACACTGGCACGTTCTGAGCCAGTGAGTATACAGCCAGTTAGAGATGGACACACAGCTGGATACAAATGAGCATTTAAGACAACACTGTGTCTTTGTTGTGTATGTCGTGTATGTTCCAAAAGCCTTGGGTCTCACATTTACACAAATAGCATTATCTAGCCGGAAATATAACGCTTTAAAAGAACCGAACAGCTAGCCGTGGTGTTAGATTTTCTTTAGAACAAGCCATTACACAGTTCTCCATGGCTGGATCCGGTTTTAAAGGTTAATCCGTGAATTGTGATTCATTGTCACTTTAGCATTCTTACTCGGCTTAGCGAGTGACAATTCCCGATCATTTTCAGGTATTTAACCACCGAGGTTATCTGTACTACGACTTATTATCTGAACTCGACTCAGTGAATCAGAACGAGAGGTGAGCAAGTGTGAGCGAGATAAAGATGAAAAAGAAAGATAGAGAGATTTATCCTGTGACATGGTGTCATGGTGATTCTAGAAAAAGGGATGTTTATATAGTGAGGTGGCAGATGAGCTTAAATCACATCCAGATAAATAAATAAAAATAAATAAATTACATCTACGTCAACCCTCCTTTTAGCAGGTATGCACTGTATGATTTTAATTCCGTTCTGCTTCTTAAAGAAATTATTCAGTTGCATGGAATTTTTTTTTTTCCCCCCATATTTTTTTCCTCATCCCTCGGCTGGTCTGATGATTAACTTGTGGACAAAAAAAGGTGACTGTTGCTGTGTTTTATCTGTCAGAGAGCACATTTGTCAAGAAATCAATTGCAATAAATCACCGGCCCAACTGATTTACAGAACGATTGTGGAATTGATTTGCCTAATGAATCATATCATCCACCCAATTATCTTGTGAGACCTGCTCAACAATAGGCCACCGAAGATCAATCGTGGGAGGGAGGGAAGGACAGGGGAATTAGTGGCATGCGAGAGACTCCGCTTCACAGGGCCAGGAAAGTGTGAGCGAGAAGGCCGTCTGTTTGGTACAGAAGATACAGCTTGAATAAATGACACCATAAATTCAGTGAAATCAAGAGCTGACATTATAAAATTGTATTTGTTTGGATGTAAACTAAAGACTTAATCAGTCCCAATAGTAGAAGATGTAGCACGTGTACATGAATCTGTTTCTATTAGGACTCACTGTTAAAGCTGACTGTTTAAAGAATATGCAACATTTAAAGCTTTACGCAGACCAGTTTTGAATACTAGACCAACCACTAAACTATGCAAAGGATATAAAAGGTATCATGTTTCCCTTACCAAATGATATTGTGCTCATAAGATACTACTTTATAGTTCTTAACTTTGTGCTCTGATGGCTTCAATTTTGGAATGACAATTTGTAATTAGACATTATGTTACGGAGACGTGGTGGCTTAATCGACAGCACGTTTGCCTCGCACGTCAGGGCTGGGGGTTCAAATCCCACCTCCACCCTGTGTTCTCCTCGTGCTTCAGGGGTTTTTCTCCGGGTACTCCGGTTTCCTCCCCCAGTCCAAAGACATGCGTTGTAGGCCGATTGGCATCTTTAAATTGTCTGTAGTGTGTGTATGTGTGTGCGAATGTGCACTGCGATGGGCTGGCCCCCACATCTAGGGTGTCCCCTGCCTTGTCCCCCAAGTTCCCTGGGATAGGCTCCAGGTTCCCCCTTGAACCTGTGTAGGATAAGTGGTATGAAATGGATGGATGGACATTATATTACATTCCTAGGTGGAGCAGGTAGTGGTGCTGCCTCACAGCTCAACAGTCCTCTCAAGGTTTCCTCCAGGCTCCAGGTGGACTGGCTTTTTAAAATTGCCCATAGGTCTGAATTTTGTGCAAGTGTAATACCCTTTATACTATGCAGTGTGTATTCTCACCTCACACCCAGTGTTCCTGGGATAGGCTCTGGACCTACCGCAACTCTGTCTGAAGATGAATGAATGAATAATTTACATTCATATTTATTCATTTAACGGATTGTTTTATCTAAAGTAAGTCAGTATTTATGTCTTTAAGTCCACTCATTCACAGTGCAAGTATCTAGCTATGGCACTGTTGCAGTAGTCTTAACACCAACACTGTTTTAGGAGTTGAATAAAAGAGGCTGTCGGTGTGCCACTGGGTTCTGAGTAAAAAGGCAGCTACTGTTGAGTTGGATGTGGCTTTTATATCAAAACCCTGTAGAGAGCTGTGTGTATGAGGGGGGGCTACTGGAACAACTGGTATCAAGTGTCAAAGTGCCTGTAGGACGATGGGAGAGGAAAGGAAAGGAGTGAAAGACAGAGATGAGGAGGCATCAGAGAGCTAGGCATGGATATCACCATGGGTACCGCCAGTTGAGACTGCAAAAACAAAGATTATGCCATGTAGTGGGAATGTGCATGTGGGAGAACAGGGGTGATAGGACTAGCTGAAAAAAGAAAGGAATAAGAAAGAGCTGTAGTGCTGATGCAGTTGGCCTTGTCTCAGAGCGGTGCCCAGTAGACGCCAGAGACAAAATCCCCCAACTACCCCCACCACCTCCACCACCCCTGTGAGACGAGTGCCTTGTTGCTGTTAAAAGGGATGTTTTTATTCATAGACAATGATACACTACCATGAGTTGCATGGATATCCCTTATTTAAACATTTCCATCCTTCTGGTCTGTGCTTATTTAGCAATCTAACACCACTGCTTGGTCAGTATTTCCTGCTGACCAAATAATTTTGTAAAATGTTGAGAACAAGCAACACACTATTTCTCTTCTGTCTAATTCCTACCTGTAGGGGGAAAAAATAAATGCTCGAGACAGATTTAGAAAGTTTTAGAGATTTAGTCTTCCTGCAGACTTTTTGGATTCAAATAATAGGCTAAGTACCCATTCAAAAGACATTTTAATTGTTAATTGAGAGTTGGTGTTGTGAAAATCAGGCCTGTTCAATACATAATCCCCAAAAAACTATAATCACCCATTAAAACCAAATGACTCTCCAGTATTTTGCATTCTCTACCCTGTTAGAGGTTATGAAAGTTGATCTAAAACACATTAACATCCATCTCTGTGACTAAGGTGAAGAGTGTGTATGCAGGACGAGGCCTTTGTACCAATGGATTCTCTCCTTTGGGAACCTCCAGAGCCCTGATTTACTGCCTGTGAGTGTGGTATTGAAGGCAGAGGCTCTATGATAGATAACAATACATAAGCCCGTGTTCAAACCCATGCTCCTTACAAAACACACGCACGCACACCCCAAAAAAAGTAGCTCAATATTGTCTTGCCATACTCTAGTACACATTTTAGTGACTGCAGAAATAATTGTCCTAATAATAATGACAGCAGATGCTCCAGGCTGGCCTTGGCTCACTTTGATTGAGCGACCCCTTGACCTTTTGGCTTTATTTCAGAGTGCATGGGCCGCAGTAAATGAATGAGTGTCCGTCTCTCTCTCTCTCTGTCTGGGGTTATGAGGGATTATTGACTTGGGTTTTTATAAATATTTAATGCTTGCATTAAAAAATATGGCAGAGGATGGCCATTAGGGTTGGGTAATAAAGAGGCTTTCTGGGTGATTGAGTGAGGTGCTGGGCTGTCCGGGGCCGATGCGAGGCCACTCTTTGATGAACAGAGAACACGTCACACACTGGACCACTCTGTCTCCGCATTTACAGAATCCACAGAGGATGAGAAGCAGGGCTGGATGTTAGAACAACGCTGGGCCACAGGCCTGCAGCTGCTCCTGTAATAGCCTTAATGGCTGTGCCTTTGTGCCTTTATGACTGGTGATACTGCGCAGATTGTTCTGAAATGTGTCCACATTTTCTTTCAAGCAAAAATAAATAAATAAATACAATTGCTTTATCAACTTTACTACTGTTACATATTTTGTAGCTCTTTGTATATTTTGTTTACACAATTAAGCTAATTGCAATAATCTGCAATAACTAAATGCATAATGACTGCTAAGGTTTAAATACTACAACATCTCAAACCAGTTTCTGTACTTCTACATGGCGGCTGTTATCTCATCTCAACGTCAAAGATACTTCCCCAAATGGCAAGCGGCCAAAGATCGATCCCTAATCTGATTGGGGGTTGTTTTACTTCCTCTGATAGAATTTAGATTTGCTCTCAAGTGCTTTTTCCAGTAGATAAAAGAAGTTATTTGAAGGTAAAACGGGGGTTTGATTCTCCCTAGCCGGTATAAAGACAGGGGCTCTCCTTTGTCCGGTTTGTTCATTGTAATAATTGTGCGAGACACAGATAGGCGTCACGCCGCGTCCTCGGCAGGTAGGAGCTCAGTTATCAGGCCACAGATCATCCATTGGAGGCAAATAAGCACAACAGCTCACATTCAAATGTTGTTCTTTGGCATATTGACACTGCAGCTATCAGGCAGCCCTATTATCTGAGGCAGGGCCAGATCTATGCCAGCGGGCGGTTGCATAATAACCTGCAAATCACTGATGCAAGCGCTCTGCATCTTGTTAATTGTCTACGTTCTGAGCGGGAGAAGAAAAAAATTGAAGCAGGCCCGTTGTCTTGATGAGAAATTGACATTTTCTGACCTGCTTACCAGAGGCACTCATAGAAGAAGATAACAACCATGCTTGTTTTTAAAGAGGGAGGCCATTTGTATGTGGTCTTTATAAGGTTTGTGTTGGCTTGCTTGATGAGTATGGATTTCACCTTGCACCTTTTTAAACATCAGAACTATAAAGGGTTCAAAACGATACCACCCCTTTTAGGCATGTGCTATCCTTGGCCCTTGAATTTATCGACTATTTATTTTCAGTTAATTAGAAAGTGACCGGGCAGCCTCCATTTGATTCTATGTGGTGCAAAGTGCATAGCGTGCTAGCCATATGACTTACACTTCGTTTCTTGTAAACAAAACTAGGCTTCAGAGAAATATTAGTGCATAATAGACTGAGAAGTAAAGCATTGTTAGCAGAAATATTTGGTTTCTTTATGTATGATGAAGCAAATTATTGTATATTAGTCCAGACTTAGGAAATATTCAAGAAACTGCAAGCTGTTAACATTATATATAGTAGTTGCAAGAGTACAGAAAAATAGCTTTGCTACCTCACAGCTCCGTGTTTCAAGCCTGAGCTCACATTACTTTCTATGAAGAGTTTCACATGTTCTCCATGTGTCTATGTGGGTTTCTTCCAGGTTCTCAGTTTTCCTTCTACCTACCAAAACATGCCAGTAGATGGATTATACCTATGTGTGAATGAGTGTGTGCATGGTGTCCTGCATTGACCAGGCGTCCCATCCAGGGTGTATTCCAACCTCGCTCCCAGTGTTCCCAGGACAGGCTTTGGATCCACTGAGACCCTCACCAGGATAAAGCAGTTACTGAAGCTCAATGAATATAGATGCAAAGTAATACAATTTATTCACAGCACATATAAACGTTCCTAAACCAGAGACACACCAGATATTAAATGGACTGCAAGTTCTTATGCCTCATATATGACCAAGCACTGAAAGGGAGCTGAGTGTTTAATTGGGAAGATCACAAGCTGTCATCAAATTCACAAACTGTATCCCACTTATGACAAGCATATGAAATCTCCTGTGCTGAAATTAAAACCCTGCTATTATACTGTAAGTCACCCTTCACAGGAGATAGCATGACTGCCATAAAGCTAACCGCACTCTTTCTAGGTTGTAATTGTGTAACTTACATTTCAAACAGTGCGTTCAATGAAGCATCCAGCCGAATCATTTATTAAGCAGGTTCCTGATGAGACAGAGACAGACAATCATGGCGAACATGGTCGACACCTAACTCGCGACCTTCATCAAGGTTAGCACTGGCACTGTCCTTTCGTTCTCCCTACATTGGCTAGAGCTACTACTTCTAGTTAGCTAATGAAGCATGGATGAGTGACAAACCCCATGTGTGCCTGTAGGTTGTAATTCACATCATGTGTAGATGAAGAGGTTCATCTGGCCAACTAATGGTGCCTTGTTAATGTCTACGAAATTTACACAGGAGTTGCCGTAGGCATGCGGTTTATAGTGAAATATCCGCCACAATGCTCTCAAGCGCAAGGCAGAAAGAACTAGCATGGAGAGGCCGGAGTGAAATGGCAGTTGTTCTTCAGGGATCAGTGGGCTGAGCAGGAGGGCTGCTTCCCCCCCGAGACTGCCATTTTCTTCCAGGAATTCACAAGAGTGAAAAGATGAAAGCCTTGTGTGACCAGCTCACCCCAAAACACTCAGACTCGCCTTACAGTCTTTCGCCTACACCACACCACAACAAGTGTAAGTCCAAGGACTTGGCTAGCTCTGTTTCTTTATGGCAAAAGTTTATATCGATTTGTGCCAGAAGTGATTCCACTGGTGTTTTTGTTTTGTTTTGTTTTTTTCTGTGTGTGTGTGTGTGTGTGTGTGTGTGTGTGTGTGTGTGTGTGTGTGTGTGTGTGTGTGTGTGTGTATGTGTGTGTGTGTGTGTATTATTTCAATATAAATTTCAATATAAGTACATTGAAGACAATATAGAAATATATTACTTGTTTGTTTATTTGTTTGCTTCTTTTTTTAGTTAGTTAGTTAGTTAGTTAGTTAGTTAGTTAGTTAGTTAGTTAGTTAGTTATGGATGGGGGAAAAACAATTATTTATACTTCATTAATGTTTCATCTAACTTAAACCTCTCCTGCTATCATCTGATTAGCTGATTTGGAGAAACTGAAATATCAAAGACAGGAGGTGTATCAAAAACCCATATGTATCAAAGCTGTATTTTGCACACTCTTGGATATCTTAGGTCTTTCAAAACAGAGCAAAAATATTAGATTGAATATGATACTAATATCTATAAGCAAGAAAAGGGAGAAGATTAAAAAAAGATTTCAGGGAGGAGCCAGTCACAGACAAGAAATACTTTAATTAAATATTGTGTAAAATGAACATCTTTGTACAGTAAAATGTAGAAATGTTTACATAAACATAAAAAAATGTATACATGAAACAAAAATAGTATTTTCTCCTTACAGAGTCAATCTACAATTTACTGAAATCTTCAGACTAATGGCAATAAAACACTGAGTGCATGGTCTAATTAGGCTAAAAACACAAAACCAGGTTGCAGTAATGACGATATTCACAAATACACTTCATGTAACCTTGGGTTCCTCTCACTTTCAAGGTGACTTCCCCAGTTCCTCCACTTAGCTAAGCTTTGTTGAGCTATCACAAAGCAAATGCATTGCACATTCATCACTCATTCCCTTCTACAGCTGCCCTTGCTTCCTGCTGCTAAAGGAAACTTGTGTGCAGATTGCCAAGAGGGAACATCCCCTTTTGGTGTGAAACAGACTACTTAACAGTACAACAGGAGATTTACAAAGTGTTAAGTGCAACAAAAAAAAAAAAAAAAAGAAAAGAAAGAAAAAGAAAAGAAAAAAATATTGTTTGCTGATTTTGGCACAGCTAGGCAAATCAAACTCCTTGGGAGAGAAGAAGAAGGGATTATGAGGACTGGTTAACTAATATGATTAGCTACTATGCTGCTGTATCATGGCGTAATTACAAAATGACATGTACAATATAGAAGATCTTAATCTCGGCTCTTCATATACGTATGATACAAAAATCTAACCTTTTCATTTATTTTTTTTTTTCTCCCCTTGGATTATCAGTCTTACTTGAGGGAGTACAGCAAATTCAATGTTTAAAAAAAAAAATAAAATAAAAAAAATAGAGAAAAGAAACTGACAAAATAGTCAAAAGGATGAGGGGTCACAATAATCACTTTTTTATTTTAGTAAAAAAAGGCTTGTGCTTTTTACACCATTGATCAATTGAATGGTAATGATTGGCTTTGTGGTGGATGGGTTGTTATTAAAACAGCAGAAAAGTTACTCTCAAGAGATTCAGTCTAAAGGCTTGGACAGAGTTTTTTTTTTTTCCCCCCGACATATTTTAATAAACAATAGTGACGGACGGACGCACATATGTTTCCATTCCATTCTTTTGATTCCTTTTGAAAGAAGAATTTTTTCTTTATTTATTTTTTTTTTGTTTGTTTTATTCCTTTGTTCCCTGTAAACATGGTTGAGCTATAATGTGGCATGGGTGGCATGTAAAAATGACTTTTTACATTCTACAAAAACAAAATTTACAACCACAATTGAATCTCCCCCCCTGGGGCTGCTTGACATGCACATATTCTACTAATATTATTACAGCCATGTGTCACAAACGATTTATTTGACTATACAACAAACAGGTTTTATTTAAAAGAAAAAAAAAAAAAAAAAAAAAAAAAAAAAGATTTGTTCAGATAATTTAAAAATTAATACAAAAATAAACAATGGATTTGACTGTTCCTCAAAATAATGAACTGAAAACTAAAAAAATGGATGGAATTGTTTTGATGATGTAACAAAATACAAATAAAATGTATAGACATTGCAATCTATTGATACAAAAAAAAAAATGGCGGCAACTGGTCTTGGCATTAACATTCTGTGTTGCATCACAATATTGGCTATAATAAACATTACATATGAGCTCAAATAAAAGAATGGAAAGCAATATACAAAAAATTTCAAAGATAAATACAATATTTATAATTGATATGTTACAAAAAACCCCTTAGTGATCGCAAGTGTTTGTGTGAAAGTGTTGCAATGTATAAGACTATTTTACTCCTAGCTGTTGTAGCAGGAATAAAACTCTGTACTAAATATTTAAGTGGATCTGGAAAAAATTCAAGACAGGTGTATAAATATTTAGCTACAACTTTGGCAAAATCACAAAAGTCTACAATTGTATAACCACATACAAAACACATTAGGGAAGAAGGAGCTAGAAGTAAAAGGACAACTTTCTGGTACAAGAAACATAGACTCCACAGTAGCCTAAGAATGCAATAGTATACAGTGCTAGCAAAAAGTTGAAAAACATTGCAGATCACACTTGCTTTACAGGAAGCTTTAGCAGTGGAAGTATTTTCCTTCTTTTTCTTTTTTTTTCTTTTTTCTTTTTTTTTTAACCAACAGACAGTAGCATTTCGTCTCTGTTAGTGTGCTTGTTGAAGGCAAGAGAATTTTTGCAATATCAAAGTTACAATTTCTACCTACAATAAGTTACAAAGTTCATTTTCGATGAAGTATGCATGATATCTCCTTTTCCTGTTCCTCCCCTTTCACTCTTATTCACTTTAATCTTTACATTTTATAAATCTTATGTTTTAGGTTATGTTATTTCCAGTTTGTTGGCTCTGCAGTATTGGCTTGGCCCCTATTTTTCTCACCACAAATCAAAAGAAAGAAAAAGAAAAAAAGCCAAAAAAAAAAATAATAATTAAAATAATAATGAACAAAAAAAAATGACTTCACATTATAGAGATGTGCGACGGCTGCGCATCACTCGAAAAGAAACATTCAGAGACATTTCAGTGTGTTTTCTTCAAATGGGATATCCACAAAGTTGCTCCCCACACATAACAAGATCTAGCCAAGATCAAACCAGAAAGGTTTATACAAAATAGGAATTTTTCCTTCCGTGATTTTTTTTTTTTTTCTTCAAGACAGAGAAACGTGAAAATATGACAAGAAATTCAGTCAATAAATTTAAAATGTTCATGACAAAGTTTCTTGCATGTCAATTTACATTAGTCTGAATAAAATCTTTAAAACAAAGTCTCTTTTTTTTTTTTTTTTTTCTCAACATAGTTGTTGAATAACTTCATGACGGATGCCGGTCATTTCAGGAGAACGTTCTGTGACGTACCCCGAGGCTCACTGCACAGACACTGCTGCTTTACAAGAGGTGGAAGTGCAATTTACATGGGAGGGACCACCAGTCCGGACATAGCTACAGAGGGGGAAAAAAGAGAGAATGAATTTTAGTCCTAGTTATCTATAAATACCGCATGTAAGATAAAGAAAGAGTATTTCCATCGCATTTGGAGGAACACTTTGACTGACGAGGCATGGCACAGTTGAAGAAAGTGCAAGCTGTGTTTGAAAGACTGTCACGTCAAACATTTTATCAGGAAAAAGGGCATTTGTGGGAATGATGTTTTTTTTTTTTTTTTCTTTCCCTCTTTCCAACAAGACACGCCGGAAAGCCTTCACCATTTTAAATGAGGTGCTTTCTGACATTTTGAGGAGAAAGTATCCCCGCTCCCACATGTGTGAGATTTCTTTTAGCGTTTTGTTAATGGCCATCAGAGAGGCCAGACTCCCAAGGGAACGTCCGTGCTGACAGCTGAGAAACAACACGGTCACTTCGGCTAACGTCACCGAGCCGAGCCTTTGGCTCTCTAGCCAGCACGCGCGTTCCTCTCAGCTTTACCCAAATTGAAAAACTCGCCCGTCTTTCCTTCCTTGTTCGAGGCTGCCATTTGCAATTCTACTGCAAATCTGCCTTCCTTATTTGAGATCTAAAGAGTGAATAAAGAAAGAAATCACAGGATCCAAGCACTGTAGAGAGCTTTGCTCTGCCCTGATGAAGAGAGAGCACTAAGACTTATGAACTCTATTCATTTCCACAATTAGGTGGCTAGTGAACTGCCTGGATTTTTTTTTCTCCCCCCTTCAAAATAAAAACATCCTTTAGCTACTTTGTGGAGTCATGGTTGAAGTGCTTTTAAGTTTGCCTAAGCACCCAGTGCCATGGCATTCCTCATTAATTTCTGCAAACCACATATTAATAAGTGGATGCATGTAGCAGCATGAACTTTAATTTCCCAGTTCATTAGCTCTAACATTATTAATCTTGGATGCACACACTATGGCTAAAACATGTTTTCAAAGCAAACAACTCGGCCTTGACGAAGAGGAAATACAAGCGGGGCTCAACAGGCTCGGGAAGTCGTTAATTTGCTGAATGACGCTGTCCTGCCGAGGATTTCACAACTGTTTCTTTCTGTTATCGTGCCGACTTCTGAAACACCGCGTCGCATTACAGTGTTCATCAAAACAATGTCTTACTCTGCTGGCACAGGAAGCCAAAGCTCAGTGCCTTTCTATGAAATCTTAATGCGTTTGTCCTGTAAGCACCATATAAGACCCATTGTTTTCATAACTACAGTGGGAAAAAAAAAACATACATTTTTAACCAGCTACAATATTCAAAGGAAATGGCGAGGACTCTGTGACGTTTGTTTGTGCTTTCTCAAGGCTGTGAATGTAGTGATCTTTCATTCAGGATCCATTCCAAGTGGTGTGAATGGCAGACATACACAGGCCTTGTTCATTTGTGACCCCAGGACACCTGGGGAAGTCAGTTAAAGGCATCGGGGAATTTGTGACTACAATGTTCAATTCAGATCAAATGCATAGAAGGCAGTGAATAATGCATTAGTCGAATGGCCATGGCATTTCAAGCGACTAGTTTGTGTTAAGACTTCCTCGGATTGGTAATTCACCGATACACTGATACAGACTTTTCCCTGTAATACAGGTCGCAGATTCACTCAAACTGTGCCAAACCTGCTGAGAGTCAAAGTCTCGTGAGACGTTTGACTCCCCTCAATCATTAATGTTAGATAAATAAATTGAGACATAAAAGCCAGACGTGCACGTTCATGCTACATGCTTGCATGCATAATTCCTTTTAAGTCAACCATCCATCCATGTGTTCATTCACCCATCCACACACATATATAATTGATACAGGCAGCCATGTTGGAGTAGCAGCATGGCAGCAAGAAAAGGGGCATTTTCAAGAGAGCCAAAGACTGAGGCAGCAGTGCAGCGTCATAAAAGGAGGGAGGCGGCTCTCACCTTGAAGTCCATTGCCATTTGCACTGGTGCAAGAAGGAGGTGGAGATGCTTGGGGCCTGACAACGGGGGCAAAGGCGCTCTTTTGTTTCACTGCAGAGATGACATTGGCAGGTGAGAATGAGAAAATGCCGTGTGTACTGCTACAGTTTGAAGAGAGGCTGACCGAAGAGGCTGCCATGGTAGGGCTCGATGGAACTACTGCAATAGAGCAAACATAGTCACCACTCAGAGAGAGTTTCACTTTCTTTTTTTTCTTTTTTTTTTTTCTTTCCTAACAGACGAGAGTCAGAGAGAGCCAGGCCTCGCCTCTTTTTCAAATAATAATCATGGGATGAAAACAAATCAGGGAAGCATGGATACGAGGAAATGATCACTCTTTAGTGGGGGAGGGTTGTGCGTGATATTCTTTTGCTTGCAAACAAAACGAATGCAAATAAAGGAAGAGAAAATGGGGATTGGGATGGAATGAGATGGGATGTCCTGCCTCGGCCACTTGCTGGATAATAGGTGTCTTTATCGACTCTGACGATAAAAGGAAGAAACTTTTATTGAGGTTTTGCTTTTTAAGGTAGAATTTGTTACTCTGTGTCAGTGGCCTACTCAATTGGTTCATGTGTTCGTTTGGGTTTTTTTTTTTTTTTTTTTTTTTTTTTTTTTTTGGTTATTTAGATTTTTTTGGATTTTTATTTATTTTTTTTTTTAATTATTATTATTTGATTGGTTGGATCACTATGTGGCTTGTTTCGGGTGTTCAGCCTCCAGAGTCACCCCTCCTTTTATCCAGTAGCACACATTCCCAAAAAAAAGAAAAAAAAGAAAAGAAACAAACAAAACCAAACACAAACAGACAACAGGAGTGTCAAAAGGAAAGGGAGCACAGGTGGGGGGGAGCAGAGGAGGGGAAAGGGGGGTAATTACCTTGATACTTACTGCCGTAGGGCGAGTTGGCGGATGAGCCGTTGAGGAATCCAGGCGAGCTCGGGACACCCAGGTTGGGCATGCCGGTGTTTCCGTAGCCGTTCATGCTGTTGCTGACGGTGTTGTAGTTGGACTGCTGAGGAGTGCTGCTGGGCACGTAGCCGCGAGGCGACACGCTGCTAGTGTTACGGCTGTATCCAACTGCAGGAAAAACAAAAATCCACCGTTGAAGAAACTAAAATGATTGAGATTCTGATTTCATATCCAGAATCCATCTAGGTACCGTCTCCTGTCCACTGGATCCTGGTGAAACTTTGCTTCAGGAAGCCTTAAAGCATTTTTTTTTTTAAATGCTTTAAAATGCATTCCCTGCATAATCTGTATGCATGTTTCGTTTCTGTTTTTGCTTCCAAGGCTTAATGCATTATGCTGTTCATGCTTTGCAATTGAATATTCTCATGCATGTTAACAAGAAAAGCAAATTTCAGAAATGTAAGTAAACAGGACATGTGGAAAGGGTCAGGCACCTCCAGAGATCCACTCTACACTCAAGCCAGGGAAGATAAAGCTGCAGGAACATGTGCCACCAAACAAGCCAGCCCTTATGCTAGCTAGTCCTTATGCAAGGTGCATAAAATAAGCCAAACATTGGTCACAGACCAATCACATAAGCTTTTATTCAGTGTAAGCTGTTATATCATGTTGTTCAAAGTTTGTCCTCAAGGAAGTGGTACTATTCTAAGAGATAATTAAATTCATATATTTGTGCAGCTTATCTTCACACACGGCCATGTACCCTGGTCATTACCCTGTGAAGTCTCGGAGACGTTGACCGCCAGCTGGCTACCGAAAGAGTTGACGCCCATCATGCCGCCGTGGGACGCGGTGTTAGCGAGAGACGGGATCTGGTTGTGGTTGCGTGGTACACTGTAGAGAGCCTCAGCGATGTCTGCTGCCCGCTTCAGAATGATCTCCTACACGACAGAGTGAAAGAAACATGAGATACATACATGAAGTCACTTTGCATGACCAGAATTGGCTGATGTTATTGAAACCTTTACTTGAATGAAAAAAAAAACCCTCAAAAGCTGCTCATTTTTGTTATTTTAATGCCGATTTCAGGGCATTTTCCATGCAGCCACATGCTAAAGGAGAAAACACCATGGATCGTTGCTTTTGAATATGTATTAGACCTCTCGACCACATCTGAAAAGCACTGCTCGCTAGAATCTGTTTGAGAAAAACACCTTTTGGGCCAAGTTCAAGGTTATTCTCCCATTTAAATCAACCATACACTATGTGTGTGCGTGTGTGTGTGTGTGTGTGTGTGTGTGTGTGTGTGTGTGTGTGTGTGTGTGTGTGTGTGTGTGTGTGTGTGTGTATGTATGTTGTGAGCGATTAACTCCTCTTTTTGCTCCATGTGCAGCAACCGCAAATAAATAGCGAGAGAAAATAGAAATAAAAAGCACACACGCTCGGTGTAATGACACCCTGCTACAGTACAATGGCCTGCAGCTAGCTTTGAAATGTATAAAGAGGAGCATAGCAGGGGGAGAGAGGCACTGATTTAATTACAGCCACTGTACTGAGGGAGAGGGAGGGCGAGAGAGATAGAGACAGACAGAAAGAGAGAAAGGGGGTGGGGGGGGGGGGTCCTGCTTATTAGCATGCACTGGTGTAGAGGGTATTTTACCTGGTTGTTGTGGGGCATGCCGTACAGAGCCTCCACAAGGTCAGCTGCTCTCTTTAGTAGAACCTCCTGCAGCGCAAACACACACACACACACACACACACACACACACACACACAGAAACTATAATGAGTTACAGAAATGCAAAGCTTAATATATGCGCATGCATGCGAGTCCGTGTTTACAGTATGGTTTATTTATGACATTAGCGATGTGTAAATGTATTCTATTGAACTAATATTTGATTAACAGTCATTTTAGGAGGGATTTCCTTCTCAGACCTGTTTCTTTTTCTTTTTTTTTTTTTTTTATACCATGTGTCACATGCCAAAGCAAGTGAAGTGGTGTGTAACCTCTAAGCTAAATGAATAAAAAATAAGCACTTGAGTTTTAAATGCTGTGGCCTATGGGGTATTAAACAAACAAACACACACACACACTCACAGCGATACATAAAGCAATACAGGAGCGACGTTCGGTCGGCTAAATCCACCCACTTTAGCAGCGAAGAACAATGAGTCATTTTCCATATCTTAATTAAACTGGCAGAGTGCTCAAAGACAACATCTCACCCTTTAATTCATGCCCCAAATTTTAGTGGAGTTCAATGCCAATTCCTCTTTCTTCAGAACAATAAAGTGAATTAGCTCGGGTTAATCTAGTTCTTTCATAATGGCATTAGGAAATTTTTCAATTAACCTCTTTCACTGGCTGTTGTAAAGGACTTCATAAATGAGTTCTCGCGCAGAGCTGCCTGAGAGCCTGCGCCCGGGGACCCGGGTGCCCACAAACCCCATCTTATCCATGTCTGCATGCCTCCCCCTACTTACAGCACAACATGGATTAACTTTCTGCTTAGCTTCCCTTCAAAAATTACACCCAGCCTGCCAACAAGCCAACACGCCACCCGGATCCAGGACGTCTCGCTTGGCCTAGCCTATTGTGTTTTTTTCTTCTCTGCTACATGCAGCAACTCTCGAGTCGATGATGTTCCATGAGGGTGACGCTGCACTGAATGATCAACATCTTATGTTCTAATAAACTTCATATCCTATCAAGAGCTCGTTCAATGAGTATTGTTTGGGAGTTTGTTTGTTTTTTGTTTTCCAGACATTCATAATATAATGAAAATTGTTTCAATGTGCAAGCTTGTTCTAACCTCAGCTCTGCCCTTGCTAGCATGTTCACCGAATCACACACTGTTTCTTAGCATGGCTGACTGGCTTCATTCCTAGTCACGGCCGCCATCTTGAATCCGTACTTATCAAGATTAATCGCATAAGTCGGGGCTCTTGGTGCGTGCACCATACGTTTTATAGAGACACTGTCTAATCCTGAGAGGGAGCGGATGAGTGGCTTTTAAAATGGGCATTTAGCTTAGAAATTGCTGTCTCTGCTTCATGTTGCATGCATCTAGTTTGCATACAAATAAAGAATTACACTTGTCACGCGGCAGGTACAATCAATGAAAGGCCCAGCTGTCTTAATCCTGTCCCATCAACCGGCTCTGTGCTCTTTCTTCCCCTCTCCATTGGTCTCTCTCTCTCTCTCTCTCTCTCTCTCTGAGCGAGATAAAGTGTTTTTCTGCCGTGCTAATAATTACTCATCATCTCCACCAGTCATATCACAAGACTCCTTATTCGTCGCTCCCAATTTTACCCGACGATTACTACAATTAAGACAGCCGCTCTCACTGAGACGAAAGCCTGCCTGCGCGAGACTCTCTCGAACTCCTTGTCCATATGGCGCCCGGGCCGACGAGATGTAAAAATAGTTTAAGGAAATCATGTCTCCTCTCCACTTTAATCTGTTGTTAGCTACAAGGTGTCTCTGCTAATGAAGCGGATTTAGCGGCCGACGTTGGAGTGTGACGAGGGAGCAGGCCCCTATTGGCGGAGGAGACACTGGTTGGGTTTGTTTTGTTCCTCTCAGCCTGCCGGCTTCACGCTGGGAATATTATTAGCGGTGAATGGTATTTGAGAAGCATTTCAATGTAAATTCATGAGCGCTGTGCTAAGTGTAATTGACTCCTCTTTCCTCCCTTCGCCGAGACGTAGCAGACTCCAGGTTAAACGGAAACTATTAAAGCTCCGAAACGATCCCCAAGCTTGCTTTCATGACAAACGCGGCCGGTTATTATTACAAGCATTTGCTGTTCTGCCCGTGGACGTGAACCATTTAAACGGGGCTCTTCTTGTTATCACAGTCCAATATCTGGAGTGGTACACAGTATATCAGCAGCATTGCAGGAGATGGGCGAGGTGAGCTGGCTGGAGGTGCTAATGTCATTCTAAAGTGTAAAGCAATTATTCTGTTAGTTCTAGCCTCAGGTTATGAATACATTGAGGAGCGCGGGGCCCAATAGATGTAGCTACTTCAAAAAGCCGAGAGAAAGAAGATGAATTTTAATGCATGGGTAATTGCTCGACATGAATGCATTTCTAATAAATTTCCTTGTATATTAGATTGAGGAGGAAGCGGCATAGATTTGTGCTTGCCAGCTCGAAACGAACGGGAGAGGAATGGCAAGACGCGAGGCAGCCATTAATTTACGAGCAAAGCAGGCAGGTTAGCACTATATCATCGCAATAAAGATCATCTGATCAGGCACAAACGAAAAGAATAACATCTAATCAGATTCCCATTTCTCTCTTTTCACTCTGGTCTATATGGAGAATAATGGACGATACCACTTTCAAACGGAGAGACTAAGCAGAGTGAGAGCGAAGGACCCCCTTAGCAATCTCGTCCTTCATCACATGACTGATTCCTGATATTGCCTTTATTCTCGCTCCCTAGCTTCGTATATAAATATGTTCATTTGACGCCCCTCGGCCGGGATTGAGCGCGCGAATTTTGATCTTATCTAAAATTAGGGAGGTAAACTTCAATTTGGCACCGCTCTCACTACCGACGTACATATGTAGCAGCGGCATTATTAGTGTACGTCCAAAGCAATACAGGCCCGCCGTATTGGTTTTCTGTCCCAAGCACAATTGCCCATCAAAGCACGGCCATTGTAGATTCCATGCAACAAGGAGGGAAGAGTGGAGGGAGGGGGGGGAAGGCACAGTGGAAATCAATATCAGGCTGGTATTATCAACTCTGCACTGAAGTGGCAGAGAAAACAGGGGTGTGACGCGTTCGCCTTAATGCTAACACGCGGTTTACATTTCTCCCTGCAAACCCCCTCCTCCTTATTACTCCAACCTGTCTTGGCCCTAATGGTGCCGTCCCTCACACACACTCATGGTCTCATTGCGAATCCGTGTAAGGGTCAATTGCTGCTTTGCGCGGAGCCGGCTGTGACCCGCCGGGTTCGCCGCCTCCAGCAGACGGCTGCCGTAACTATGATAAATCACTTGGCACTTTCATTTACATGCCGCTGAACTCCACATTTGGGTCCATTAAAAGCCAAAATCAAATATTTATGTTGTTTATTGGAGCTGCTAGAATCCATCTCTCCTCGGCAATCGGTTTGCGCCGAAGGCCCCTGGTGTTGAAGGTTTACCTGAATTAGAACGAGCCCCCCTTCTGAAGCTTTCACACCCACTTTTCCTGCATCGCATGCTTTTTCTGCCTTTACACTTTCCCAGAGTGAAAAAAAACCCACAGCATTTTCCAGACAAATCGATACTTTTTTGTTGTTGTTGTTTGTTTGTTTGTTTTTTTTGTTGTTGTTGGTTTTTTTTTTAAGTTAGGTCTAATGGATATAAGTGTGTCTTTTGAAGCTTAGCAAAAGGCAGAACATCATGGTGTTTGGAACAAAATGCCGGGTGTACAGGCAGGGAGAGGCGGCCTGGCTGGTTCTGTTTTATTGGTAATGGATAGTTTAAAGCATTTACTGGAACAAGATTTCCTGTCTAGATATTGCTCTCCACAGAGAGAGAGAGCCAAGTGTAATTGAAACACATCATGCGGCGTGGGCTGGCTCTGCTCGGGGATGCTTAGCTTGGTGTGTGTGTGTGTCTGTGGGACACGAGGCTAGTCGTGCTTGTGCTTAAACCAGCCAGGCTCGACTTAATGATAGCACCCGTGCCCCCATGCTGGGCTTTAATAGATATTTGTATGATATCTGTTATTAGACTTTTAGCGGTGGTCAGCTCTCACTGAGCGCCCATTAACTTGGTACAAAATAATATCTTAATGTGGTATTACGAAAGGGCCCAGCCCTTAGCGCTCGGGCTCAGAGGAGAAATTAACACGTTTTGGAGCTGATCACAGCCAAATGAGGGCGATAAATACATTTATCAGAATGAATAAGCAAAGAATTATCAGATTTTCTTTCTGCTTTGTTCTTTGGCTTTTCTTTTATGTCGTACGTCCAAACAAGGAGATGGCAATGTGTGTCATGGGAACATCTCATGAAGCACTCGAATTGTGCGATTTAAATGAAAATATATATATATACACACAGAGCATGCTGATATTAACTTTTGAACTTCATTTATTAACCCACTAAGGCTTGGACTTATATCGGAAAGCTTTGTAAACAAAAGATTAAAGTGGATCTAGCTTTGGAAAATGAAAGGAAAACAAGAGCAAAATAATCACACATCAGAAAGAGGGCTCTGCTCCGATTACAATCACCACTGCTTACTGGAGTGGAAAAATGCTTAATTGAACTATTTCGCTACACTGAAAGTTTGCGCAATTCTGGCAGAATTCAAACACCGGGGTCTGCAGGTTGCCTGCTTTGTGTGTGCGTGCGTAAGTGTGTGTGTGTGTGTGTGTGTCAGTGATTTGATTCGTGATGACTTGCCAAAAGAGATTGCATGTACTAACATCGACATCCTGAATTGTTTCCCATTTTGGAATTTCTACGATAAACATCTTTCGCTCTCTCTCTCTCTCTCTCTCTCTCATTTTCTTTCTCTCTCTTTCACTTTCACTCAGTCTCTCACAGCTTTACTGACCTTTGGCAACCTCTCCGGGTCACCTGGATGTCTGGGGATGACCTTCTGCAGTCTCTGGAAGCCGTAGTCAATAGTTGGCTCGTTCAAAGCTAAACCGCAAAAGAAAAAAAAAAAAAAAAACAAGCACGGCATGTTAGTTCCGCTCACGCGGCTTTAGCAGTCAAACTGAAATGTGGCATACATAAAGTTTATTGCATTTATTCATCAAATCTATGCAAATATCTGGATGTGTGCGAGCATTTGAATAAAACACAATAACATACTTTAGTTTTAGTGTGCAGTATACAGATAAACTAATGTACACGCAGCACAATGTTGGAGGCTTTTTTTTTTTTTTTTCCCTCCACCTCGCTTATTTGAAGCAAACTGGCTGTAATTGATCAAATAAATTTTGAGAGCTTAGTGGATACATTATGAATGAGGTAGTGAGAGAGCTTGATGGTTAGCACCCCCCCTAACTCTAAACCCACTCTCTCTCTCTCTCTCTCTCTCTCACACACACTCACACACACACACACACACACACACACACATACACACACACACAAACATATATATATGTACACGCAAACACACAGCAATCATGGCTGTCTGTCAGTGTGCTGAAGTCTGCATCAGGCCTTCCCTCCTGTATCACCAGCTAGATTTATAGCAAGCGGCTGATGATGACATATGTCTGGCTATTGCCGCTCTCAGATTTATCCCTCTCTTTCTCTCTGTCTCTCTCTCTCTCTCTCTCACTCTCTTACTCTCTCTCTCTTTCCCCCCCTTCTTATTGCCTGAGTGCAAACCATGCAGGAGGTGCACTTCATCTTGCAAAGCTTTAATAATCTGTGAATGGCTGACTACAAACTGATGTAGGGCGCCATCATTCTACAGCTGTGTTGGGCTAGCCTCATGAAATTGCTGGCCACAAATAGTAATTAATCTTTCCTCCTCTCTCTCTCTCTCTCTCTCGTTCTCTTTTCACACACACACACACACACACACACACACACACACACACACACACACATACACATACACAGCGAGCTTCCTCCCTCTAAAATTGTAATTTTGAGTATGAACAGGGCAGGTTATAAATCAGAGGCCAGGGCCGCCGCATATACAAGTGCATGAATCATAATCTCAACTCGCTGCAACTGCACACATTGTGTTTAACAAGCTTTAGAGGAACCGCCGGAGGTCTATTACCACTCTCCTCCACTGAAAAAGATAAAAATAAAATAAAGGAAACAGACCGGAGAAAGCAGCCGGAAGATGCAACCTGAGCAGGTAAAATGTTATTGGACATAAACATAGATATAGCTATCACAGTCAGGTAAAGGCATCAATATTATCCGAGTCAGAAGAGCTTCTGAGAGCTGTCTAATATGAACTTCCAGAAAGACTGGGGAGTTCCTGGTGTTCCTGAATAGTAGGAGGTTCATTTCAATTATCAGACTGTTGATCAAATGAGGAGGTGGAGCAATAAGAGAGTGTAGTGGTAAAAGAAGATGGGGCTATAATGTTTCAGACAGTGATTTTTTCCAAATTAATACCTAAAGTGAGCAGGTCTGGGTTGAACACTGAGTTGTCTAAACTTTTTTTTTTGTTTGTTTTGTTTTTTTCTTGAAACATAACCGTAATGGTGAAATGAAATCAACGTATCTATAATGTGAGAGACAATAGTTTCTGTAGGCATTTGTATAATGAGTGGACTAAATCATACTATACTGTATGTAAACTTCCACTTAAAAATATACAATCATTACCATGTATGGAAATGGTGTAGGATGATAGAGACCAATTCAGGTTTCATGCAATAATATTATATTTATTTATTAAAAAAATTTTAAACTATATATTTTTTAATTATTTAAAAATATACAGTATTTCTTAGCAATCGCTTTTTAATCATCAGATCATCAGCCCACGAGTTTGAATCCCAGCAATGCCACAGACATCTGTGGCCAGGAGTCTAGAGAGCAAAATTGTCCATGCTCTCTGGGTAGGAGGGATGGCACAGTCTCTATGCCTTGTTAATCACAGTGACACTTTCCAAACGTGGGCGTCTGTGAGCTCATGTATGCGGAAGAGGGTGGAAAGCGCTTTCCTCCGAGTGTGTCATGCAGCACGAGCAACAGTTTGAAAAGACGTGCTTGGCTGGTTCACGTGTCTCGGAGGACGCACATGGTCTTCCCTGTTGGTATTTTTTGCATGATAGGGGAGAGCAGGTTAATAGCACCAGCTTGCTAAATGTGAAATGAGTTGCTAAACGACCAAATTGGGGAGAAAATGAAGAAAAATGTTGAATATCACATCATAGAATATTATGTAGCAACGGAAATTCAAAATGTTGAATTAGTCTTCGATAATTGTCATGATAATAATAATAATAATAATAATAATAACTTAGACTTAGGGACCATACTATAGTTAACATCATATTGATACTATGAAGTGTTTGGGAAACTGTTCCTTGTTCATGTCTTTATTCACTTCCCAGTATGTATGCTGGAAATGTGGCGAGTAGCTGAAACGTCCACTGACAAGAACTTCCTCAAAATAATTGGTCGACTTTATGATGAAGTGGCACGATTACAACTAAGTGTGGGGGCTAATGATCGATATCTGCCAGAGCTGTGTCTCTAAGCATGCAAGTACAGTGCAAGCGTATATATGTGTGTGTGTGTGTGTGTGTGTGTGTGTGTGTGTGTGTGTGTCCATGTGACTGACAGGCGTGATGCTATTTGACGTGCCATCATGCATGGTTGAAGCCAGT
Organism: Cranoglanis bouderius; assembly: GCA_023630585.1. Taxonomy (NCBI): domain Eukaryota; kingdom Metazoa; phylum Chordata; class Actinopteri; order Siluriformes; family Cranoglanididae; genus Cranoglanis; species Cranoglanis bouderius. The sequence goes on along the minus strand of CM042562.1, from coordinate 11,874,351 downwards.
GTCACATAGCAATGAGAAATAAGATGCTGCCTTGTTAATACAGCATTGATCGGCTATATTGATTTTACATGACATGACTCGCAAGGATGTAACTCTCCCAGTGTCTCTCGGTCTGTCTGTCTGTCTGTCTGTCTCTCTCTCTCTCTCTCTCTCTCTCTCTCTCTCTCTCTCTCTCTCTCTCTCTCTCTCTCTCCATTCTTGCACTCGCTAGTTGTTCCTCTCTAATTTCCCTAGAAGTTAGTGAAGGTGAGATAGTACCAGTTGCACTGCTGATGTGTGATTTTATGTGAAGTCCGGTTTATCTTCAATCTGTGCTCATAGGGTCATTAAACTCATTTATATTACCATATAGGTCACTTTTAGGTATGCAATTAATGTCTGTAGTTGTTTTGTATGTGTTGCTACACCAAATTTATCAGAGGAACATGCAGGTTTTTAGATCTGAAATGGCAAAGCGGGGAATAGGAACACTTAGGGGTGGCACCATTTAATTATGTATAGGATTTAAATGTACATCATGTTTAAAGACTACAGCAATGCTGCTGCACATTATACACTTGCATCAGCTCCAGTCATACAATGTTCACAAATATTAGTAGGTTTACCGGAGTGTAAATACAAGGTAAGTAAAAGATAAAACACACTGCATAGCGTCTCACACATACACACACACACACACACACACACACACACACACACACACACACACACACACTTATACATATACTTATAGGGAGGAGATTGTGACAGTGTCTATGGTTTAATAGATGCATTCTGATGGAGATAAATGCACATCACTTATTGATCTGATGCTAATGACACTGAAGAGGTCACAGGATGCTTCATTGACACCCATCTCTCGCCTCACTGCTGCACACACACACACACACACACACACACACACACACACACACACACACACATGCCATGTTAAATAAACCCCATGTTGAAGTAGATATGTTTTTATGTCTCGTCAAAATTATTCAATGTGCACTAATAATGTTAATAGGAGTTACAGTGAGTGTTCAAAGTGTTATTGACTGACAATAGAGATGGCAAAAGAAATCAGTGGTGATAACCTCCAGACGGCCCTTTACATCACCCATATAGCCCGTTTTAGCTCACACATCACCCTCTGTCTCTTTCCGTTGCTGAGAAATGCTCAGAAATATAAAGAACAAATTGAGTAATAACAGCTTAACCAGAGAGATTTCCACCTCCTTCTTTCTCTCTTTTTCTCTCTTGCTCTCCTATAGATGACACCACATCCACCCACCTACTCAGAGTACAGTACAGTGTGAGTACAGTGGGAATACAAAAACTTCACAATCATTCTCACAATCTTTCTCATGCACACACACACACACACACACACACACACACACACACACACACACACGCTCCAGTCACTGAAACGATGCTGGACTATCTGAACCAGGCCGAACCGTGACCCCTCCCCTTGGGCTCTACGCCAGCCCACCTTGCCCTGGGCTCAGCCAATCAATAGCACTTTCCTGTTTTGGAGGCGGGTAATTATGAGGTGGAGAGAGTGGGTGACCTCTCACCTGTCCCGCATTACATTGCTGATATTAAGATAAATTGCCCGATTTTGGGTAAACATATGCTGCAATTCAGCCTGTCAGCAAGGGTTTGCTCAAGGATAATTTGTATTGATCTATCTGCTTCTTCCCAATGCAGCTCGCTGACCTCACGGATAATGAGAGAGCAAGGAACACAGAGAGAGAGAGAGAGAGAGAGAGAGAGAGACAGAGAGAGAGAGAGACAGAGAGAGACCACAGACACCATTGTTTCAAGGCTCTTGACCGGCTAAGTGTTTGTATACATAGTATATACTTATATATGTGTCTGATTGGTGGTCTGGCGTCTGTCAGTGGCTGAGTGACTTTCGCTTACATCTTCATTTCTCATCCCTTTTTTTTTTGTTTGTTTGTTTTATCCATCCAGAATGAAGCGGGAAAGTGCTGCTTAGCTAACAAGCATAAACGAGCATGTTAAATCAAACGAGGCAGGCTTCGCTCGCAGCACTCTCACGATCTACACGAGCTCCAGCAGAAAGAGGGAGTTGTGTCTGCTAATGAGCTAACAGATTTTACCATGACAAAGAGGACAGAAAACAGAAGAGCTCTGACTTGACATTGACAGATGACAAATCTCAAGCTGCCTAGTTCACAATATTGTGTTTGCATGCTATGTTTCCAGTCCTGGTTTATAATAAACAGAGCTCAGAATATGTAGGTTCAAATCCCAAATGCTAGAGGGCCACTCACTGTCGTGCCCTCCTAACCCTCAACCAGCTTGGATTTTTCAGTATTTTCAATTGTAATTTATTCAAATGAAAGAGAAACCCCCCAAAAAACAGACCATTTTAAAATGTCTATCTGAGTGAATATGAGTGTATATGCATGAGCATGTCTTTATATGTGTGCATCTGAGCAGGACATCTGTATATTTGAAGATTGAGTACTTTGACCTTGTTCTCCCAGATTGTACATCGTCATCCCTCACGCCTGACACCTTACACACCAGAAGATACATATCTCTGACATGCCTCTTTTTCCCGAATAACACAGCCGTTCTACAATAACAGCGCAAGAAAGTGACACGTCTGCCGTAAATCCTGATGAATTATCAGGCCACACGGCATCTCGAAGTTGCGAAATGTAGCAAAGTTAAGACCAAAGTGTGCAGAAAAGAAATATGACAGTCCAAAAATATATGAAAGGGAATCGCTGTCAGTCACGTGTCAGATTCGGGTGTGTGAAGAATATGGCTCAAAGTTAGCGAGGTGATATGATCTAAAATGTCGGCAGTGTTAATGGCACTCGGGATCAACGACAGAATGGAGTCAATGACGGAACAAAGTGCGACGACGTTGTGAGAGAAAACCCGGAAATAATCAAGTGGTGCTTTTTTCAGGCTTTGTCAGCTCTTTTTTGCAAGCTGTGCAGATGCAATTTTTATTTTTTTTTTATTTTTTTTTTTTTTTACTGAATTTTGCAAATCAGTAATAGTAATGTTTTAGTTCTTTATTTATTTATTTGACAGCAGATTGTGAGTGACTCACATTTTTTTTTGAGAGCTCAGATCCAAAGTAAAGCAGAAAGTAAATGATCATACAGAGAGAGAGAGAGAGAGAGAGAGAGAGAAAAAAAAAGGGGGGGGGTTAACTTTGATAAGTAGACGCTGGTGTAATTGTGCTCCTTTGAACAAACATGAGTGAAAACAGTGGGCTCTCGACTGGCATTCCACGCCCACATTATGGCCTATTATGATAAGGCTATATCTTTGCACAAGATAATGAGTGGCTTTATTGCTGTTGCTTGCTATTACTTTGTCTAATTATACTTAACTGCTCCGAGCTTATCTCTGCTCCACCTACACCATCAAAAAGTCTTACCCCCACCACGCACATGCTATTTTTCTTTTCTTCCCTCCGTAACCCAAATCAGGGAGTAGGAAAAGAGGGGCTTTAAAGGGAAAGCAAGAAAAGAGCAGGAGGAGAGAGAGGTTACAGTTCAGAGAGAGTTTCAGTATAGCGCTGTGCCTCTGTGATAGTGAGAGTGGAGCGAGCTTTCTCAAGGGAACAAAGGATGGCCGTTTTAAAACAGGCATGAAATACCATGAGCTCGGACAGTAGTGCCTGCGACAAATGTATGCTCCCTTTCTCTCTTTCTTTATTTTCCTCTTATTCTCTCTTTCTGTCTTTATTTCTCCCCCACCTTCTTCTACTTAAGAAACGTTAAGAAAACAACAAAGCACAGACAGGAAGCATCTTTTAATACCGAACAGCCATCGTTCCAGCCCAGTGGAGGAAGGAAGGTGAAGTGAGACAGACGGAGGATTGGGGAAAAAAAAAAAAAAAAAAAAAGCACAGCTTTCATTTACTCCAATTCCTCGCTGGCATAACAAAAACAGGAAAAGATTCATTTGGTTCCAAACAAGCCGCAGGATTCATTTGCTAAACCAATTCAGTTTTTCAACTCATAATAATGCGTATATCCCTTCTAACCATATGCCTGTAATAATATAGTTAGTTTCCTCTTCGCAAAAAACAGACCACCACTGTAATTATAATTTCATTGAGCGGGCCCAGACACATAATCTACGCTGAGCAATGAGACATTTGTTACTGTCAAACCAAACAGAGACATAGAGTATGAGGCTGAGAGAAATAGTGAGAGTGAGCAGGGATGCTGTACGCAGGGAAAAAAAATGTAATATAATATATAAAATATGTAATATAAAAATGAAGTCAAGGCCAATCACACTGTTCAATGCGAGGCCGTGCCTCTAGAGGGGGTTCGCGATTTCAGTGACAAAGTGTTATTTGCCGACAAGTGCTTTACACCCCCAATTCAGCAGAAAGACGCCAATACTGATTATATCAGAAGGCGCTTATGAAACGAGCCGCTGATTGTTAATTGAATAAAGTGGGCCAGGTGGATAAAAAAAAAAAAAAAAAAAAAACAGCATGAGGAACAAGAGTGATAGGCTGCAATTATCACACTGATACAAAGAGGTATTGTGGAAAATACTTCTCATGGCCAGCCTGGAACATACAGAGGGTCAACAATAACAACCACAAAAAAAGCTAAGCTGCCGGTTTTGTAGCATTCAAAAGCAGAGCCTTCTTGAAGAAAAAACACAGATGTGAGAGCAAAATTACTCCCAGAATTCAAGGCTCGCGTTCTCTTCGACCTGGTGCTAACTTCATTTCATTGCCAGCTGCCTCCGAAGGAGCCATTCCATCTCTAAGAAATTCAGATGCTCCGGAAATTAAAATTTCAAAGATCTTCAGAGGTGGGTGGGAGGGGGGAGGGTGGGGAAAAAAAATCAATGGTGACAGATCAATGCTCATAGAAATTTCATGAACTTTGAACCGATACAGGCATGATGATTGGAGTGGGAATGGATGGAAGGCTGGAGAAGACTCCTAGCACTCGGACAGAGACAGAAAGCCACTCTTCTCCAGACCATTGCGCCCTTTCATATTTTATTCCACTGACACAAATTACATTTCGAGTCTATCTCTATAACAAGGAGGGTTAAAAATTAAAAAGCATTCCCCCCCCTCCCACCACACCCCCACACACACACCTTTGACCACTGTCCACTCTGCTCTTCTATCTTCTTTCTTACACAGACATTTATAACCATTTGACTTTTGACTACCACCAACAGAAACATGCCTTATGCCTTAACAGACAAGCTATGCTAAATGAAATCAGACTTAGATAATCTCATGCCAAAATTAATACTATGGAAAAAACAAGATCAATACGTGGACAAGTTGCAAAAAAAAAAAAAAATCGATAAGTCCGTCAAATTATTGCTGCTTTTTTTCTTCCTCATCCAAGATGAGTTAAGTTTGTTCTGGCTGTCAATATGTTGTAACTTTTAACATTAATCTATAAATAAAAGCTATGCTGGAAAAGGATACCATGCCTAGGTCTGGATAGGTGAGGAGTGTAGAAGGGAGAAGAGGATGGGAGGAGAAAAAAGTGCGAGTCATCCATCAGAAAATGCTCTGGTCACTGGAGCACAACTAATGTGTGTGACTTAGTAAGGGCGAATCTATTTAAAGCAGGCAGAAACAGGAAAAATTGCAAAGGCCAAAAGAGGAACCAGTACTACCAATTATATCAAAATCGATTTTTTATTTTTTTATTTTTATGTTTTTGCTCTTTAACGAGAGAATTTTTCGTCACTGCTTGCATCAGGAACTGTGTAGTCCCAAAGATAACAGAATTCTGCTTTCAATTGGTTTAAGTAATATTATGGTGACTGCAATAAACAGGGGAAAAATATTACAAATGACCCCCACTTCCAATGATCTGTTGCAGATCGAGACCTTTTGGTTTGTAGACACTGAGAATAAAGTGGAGGTGACATCTTGCTGGCTTCTTTTTAAGAAGATGAAGGGACATGACGAAGATGGTGCTTATTACATAATCGTCCAGCTTCTGATTACTACAGTACATTTCTCCATGAGTGTGTGTGTGTGTGTGTGTGTGTGTGTGTGTGTGTGTGTGTGAGAGAGAGAGAGAGAGAGAGAAGATAGAGAAAAAGCAGCTCTATCTGATCCAGTTTGAGGGTGGAGAGAGGTTGATGCACTGATAGTTTCTTCTAAATCACCCGCTGATCTTCCAGCGATTAGGCGTTTCATGTGGCACCGTTTAAAGGGTTTATTTACTGCCAGCCTCCCATCTTTCCGCCTTCACCTCCCGCCATGTGTATCCTTCGTGCCTGAGCAGTGATGCCATCAGGACCTATATCAGATCGTGTCCAAGAACAACTTAAAGACAGGAGGCTCTCCAGCAGAGCTGAAGTTAGACAGTGTTCTAAACGGTCATGTCTGGTTTTAATAGCTTTTAAATTTCAGCAATTACTCTAATAAAGGGACTGGGTTTGGTGCCAGTGATTGTGTGTTTCTGTATGTTTGCATGTGCCAGGTCAACTGAAGTGTGTGGTAGTGTTGCAGAGTGAAGTGGCGAGACGACCCTTTTGTCCTCTTTGGCGGATGATGAATGACTGTCTCCTTCTCGGCGCGTTTTGTCAGTTTTGGCGCAGCCCAGTCAATACCTTCACCTTGACGAGGAAACTTTGTGATTTATCAGGGCCACTGGCCAATGAGCGGGCCAGGAGAGCCAGATCCTCTGAGATACAGATAGTGGCCTTTGGTCAACGTCTTCTCGAATGGAATCGTGAGAAGGTGTATGATAGACAAATGGCTCTTGTTAGAGGCAGCCAAAAAAAATGAAGCGGGGAGTTCGAGAGGGAAGGCGAGTGAGGAGAAAAAAATGCTTGACTTGAACTAATAACAGAAAGGGGCCGTGGCGGTCACTGCGGGTCCAAAGATGAAGCACCCTGTCACGCAGCAGGTTGGGAAATTAGCAAATAATGTTCCTTGGCCCTGATAAATGGGTGACAGCTCTCCTTCACCAATCATTTTTTAACATTTTGATGCATGTCCACAATCCCATCGGAGGAAAGGAAAAGTTTACTGGCCCTCAATTTCCGCGTGATAAATGGTGGCCGGTAAATGTACGATTTCTGTATGAGGTATAGTTCATTTTAAGCAATTCTGGTAAATGGGTGTCACTGATTAGGACAAATAGTCCAGAGGGGTGAGAGCTCCAGTGGTACATCTCTCTCTCTTTATCTCACCTCCTTTCTCTCAGCTCCAGTAGAGCGTTGAGGCCAGGCTCTCGCAGTGACCATGCAATACCTAAATAGAAAGCAATAGCTTTGATGCAATTAGAGTCCAATGCTGAGCTATATTTATGATTGCTGTCATTGCTCTAAATGATTTGCCAGGGTGCTCACGAGCCCTTCTTCCATCTCACCTACCAGCCCAACTATTTCTCTTTTCTTCTCTTGGATGAGTGGGAGAGAACAGGATGTGTGTCTTAACATTAAAAGCAAAGGTCTGTATGTGTAATCCCATAAACACACACAGAGGATACTTGCTGTTTAAATGAACACTGTTTACCTTTTAAATCCCTTACATGGTTGAGAAAGGTAAAAAAAAAAAAAAAAAAATAGGATAGTCTGTGAAATCCAATAGTGGAGCTTAAAGGGAACATCTGGACAAGGCTTTTCAAAATTTGCATGATCAGCCTGTGAAGCTTCTTCGAATGACTTCTATTGGCAGGAGGACAAACACGTCGGTCCCTCTGACAGACAGTTCAGCACTACACCTGATCAATGGATAACTGATACAGGTCTCAGATGCCACCAAAACATGCCTTGTGCTAACAAAAAAAACATGCAACAAACAAGGGGAAGCAGGTAAGAAATTCACAGTACATGATGATCTTTAAAGAATACAAAGGTATGAGATGAAGAAGAGCAAGAAGCAGCAAAGCCAATAAACTCCTGGAGCCTGCAGTTGTAAATAACCCCATACACGTATATACACACAGCATGACATACTCCAAAACAAACACAAACTCTTGCACATACACATACTGGCTCTGCATCCATGGATGATGGGTATTAAATGACACTCTGTTTTAGACGAGGGACTCACAGCTCATAAAGCGCTTACACACTCTCGGTGTTTGTGTGACCTTACGGTCCGCTCCGATGTCATATCTTGGTTTTATTGTGCTCTGCCTGGCCTGCCACACTTTGAGCATCCAGTGGGTATCATTTCACTGCTGACCCCAGCGCTCTGCTTGAAGTGTCAGAGAGAAAACGAGAGGACGAGACAGACGAGGAATGTGCGAGGACACGGCCTGCCTTTTAAAGCCTACACTGGAGTCATTTGCTTAAGGAAGGTTGACCTCTCAGACAGGTGGCTTGCGCTGACATGATGGAGAAGAATTATCGACTCTTAAAGTAGTGCGCTGCTTCTGGTGACCGAGCGTAAATCTAAGTGAGTGTGAAGGACCTTTATGAATCGAAATTTAACACTACTATCTACGGATGGGCCGATGTAATACCAAGTATCGGATTTGACATATTTTTCATACACTCCACTGTCAAAAAGTTCCTTAAAGCAATACTCAGGATAAGGATAAAGACAATAAGGATTTTTCTACCCTAATCTCTATTTAACACACTTGTAGAGTATGGACAACATGTTTCTATGTTTCTAAGTATCACTTATAATGGAAGAAAGCGTTTAAAGGACAACTTGTGTGTTTCCCGACAAGTTATATTTGGGGAAAAAAAGTGCCTCCCAAATAATGAATGGCAGTCAGCATCCACTGCATGCAGCCATAAAGCAATTGAGAACTGTTTATGTTCATTTTCTCTAATTCCTCTAGAATAGCCAGCCATTATTCCACTTAGACCTGCAAACGCACTATGTATGTAAACACACACACACACACACACACACAACACACAACACACTACACTTTTGCAAAAGCTTCTACTAGGACCACCTAGGATTCTCTTTTCAAAGCAGCCATTTATGAACTATTTAGAAGTGCAGGTCATTTGTTGTGATCAGTAACTCTTCGGACTCGAACAAATACGTACACAGAGAGGAGGAACAAGAGAGAGATGTGAATGACGAGGTAAACAAAGAGATGAAGGCAAACCCTGTACCTCATAACAACCATAATTGATTAATTAACAAATGCAGCAATGATGGTTAGATGTTATTAATTCTGAACTGCTGACTATGTTGCATAAGGAAGTCGGTTATTACTGTAAAATGAAAAGAGATTTTTATCGCATTAATCTTTCTATTTAGAATAACAATGACATGGTTCAGGCATGGAGAGTGTGGCATAATAATCTGGCATAAGGCCAGATTTTAGTATATATTACAATCATATAGTCAACATAATGATATGATTATTATACACTTATTATATAGTTATTACATAAGGACTAAAAAATGACGAGGCAGGTTTTCTAGGAAAATAATCAACATCATGGAGGTGTGGCATGAAAGGAGTCATTGATACCACCCTGAAGTGTTTTATTTCTCTTATACCACAGCATGGTTCATTTCACGGTTCATATATATATATATATATATATATATATATATATATATATATATATATATATATATATATATATATATATATATATATATATATATGCTTGTAATCTATCATAATCATATGTATATATTTATACTGATATGTTATATTAAGCTTAACAAAAAATGTCAGTTAGAAGTTGACGTAATGGGGAGAAACGTCTGAATTTGACTTGTCAACATTCCGAGCTCTAAGTATTAGCACATGGGCCTAAGTGAAAGGCTCAGGAAGTTTGTCAGGTCTGTAGAGCAGACATTAGTGTCAGAGCTCATATAACAGGCCTGGTATTAGGCAGCTCCCCCATCTAGAGTTTCATTATCTCAAAGGCTTGTTGGCCTGTGGTCTGGCCCTGCTCAGGGGGGTTAAACGGCCCAGACTGGGGCAGGAAAGGGGAACAGCTGCCCCTGAAGGAACCCGGTGTCCCACGTACCAACTCCCCCCAACCCCCACTACTCTCTCTCTCTCTCTCTCTCTCTCTCTCATACACACACACAAACACACACACACACACACATACACACACACACACACACACACACACACACACACACACACACACACACACACAATTGAGCTCTAATTCCTGATGATTATCTCATTGTCCCGCTCAGTCTGGGATCTGATACTGAGCTTCCAGGTCAAGTATGGAGTGACCACATCACCTCCACTATCAGCCACACTAAGGAGAGATTAGCTAGACCTTACACACTCACTCACACACACACACTCTACTGATTCAGGAGTACAAACACAATCTTCCATACACCCTGACCTTGCTTGCTCCGTATATGAGACAAACAAGCACACACACACACACACACACACACACAGTGCTGGTAACGTGTGCATTAGAGGTGGGTGTATTTACGCTCAGAGGAAAGGAGAGAGGACGTGTTGTAATGGTTTGAGATTAACAGGAGCTGGCAGCTGCCCCCTTCACCACTCCAACAGAGAAAGGATAAGGTTACAGACAGGGAAAAAAAAATGAAGAGAGGGAAAGAGAGAGAAAGAAAGAGGAAGAGGATTTTATAGTGAGCAAGCCCAGCTCATTTTCACACTATTTTCCTGCACTCAACATCGCAGCCGGGTGAGCAAGTGCCAGAAAAGGATGGAGAAATAGACAAGACGGGAGAAGAGAGAGTGTAACAGGAGAGCATGATCAAAACGGAAAAGGCGGGCAGATAGAGATAGCGTTATAGAAAGAGAAAGAAATAGATGTCAGCTCACAATATTTCCTCAGGAGAAGGGAAGAAAGAAAGAAGCATAAGGATGAAAGTTCCTCCTTTCACACTCACCGGTGTAGACGAATCGTCCTGGCGCTCCTTTGCAGAACTGCTTGGACTTGTATGACAGAGTGACCTCCACGACCCCGGGGATGTGTCTGGGTGGAGTCTGCACTCGGATAGCATGGGGCGTTATCAACTGTCAAGGAACAGAGGGCACAAACGGTTAGCACCGTGCCAACCTTCCATCACATGCTCCACTATCGCATGCTAACTATGTTAGCTACTAAACCCAATTACAACTTGGATGCTAAATTAGTCTGTCAGCTTCCAGCGTCCCAACGTATTCAGAGAATGGAGCATGGGTTGGGCCAAGTTCAGGAAAATCCACAAGTCTTGGAGCTGCCTCTCATTCTTTTTCTTTTTTTTTTTCCCTTGTAGACTTTTTACCCCTAATTGCTTGATTATTTTGCAACCTATTGCCTCTCGGTGCAAAATGCAGTCAAAGCCCTAGTGGATACGGTGCTTCTTAGCATGCTTGGTTGATCTGATTCCTTATCTCTTCATGTGATTAAATTGGGGGGAAAAAAAAAAATATTAAAACAAAAAAATAAATAAATAAACACTGATTGGCTTTCTGGGGGGCCTCGCTAAGAAATATGTGTGAGGAGACAACTTCATCAGCATTCATTTAAAGACGTGTTACTCTGTATCCTGAAGCTTGTAGTGACTTTAAGCTGATTAGTGTCTAATCTACAGCGATGCGTCGTCGTTGTTTAGCATTAATCTGACACCAACGTGTAAGAAACAAAAATCTGAACAATTATCATCCTGTCCACTTCGGATCGGAAGCCCAGATTTGTATAGTCGACACGTTAATACGTAAAGACACGTTAGAAATGTTTATCATTTAATTATTTTGCCCACGAGTGATTAGACACTTTTTTTTTTTTTTGTGTATATATTCAGAGAATGAGATTGTCGTGACTTGCACAAGTTGCACTTAAACTGTAATTACTCCGAATATTTAGTATTCAAATGCATTTAAATATTAATGAGCTTATAATCATACTGGAACAAAAAGAATAAATATAAGAAGTACTACTCTAAACATATGAACTTTACAGAAGATTAAAATTGTGTTGCTTTCCTTGGCAACAGCTATGACAATGACGCAGTATCATAGTTTTACAATAGGTAAATGCTTATGTTTCATATTTATTTGTTTAAAACGCATAAATCTAGCAAGATTTTACATTTCCTGAGATCACCTGGGCTCCACATGACAACCTGATACATAATAAATCTTCAATAAAATATGCCCCATGACCTTGTGTTAGACTTATCTGAGATGAATAAAAGTGTATTCATGGTTTTTTAAGCTTTAGGTATTTTTATCTCTTAATATGAAAATATTATATAAACATCTGAATACCATTTGAACAGTGAAATTCATTCTACTCTCTGCAAAGTGTCAACTCTTTTTGTGACAGCTTATTCCTCACATCCCAAGCTTTTCTTGAATTCGACAACGATACAAAACCAAATCCGTCAGTCCTCACCTCGCTCCATACGAGCATGGTGCCGAACACGACCTGCAGGCCGTCGAAGAAGTTGTCTCCGATGAGGATGACCGTGGCTCCGCCGGTGGTCCAGCCTTCACTGGGGCTAATGGCCTTTATGCACGGGGTAGCTGCTTATGACAGGACAGAAAACATTCCGCTCAGGACCGTGCTTTATTGCACACGCACACACACACACACACACACACACACACACATCCATGCACTACACTCACACACTCACGCACGCTCACCAAAATACAGAACACACACTGACTCCCTCACAGAGGGGCAATTAAACTCAAAAGCAGGCAAAGCATGAATGATTTGGGCCACGTGGCAACAAAAGGGCACGGCCATACATCAGGCTGCTCTCGTTTTTTTAAAGCAGCTATTAGGAGGTATGCACGGAGGGAGAGAAGAAAGAGTATGGCTGTTAATAATGATTAAATCCAGTCTACATGTAGTACAGTGTATCATTCACCCGGATCTGACAAAGCGGTGATAATAGAAGCAGTGGTTTGCTCAATTTTTCCACACAATGCAAGACCTTACAACCTTTATTCCATCATTTACTGATATGACGTAGCCATGTTAATACATATTTTTATCATCATGGTATAGCTAAACGCTTCACGCTGTCCTTCCGGTGTGTTCAGGGCTTTGTGCAAGTACATACTGTACTTCGACTCAATTACATGCTTTAAACTGTACTTCCTCACTGGGTGATAGATAGATGAGGCTTGTTCCTGTTCATATTTTGTCCTAAATACTACAATCATCTTGTATCCAGAGCTCTTCCACTGCTCTCTATGTCTCATCACTTTCTGCTCCTTGTTCTTTTTTTCTTTCTTTTTTTTTTTTTTTCTGCAATAGTTATTATAGAGGTGTGAGACGAACACAATGGCCTCAAGTTCTCATGCTCTGCATTCTCAGCAGCCTGGTTAATAATGCACAGGAGACACTCGGCCTTCCTGTAAAAAGCCTTTCAGCGGCAAATCATCACGGGATCTCCGCAGTGACATCATCCGGCACGTCCCATTCTGTCTGACTTCATAATACGATCTCATTATTATTACGACCATATAGGAAGTTAATCATAGGAAATCAAAAGATCATATATTGGTCCGTTACCTATTTGTTACAGGCCGTTAAAAGTGTTTAGACTTTAATAATAATATCTTATTAGATAGCAGAGAACGAAGAGTGAAATAACATCATGTGCCATTGATGCTTATTAATGATTTTGTATCAAATTTGCAAGCTTCTGGTGCAAAAAAATAAAAAGTAAGAAAAGGTAATTGTGGCTATATTTATACAAACTTTTTTACAAGATAAATAATTTAAGAATGAAAGGTATTCCTATTCTCACAGGATATAAAATATGATCAGGGACACTTATGAAGTCAAGTGATGGGCTATTGTATATATATATATATATATATATATATATATATATATATATATATATATATATATATCAAAATGGGCATAAAATATCATGTTTAACCCTATCTGCTACAGGTAATAATAATAATAATAATAATAATAATAATAATAATAATAAGAGCTTTGCACGTGGACTGTAAGGCCAGGTTCAAGTCCCCATATCCTTCTGTGTGTGTGTGTGTGTGTGTGTGTGTGTGTGTGTGTCTATGGGCTGTACAGCCAGGCCTAGTTAATCACCATTAGGTATTGTTGTGTTGAACAGGCCAGACAAGGCACCTCTCTTTGTTTGCCTTAATGTTGGACTAGTGGAGGTTGTATTTGCTCATTCCTCTCACATCTCCCAGAGCAGCAGAGGCTCCATGCTCTCCCTCTGTCTCTCTGTCTCTGTGTGTGTCTCTCTCTCTCTCTCTCTCTCTCTCTCTCTCTCTCACACACGCACACACACACACACACACACACACACACACACACACACACACACACACACACACACACACACACACACACACAGAGGGAGCTTGCCCTTAACTAAAGCTGTTGACTTCACGCTAATAAGTTCATACAAATTTTCATTTCTGAGGCTTGCGAGTGACATTTGCTTTTCTTAATTGCAGGCAGAGTGCTTGAAAGCAGATCAAGTCTCTGAAGACAGACACAGCTCCTCAAAGGGACTGACCTTCATCAACACTACCAATTATAGCGAATCATTCACTAAAAATTACAGTAAACAAATTTACTTTGTGTAGGTGAGCAGACGGGAGCGACAGAGGAGGGGCCTGCATCTGTTTGTCCATGCGTATATGTGGATGTGGCTGTGTGTCTGTATATGTATGTGTGTGTGTGTGTGTGTGTGTGTGTGTGTGTGTGTGTGTGTGTGTGTGTGTGTGTGTGTGTGTGTGTGTGTGTGTGTGTGATGTAAAAGCAGACCCACATGAGGGGACGGAGAGCAGCTGCGGTAAGAGACCACTGCACGTTGCCTTGGAATTTGCAATGACTCCCCCCATCATGCAGAAAAAGAGACTGCAAGTCGCCTTCCCTTCTGCCGTGCGACATTTGCATACACTTTCAATACAAGGTAGTGGGGGAACATGTGTTCAATGGGAGGCGTGGCAAAGCGAATTACACAGCCATCTAACTCTATACACGCACAATGTGTGCGAGCAGATGATGGAAAATGGAGAGAGCAGACACAGAGGTAGTAGAAGGCAAGTTCAACACACTTCCAGGAAGAGGATGAGAGAAATAAATATTTATCTATGGGGGCACTTTTTAGCAAGAACACGTAATGCGTGTTTTTTTTTTGTTTGTTTGTTTGTTTGTTTTTTTAAACAAGGGATCACTTTTTAGCAGGGTTTGAAACATTGCTACATTCTGGCCTGTGTGTTTTTAAATGAGTACAGAGGAAGGCTTCCTTAAATGTGTGGGAAGTGTGTTTAGTATTTCTATGAAAGGGTGTGTTCACGTGTGTGGCAGCTGATCACCTGAAATGATCCTTGCTACATGAGTTTTCTTACTGCAGATTTTATGAATGACTTCATGGCGTATAGCGACTATACAGTCAATACAGTAACGTCATTTTTCAATTTGCACCAATGAACAAATCAGATATTCTGTTCTATAAATAACTAGATGATGCCACGTCTTTGTGTGCTCTTGCTCCGTCTTTCCCACCCGTACTCCTAAAAAAAAAAATAATAAAAAAAACCCTATCCACACCACTGTTTACACTCAACCATGTCACACTTGTCGAAAATCCGTCCTGGACCTCCAAAGGACGGTGACGAGTGTGTCTGAAGTGAAGCTACTTCAACTGCGTGTGTGTCCTGGCCTCCTGCCGTCTTCCCGTGTGTATTGTTTTCCTGGTGTGAAGCTCTAATCAGAGGCGCGCTCTCCTCCATGGCAACATGGCCACTGCCGCCGCCGTGTTTGTCACCTTCCTCCTTCTCCCCCAATACACTCGAACAGGTCCGCTCTTGCCTGATGCTGCCTCCCTTTGTTGAGCCGACGGCCAAACGTGCCGCAATAGTGCTGGGGATGGCCAGATGGCAGGCTGATCCAGGCGCTGATGGGATTAGAGCTCGTACCTCGTGTGTGTGTGTGTGTGTGTGTGTGTGTGTGTGTGTGTGTGTGTTGCCCATCTGGCCCCCTTTAACAGGCTACAGCCCCGCAGACGCGATCCGCTTGTCTTTATTGCATAAACCTAACAACATTACCGCCACTTGGTATGCAAATCGAGCTGGAACTGCAGGCCTTCAATGCACACGCAGAGAAAGAGAGAGAGAGAGAGAGAGAGCAAAAGAGAGGAAGAAAGAAAGCTGTCTCTCTTTCATATCCTCTTCTGTCTCTCTCTGTCTCCTTCATTTAGCTTTGCAACCTTTGCAAATAGTAAATCTGAGATGATCTGCTTTTGTTGAGTGCCTCCCTAAAAACTCTTGTGCGTGTGCGTGTGCGTGTGTGTGTGTGTGTGTGTGTGTGTGTGCTGCTGCTGCACGCAGCAGGTGTAGTATTTTCCTGTCTGATTATGTGCATATGGAGTTGTGTCTCTATGTGTGTCTTGCAAATGGCTTAGTTTGTTGTTTCTGATCATGTGCATATGGTGCCGTGTGTTTGATGCAGCCTAATACAAAAAAGACCTCCACATGCAAGGACATGAGGTGCACTTGCGTTCCTCGTGGCCCAGGTTGCATGGAGAGGCGTGTTAGATACGTAGAGTGCGGGAGGGGTGTAAGAGCAGTCCGCAGTCCATTGGGGGCAGCAGCAAGGGGAATTACTTTTAGTTGAAGATCAGAAGCCAGAGTAAATTCACTGTCCGGGAACATTAGCCCTTATTAGATGATTAGATAAGAGCGTTAGGGGAAGACGAGACTGTCTCTGATACACAGCAGCACCTCTCTCGCTCTGTCTGTCTCTCTATCTCTCTCTCCCTCGCTCGCGTTTTCCCGCTCGGAGCACTTATCACTTCCAAGAATGTGTTTCTAATCTCAAATACCCCAGTCTCTCTCTCTCTCTCTCTCTCTCTCTCTCTCTCTCTCTCTCTCTCTCTCTCGGATATGGATGGGATTATGGTTTACAACCGTACACGTCCCATACACATGTGCCTATATGTGTCTGTCTTGTTTTTACACATGCACACATATGGTAGAAAGGAGTAAATCTGGCTGTTATCACCTTCTTACCGGTCTTCAATGGCTTCTGTATAGTCCTAACACACACGTGTCTTACTGCATCCTTTTTTTTTTTTTTTTTTTTATGCTTTTGTTTCTTATGAAAAAGTTCACATAAAAGAAGTTCATATAATATTTGTGAAAAATTAGCAGGAGTGATTATGTTGGGAAGGCTGAAACTGAGGGTGAATGACAGTCATAAGTCCTGGGTTGGATCTCCTCCTTCCCTTTGCTCTAACTGTTCCCAGTTCGCTCTTAAAGCCCCTTATTAGGAGGCTAGTGGCAATATCAGCTCGGCCTAAATTTGACGTCTGGGCCGGCTGAAATCCCAGGTAGCTAAGTGGTGTGAAAGAAACAGTGTGTGTGTGTGTGCGTGTGTGTGTGTGTGTGTGTGTGTGTGTGCGTGTGTGGGGAGCGAGAGGAGGACACCTTTTAAAACCATCGGGATTTTTTTTTAAAGACTTGTTAAAACATCACGGCTGCTCATAGAAGAGCTGACGGGATAGCAGAAGAAAAAAAAAATATGAAAAGAATGAAACCCGAGTCTGAGATATAACTCACGGGAAGTTAAACTTTATCACTTGTTTTTTAAATTAAGGTTATATTGCTTCTACCAAATGCTGAATTTGTTGAAACACATTAATCATGGACTTTAAAAAAAAAGGACATTAGATGAATAAAGGCAGTGAAATGGAGTAAAGAAAGCTCTACAAATAGGGCTTTGAAGATGAGTAGCACCAACAGCATACAAGCTGGGCCTCTCTCTATCTCTCTCTCTCTCTCTCTTTTCTCTCTGTCTCTCTTTCCCCAGGGATCAGACGAGACAAGGGGAGAGGCTTCAACCTTCTTAATTGCTCTCCTAATTAAAGGCGGTTGCTAAGCAAAACACACCTACCATCAAATGGGCACAGAAGAGAGACAAACAACACGTCATGGGGGCCAAACGGCTCCAGCGCTCAGGGCACCGGCGCGTAATTAAGCTATTTTCATTTTGTCCCTGTCATTAATAAACGAACAAATAAAAGTCCAAAAAACAAATAATTTAGCGAGCTTTGCCTTGCGAGATTAAAGGAGTTGCTATAGAACCACTAATTAGCATATGGCCTCATAACATATATATATATATATATATATATATATATATATATATATATATATATATATATATATATATATATATATATATATATATATATATATATATATATATATATATGATGTTGATATGGTGCGCATGAGCTGACATGAGATCATTAAAACGGAACATACAAAGATTATGGTTTTAAAGCAGTGAGGCCAAAAAGGATATGTTGTTTGGATGGCTTCCTGGCACAAAGCTACTTGACCTTACGATAAATAGCAAAACGTCTTGGTGAGATTAAATTTAATTCATGCTCTGGACACTTGAGTTATACGAGTTTGTATTTCCATACTCTCAAATGCTGGATAAATCAGTGAGATGTTATTTCTGGAAGAGTTTTGTCACCCTTGACTTACACGTGGCCCAACATCATTCATGACACGTCATAATAATAATAATAATAATAATAATAATAATAATAATACAGATGGAGAAAGCAGGTAGTAACGTAAGAGAATGAAAACTAACCCATGTGATCTACAAGTGTAAGCGTGTAAGAAAGAAGGGAAAAAAGGCTTACTATAAACTAAACTAGTCCTCACGAACTAGACCTCTACATTACACTACACTCTAAGAAGCTCGGAAAAGAGAAAAGAAAGGATGGAAATGTGCCTAAACAGGAGGAAGAAGAGAAGAAGGGAAGAGAAAGAAGGGGGGAAAAAAAGTGGGGAAAAGCGCTGCAAATAATAAGTTCATGTAAAATGTGCCTACCATTCTCCAGATAAGGAGGGGCCGTACCTTCAGAGGGGTCAAGGCGCCGAGCACGGCGGCCATGTTTGGAGTTGTTGTGGACGAACATGTTATCCGAAACGGCCAACACATGACCGTCCACGTTAACTGTCGTCGATATAACAACCTGCAAAAAGAGGAAGGTGGATGGATGATCGTTATATTATGGATGATCATTGTAATATTATAGTCATTATCGTTATTAGAGTTATTTGAGTGTACTGTTGATGCTGTGGATACAATGATTTTATTTCCTTTAGTTTTGTTTCTTATTTGGGAACGTTCGACCTTTCCCCATGCCATGCGAGCTTTTTGAAATTCTGAAAATCAAGTTTTTAACATCTTCCACACAATAACCAATAACCACAGGTGACTGACATAAGCTAGCTATTGTTTATTTGCCTGCAGGAATCATGAGGAGGGGTGACATGGGGACCTTCCTTAGTTTACTGCCACCGAGTTCACCTTATTAAGAAAATAAATTACACTCTACTAATCAGCGAGCAGCTGCTTTCACGGGTTTCTCAAACAAACACCCGAGTCAGCAGCTACCAAGCTTGAGGGACCAAGGATCAGATTTTAGGAGAAGATGATGATTATTAATGACCTTTTTTTTTTTTTCCCCGGAAGAAGGTGTGCGCTTCTAAAATATGCGACATATGAGTTTCACACGGCGTGTGGTTCATAAACATCGCTCAGTGTCATCATGTGCCCATGGGACGCATTTGTCATTTAATATTTCATTATTCTTCTCAAAAAAAAATGGAGTGCCTCCTCACAGTGTTACAGGCACTTAATTAAATTAAACAATATTTAACATTTTATATTTCCAGAGCCTGACTGCAGCAGGTCTATACGTCAAAAAGAGGTTTCAACCCAGCCAAGCTATATAAAGCAGATTCAATTTCTCACTTGATAGCTACAATTAACCTTTGTGTGGATAAGAGCAGTTTTGCCTTCTATAAAAAGGATACACTTAGGCAAGTGCATTCGAGTGTTCTTTATATAAAGAGCCCCTGTCACTCAAACACGTTTTTTGTGTGTGCGTGTGTGTGTGTGTGTTGTGTGGATGTGTTTGCGGTTGTGTGTGTGTCTGGGATCTTTGACAAACCTCCAATTAGGCATTAATCTGCCACTTGCATGAACACAGACAGGAGAAGAGGCTCTCGTTTGCTCTTTCAGGCGTTAACAGTCTCTCAAACGTTGCCTGTGGCCCTCACAGTGCTAATGCTACCCATCTGCATTGATCTATTGATATATTGATTAGTTGTTTTCCCTCATTAGTGGCAGTGTGAGTCAGTGCAGAGATAAATGAGACTGGTGGGTGGGGGGGGGGCGCGCTCTTGAAAAAGCAAAAAAGGAAACTCTTCAGTGAATTAGCAAGGTCGCTATTCTGTTTTTTTTATCTGTTTGGCTCACAGTCGTAGCTTCAACAGGGGCACTTGATCTGACGAAGGGGAGCGTTTAGCATTTGAATGGAGACAAGAAGGCGAAAAGGGGGTGAGATAGAGACAGAAAGCTGGAAATCAGCATCAGAATAAACATCAGAGCAGCTTTTACATCCCCCCTCGCTCTCTGGCTCTGTATCTCTACCAGGATGATGGATAGGCCATGCTCCGGCCCCCACCTGCCCGAGTGAGGGACGAGGAAAAGAGGATCAAGAGAGGAACAGAAAGGAGCACCAGAAGCATGACCCTGACACGGGATCTTTTTCGGGTGGAACATGTGTGAAATTTATTCTAGAGATGGCATTTAGTTTAACATGGAGCGGTCAGGATAAGAGACGGCCGCACTGCTTGTGAAGACAGTCGCAATCGGTGCTAGGAATAAAGTGGAAGACCAAACTGTACTGAACGACGGCATATTTAGGATGAAGATTGTGGACCATATAGAAATAGTATCTTCTCGGGTAGATTCGGGTGAAAAATCATAACCGTATATGGCCAAGGAGATCAAAGTTCTGGTTATAAATGGCTTCTTCATCTTCCTATAGAAGGAGCGACCCAGATAACTGAGTGCTTCTCAGAATGCAATACTAGAGAGAATGGGCAAAATGTGGGACAGTCTTCGAAGATGTTCTTCCAGGTCAGCAGGTCATCATTATGGTTCCCTTCGCGCCTTCGTCTCTTTTGCTGAGGCAGCAGCAGGCAGGGAAAAAGTGCACCAAGGGCCCTGGTGCCCTGTTAAGACCAGTTAAACCTTCAGGGAGGAGAGGAGATTAGAAAGACAGAGAGAGGGGGAGAACAAGAGAGTCAGGTGGGCCATCAGCAGTGACGGATGTTTCTTTTAGTCACCACAGAGTCAGAAAGGACACTTCCTCTCACTCTGACTCTGACCTTCTGCTCTGGACACATGGATCAATATCATCCCTGGCCCTCGTCCACTCGGCCTGCAGTGCATGAAAAATGAAAAACTCCACCGCCACTGCTGCCTGTTTCCAGGGATCCTGTTTGTCATGTTAAACATCTTTATAACACGGCCGAGGATATAAGCTCACACATTTCATCATTAGAGTTAACCCGGAGCACAATGCAGAAACGCATAGCGCTTGTATCTAACGAAAAGTAAGCTGATATTTGTTTTTATATTCTTTGTTTAAAATGATTATATTGTAGCATTGAGTCATGGACATAATGGTCTCTAGATGAATCTACATCCTGAATCTACATCTGTAAAGCAACGACTAGTGTTGAACGCGCTATAAAAGTGAACAGTTTAGTACTGTAGTACTATAGTACTTCCTATAAATGGTGATTTATTCAAAAGGTGATGTGGTTTTCCCCCAATCTTAATTATAGAATCTTGTCATACATACAAATTCAAACTAATTGTTACCAAAACGTCTAAAATTCTAAGCACACACGTGGGTGTGTATGTGAGCACGCACACGTCGCACATCGTACACATCATGTGTGCAGTCATTGTACTGTAAAGCTGCTTTAATCCCAGTTGTACCCATTTTATTACTGTAGTATCCAACATACACCTCATATTGTTTTCATGTACTGTATATGACAACATGTTTCATTTCAATTGGATGGTCACTTTATTTCCAAACTGAATTGGTTAGTGCTGTCAGCTGTCCAAGTTTTTGGAAGATTGAGATGTGTTCACAAGCCTTTTGTGTGTGTGTGTGTGTGTGTGTGTGTGTGTTTGTGTGTGTGTGTGTTTGTGTGTGTGTGTGTGTGTGTGTGTGTGTGTGTGAACTGAAGCTGGTGGAAAAGGAAAAAAAGAAAGGGAAAAAATGCTGAAAGACTGGCAAAAGTGTTCCTTTGAATCGTAAAAGATTTCACAGATTTGATAGATATGTCTTGGATATATCTTTTGCTATACGGTTTTAAATAAAAGTGTTACAATGTCTGTGTGGTGGTGATTTGTAAGGTGTGAGTGCATTATGAAGCAGGATGGTACAGCAGGTGAACGGTTTGTATGTTCAATACCAAGGGCTGAATCATCATGTCCCAAGAGAGGAACTCTCCCACGCCATCTCTGGTTCCACATCCCTCCTATCCACCTGCTTTACAATACCTGCTCTATAGACTGCAGGAGCCTATTTTTATTTCAGAATAGCGAATGGCCTTTGTGGATGTGTGGGTGTGTGTGTGTGTGTGTGTGTGTGTGTGTGTGTGTGTGTGTGGGAAAGAGAGAGGAAGAGAATTACCTGGAACCTGCGCATGTCTCGTGGGTTGCCTGCATTCTTCAGGCAGTTCTGATTGCACTTGAGGAAGAATTTCAAAAAGAATCTGTAAAACAAAAACCAGAGAAAGAAAAGAAATCCACGTAAGACAATCAATCCAGCTCCGAACATACTCGACAAACTCAGCCAGGGACGGATCAATAATACGGAAAATAGATATGGACTTCCCAGCAGAGGTGAAAACTCCACAAGTTGTAAACCTACCAGCTGTAAATTGTAAACAGCCCAAACACACAAACACACACACACACACACACACACACACACACACACACACACACACACACACACGCATGCACGGAGCAAGCTCAACAGTAATGATCCCGAGTGTTTTGTTCGGAAACCCTCCCAGTGGATGTCTCACAGAAACTGTCTGTCTGTCCGTCTGATGCATACAAATCCCACAATTCCCATTAGAACCCATCTGTCCACACTCGCACTAGGTAGGCAGATATTCTGCACCCCCCCCCCACACCCACCCCCACCCCTACCCCTCTCTCTCCCCCTCCTCCTTTCCATCCTGTAATTAAAGGGAGGCAAACGAGTGCACCTGAGCCCCTCTCATCATCAGGAGACGTTTGAGCACTTAACAAGGTGAGAGCGGCCCACGAAAAACTTCCACCTCGCTCTGACAATTAGAGCCGAGCCCATGCACCAGACCAGCAGCGCCCAGCAATTACAGTGCAAATTACAGCCAACCTAATCTGCTCCGCAAATGTCATGTGTGTGTAAAAGTCGAGGTGGATCCCCTCTGGCACCAACACACATACAGTACACACAGTCTCACACAGCAACACACCTGCACCTAAGCCAGTGCATCTGAACGAATGGTTAAGGGTAAGTGTTGAACAAGTGGCTCTCAACTTCTTCCCACTCTACAGATGTATTTTTCTCAAGTCTCATCAATAAGACACTTTAAGAGCTGTCACAGAAGAAGAAGAAGAAGAAGAAGAAGAAGAAGAAAAATAAGAGGAAAAGAGAAAGAAAGAAGAGAGGGATTATGGAGAAGACCGTCTCACTGGTCGCATGCACTTCATCTCAGAAGACATACATGCAGATGCAAATAATGCTTCGTTCAGCAGGAATATCCAACCTGGATGTCTTACATATGGATGTCCATGTGCACAAATATTTGCCTCCGCCCCCCCTCTAAGGTTAGCCTCAAACCAGAGAGGTGCCATGCATGGCCGATGTCATGCATTGCTGATTGCGTTGCCGTGTCGAGTTAACACATGTACAGCACGGCACTGGGCAAACAGGCGAGAGTCAGGGGGCACACGCCAGACGAGCCCTCCGCGGCTAGGGCCATAAATCACAATGTGAAATGATCCCCGTAACCCTGAACACCTCTCCTCATCCCGGCCTCATCTGTTTACATTCTAGCTCTCCACCCTGACAGTGTGCGCGAGATAGATAAATGGAGATAAAGATGGAGAGAGCACAGAAAAGTGAGTTTTGGGGTTTTTTTTTTTTTTTTTTAAATGAAAAGGTGGCCTTGGATGGTGTCAGAAAATCATTGTCGGCCGTCATAAACGAAACATAAATGCCATAACGGCATCCACAGTTTGGGAGGAAGTGGTCATAGTGCTGTCTGGAAGGCTGTAAAAATCTCCACTCTTATGATGGCAACTTCAGCTTTAATTGTGTGGCGTGTGCAGGGCAGCGCTCGCAGGCCAGTGTGTTCGGACGTGTCGCTCGGAGGATGAGTGTTATGGGCTGTAATTCTCAGACCCCAGTACTTATTTCCCCATAGGGTCGTAATGTTTCCACAGCAGGTATCAGGCCATATCTCGGCTGAAACATGGCCCTCATTCACTTGCTCCCTGTGCCAGACGACAAACAAACAGCCTGACTCACACACACTCGCGCGCGCGCACACACACACACACACACACACACACACACGCACACATATCCGCACGCATACAGAGTCACAAACTTCCCAGATGTAACAGTAGAAGGAAGAATAATTTGGAGAAAAATCCACACATAAAAAAGAACGGCTGTCATAAAGATCCCGAGGAAGTTCATAAACACTTGATATGCATTCACAATCACTGTCAAAATATCCTAAATATTGACATTTATTTAAATTTTTTTTCTGTTTAACCAGATTTATTGTCTGTTAATGGCTGATATCACATTATAATGATATCCTGTATTAAGCAAATAATACAATTAAAAAGAAAAAAAAAAGTTTTGTTGTTATTTTGTGATCATTTCAACTAATTATGGAGGCTCTTAAATTGATTTTTATTTATTTATTTATTGGTACTGAATAAATTATATAAATCCAGATCAAACCTGATTCTGGAACCCCCTTTTTTTACTATTATTATTATTTTAAATCGTTAGTTATTATATCATATCATATAGCAAAATCATCACAATAAGCCTTTTTTTGTGCACATATGGTGTAGTCCAAGTTACCGAACGTCTTATATTCATATATATGAATATTTATACCAATATATTTGAATATATCCACACAGCTCCACACAATAAGCCCTCATTAGGGCTTTGTATAACTGCTGTCTGTTTGTCTCCTTCGTTCTCAGTAGTTGATTAAGCAAAGCTGTTGTGCTATCTAATGAAAATCATCTCGGGCCTCAGTCCACAACTCCGCGTAATATCGGCTGAATTAGGAGCCATTTCAATTCTGTGTGGGGATTGAGGAAATTGCTCCTTTGTGAGCAGGAGAGCAATTATGACCCTACGTTACTTGCTTTCTCTCTCCCTCTCCCGTCTTTCTAAACGAATACAGAACCTCGCGTTCTCGGTGCAGCATCAAAAACAAAGGAGGCCGTTAAACTGTAATTTAATGGAATATCAAGGAGTCGGTAGCATTAGACGCTGGCAACGCAGAGAGCGAGGGAGGGGAGGAAAAAAAATTAACCGCAATTAGGTTTGATTAAAGCTATCCTTCTCAATAATCAGCATTCGTGACAGGACAAGGGGCCCTGGTGGCCCTTGGATGGCAGCGAGGCGTCGGGCAATATTAAGGCCAATAAAAGGGATATTAGCATGGCTAATTACAACATGGCTAAAGCGTGTGTGAGGGGCCACTGTGTATTGTTATGTGCAAAATAATTGGACAAGGCAGTTATCAATTACGTGAGATGCCATTTCGGTTTGTCAGAGAGAGAGAGAGAGAGAGAGAGAGAGAGAGAGAGAGAGAGAGAGTGCGAGAGAGAAAAACAGAGCAGACATGTTTAATTTCACGTCTGAGGCCTTCGACACATCTCTCAGCCTTTTTCTCAACTCCGCCATTCCTCTAACGCTTGATCATTCCCTCCCTCGCTCTTCTACAGACTATCAGAGGCATTTGCTTTCACTTTTATCTCCGGTCACAACTGCAGAGAGGACAAATCAGTGATAAAAACGATCAGGCTGGCCAGCACAGGGTAATTAATACAACTTTTCCTGCCTCTCTCTCTCTCTCTCTCTCTCTCTCTCTCTCTCTCTTGCTCTCTCTTTCTGACCAGAGGGGCCAAATCATTATGAGGTGATTAGTGCCAAAGCTGAGGTGGCACACAGAGAGAGAGAGAGAGA
This sequence comes from Cranoglanis bouderius, assembly GCA_023630585.1. Taxonomy (NCBI): domain Eukaryota; kingdom Metazoa; phylum Chordata; class Actinopteri; order Siluriformes; family Cranoglanididae; genus Cranoglanis; species Cranoglanis bouderius. The sequence goes on along the minus strand of CM042562.1, from coordinate 11,848,307 downwards.
GAGCGAGAGAGAGAGAGAGAGAGAGAGAGAGAGAGAGAGAGAGACTTGTCATTTGAAAAGACTTTGGCTTCACAGGGTCAAGGTAAGTGAGAGCAAAAAGGAGGAATGTTCACACACTCCAGCTGTTATGCAAGACTCTCTTATCTTAACCAACACCATTAGTGTATCGTTTTCTGGCCTTCATTCAAAGGAGAATGTCTGATACTCTCATTCCATCTCAGTCTCTTAAAATTCCATACTATTCACATTGAAAAAGTAGGAAAATGAAGAGATATGGCGGAGGGCTTGTTTGGAGTACCACTGCCACAGCTGTGGTAAAGTTTCTCCTCTTCTCAGGTCTCTCTCTCTCTCTCTCTCTCTCTCTCTGTTACCCTTCTTTGTTTATCTGTCTTTATCTTATGCTCTGCATAACTGAAACTGAAATCTCAGCCGTATCCAAACAAAACTCAACACGATTAAGCAAATTCGTAGTAATTCATACGGCTCAATGTTGACATTCAGATCATTTTTTACTGAGATCAGTTTCACATAAATGCAAAAAAAAAAAAAAAAAATTAAGTAGCTTAATGTCCATGGATACATTTATTTTGCAAAAACACAGATATTCAAAAATGACTGATGTCAGTACGATGCAGATTTTTGTGTTGTTGTCTACTTATGGTGTAATACTGCTCTACAGAAACCATGGACAGGGAAAAAAAAAAAGCTTTCCTTTTTCCGGCTTTTCCCAAGACAGATGAGTACATGCAAAGGCCGGTAAAGAAATACAATGGCAGATGGGTGTGTGTGTGTATGTGTGTGTGTGTGTGTGTGTGCGTGTGTGTGTGTGCGTGTGTGTGAGCGGTCAGTATGAGCACTAATTGCTGGTGTGGCGTTAAGAGCCGGGGCCACAGCTGTGGGTCTGTACTGAGTATTGATCATCCAGCAACTCTAGCTGATCAGACCCCAGCCATCCAGCCAGACAAACACATACACACACACACACACACACAGATGCATGTGTAACAAGCTCCTGCAATACATGACTAAATACTGATGACTCCTGACCCAGACGCTGAGATACACTCGATCCAAGGGCAGATAAAAATCTCATTTCATCAGAGTCTTGTCTCACACTTCCTTCTTAACATCTGCCACGCTGAGCATTTCACTACACACATGTTCCATAAGAGATGCTCGTCTTTTTACACTTCTGTGAAAGAAAGTGGGTTTGCATATCCAAAAGTTTCACACATGCTTTCGCACTTTAGCTCTGTGTGAGGTTGTGCGTGCTTTTTGTTGGTTTATATATGTGTGTGTGTGTGTGTGTGTGTGTGTGTGTGTGTGTGTGTGTCATGACATCATGGCTGGGGTTACAAGCGTTCTCTACAGGAACCAGATGGCCCATTGTGAGCTGTCCGTCTTTCCTTCTTTCTTTTCTCACTCCCTCTTTTCACGCTCTCGCCCTCCTGTGTGCCCCACAAGGGCGTCTCTCCCGATGGCATTGCTGCAGGCTTTTAATACACCCGCTCATTCCCACCTATCACAGACACACACACACACACACACACTCACACACACACTCCTGCTTGGGAGCGAACAGCTAAGTCAACCTGTCTGCACCCTCTGAATACAACTCAATGTCACTAGAAGCACACACAGCTAATTTGCAATAACTTAGCTTAACGGGATAGCAAACAAGTTTAATACTGCCTTGTCGCTGTCAGCTCAGCTAGCTAACTAAATTAACTACATTTTCACTGCTGAGGAGATGGAAAAATCATGTGATTATGGCCAGTCTGTGTGTGACAGGATATAAGAGAGAATTTAGCAGTAATGTTAGCTAGCTAGTGTGTTTTTGTATATATTTGAGCAACAAGAACACTGAGAAAACTGTGAGGTGAAACTAGCAGTGCCTCCATTTTGTTTTGTTTGTTGTATAGAAAACAAAACTGACCTCAGCCTGCCCCTGTTTTATACTGGCTCACGCTTCTGAGGTTGTCAATTTGTGGCACTAAATTTCACCTGGATGGACTTGAATTCTTTTTTCACATGAAGCATCTTTTCCCAATTTTTGCTAGATAAGTTTGAACCTTTTTGAAAAATCTGTGAAAAGTGTATATTTGGGCTTTAAACTACAGTGTAGACTCATGTAGTAATACATTTATTGAGTGAGCTGAGTTGTCCCAAGTATGTATATGTTCCATTAAAATGTTTTTAATGGTTATAATCGGAGTTGTATTGGTTTTAATGGAAACTGTAATTGTCCCTGTGGGTCTCTACTGGTAATTTGTTGCCTTCTACTGGGGACATTTTATGTCTAGTGGATTTTATTAAGAACCAATAGAACACCTTTGACATTTGGTAATGGTTTTAATGGTTAACAGCTGATGGTTTGTAATGGTATTTGTAGTGGAAACCATTAGAATTTCTGTGACGGTTTCTATTGTTTTTTTGTTTGTTTGTTTTCAGCAGGGTGTGTGTGTGTGGAGCAATCCCTGCCACCCTCAGGCAGAATACTCCTTTACCTGAACAACTCTGGAATATACAACTATTGCCATTCCTTCCTCTCCTCCTCCTCTTTCTCTTCGGTCTCTCTCTCTCTCTCTCTCTCTCTCTCTCTCTCTCTCTCTTTCCTTCCCTCTCTTTTCCTTTGCTTCTCGTGCCTCGATCCTAATGTGGAACATGCCTTTGACATCATTCCCCGAGCGCATCACTGGCCCTGTCAATCAGCAGCCATTTTGTCTTCGACTGTGGCCTCATTAAATCTCTCCCTCCATCAACCCCTCCTCCGTGCTCTCATCCCTCTCTCTTTCTCTCTCTGTCTATCTCTCCCCTCCCTTGCTCCACACCTCCTCTTTGTGTTTACCTGAGAGCTGATCACAGTGTGTATGCTCCATCACAGAAGTCATGGGGAGATCTCTCCAGCTGACTTATTGCCTGCACTCTGGGGGGTCACACGCTCTGTCGTATCCCCCCCCCCCTCCAACCTGCCTTGTTCATAGGGCAGTTTAGCACGGGGGGCTTTTATGAAGAGTCATTGTTGTAAATCCTTGCATGCCCTCCTCCTTCCCCCTGTTTTTGCCCTCTCCACTCACTCCACCGCCACAGACAGAGCTTTGATGTGGGCCACAGCGGCTCGAGTTTCCCTACGACGAGATGGAGGGGCTGCGTCCTGATTCACCAAGCCACACATGGCCAGAGGTGCTTGTGTGTTTAGCTGATGTAGCAAAAAAAGGGGCTAAATTTATAGCACATGGCCATTTATATATATATATATATATATATATATATATATATATATATATATATATATATATATATATATATATATATATATATATTTTTTTTTTTTTTTTTTTTTATTTTATGGTTTCCGACACTTCCCTATTTCAGTCTCACCTTGCCATCCTCCCTCTCACTCCTTCTCCTCCTCCTCTCCATCTCTCTTCTCTTTTCCCCCTGTCCTTTCCCATCTAACATTCATACGTTCACAGATTCTTTCAAGATGGCCCTAATTAGGAACTGTCATCTTCGCCGATTTTAATTATTAATTAAAGACAGGAAGGAGAGGGAAGAAAAATACATTTCAAATCAGGCCAAGGCTATGCACACACTCACACACACACAGTTCCTCACACACAA
>CM042562.1:11837183-11842183 GCA_023630585.1 Cranoglanis bouderius | reverse complement strand
GAAATTGATGTTTAAAAATCTGCTATGGTAGCAGAGCTCCAGGATGCCCCGGTTCGGACCTGAGCCCGGGGTTACTCCCTGTGTGGCGTTTTGCATTTTCTCCTCGTGTCTGTGTGGATTTCCTCCCAAAAACATGGTGGAATGAGCCCTTAGGTGTGCATGAGCGTGTGAAATGTGTGTATGTGTGCATGATGCCATGAGATGGACTGGCATCACATCCAGGATGTATTCCTGCCTCGCACCTTGTGTTGCCACTATAGGCTCAGGATTCACTGCAGTCCTGACTAGAATAAAGTGCTAACTGAAAGATGAATGAAACAATCTGAAAAATGGCTATAAATATAAGTTATAGTTTTTGTTTTGTTTTGTTTTTTAAATCAACATTGGTAAGAAAAGAATAAGAAGAGAGAGAAAAGAAAATTATCGGACAAAAGAAAGAGTGGAGTTGATTATGCTTAAAAAAGTGTATTTACAATGCCTGGGACAACTCAGAAAATTGTATAGCAATACACAATATCGCGCTGCTGGCTCTGAAAATGTAGTAAATCACATCTCAAAGTGAGCAAAACGGGTATTATAGGAGAGCGACAGAAAAAAGAGACAGAACTACAGAGACACACGGAGAGAGAGAGAGAGAGAGAGAGAGAGAGAGAGAGAGAGAGAGAGAGAGAGAGAGAGAAAGAGAGAGAGAGAGCATGACAGTGGAAGCCCGTGTTAGCAGAGTGGGATCTGTCGCCTGATGTACAGTGAGCACGTGACAGTGAGACAAATGCAAAAGGAGGCATGTCTTCCAAAGCTGCTGCTTCCCTGATGCCTCTTCCCTGCATAACTGACACCGCTGCTTTGCCTCGCCTGTCTGGGACACTCCAGCTTTCAAAGAACGTTATCTACAAATAATAAGGATGTTCTTGCTTGCCGAGTCGACATGCAAGCATCGTTCTGTACAGAAAGGGAAAAAACACACATATACACACACACACACACGCACACGCACACGGAGGCAGGGGGAAAAAATGTCTCCATGGAAGAAACAGAGAGATGTCAGGTTAATTTTGTAGAGAAGCGGCTGAAGTGCCGTGAGAAGACAGCGTTAGTGTGGGTAGGCGCTGTCGTACATACACGAGCGTGTCAGCATACATGGAGATGGGCTGCTTCAGGGGGGCTCAAGGACCGGAGGCAGGGTTCGGGGGCGATGATCTAGAGGGGTTATTAAAGCATCTCGCACTCATTCTGTGGTTTTACAGCCCCAAGCCGGAGGGAGAATCATTTTCCAAGCAACACGAAAACTAGTTCAGTGTCTGCCACTAGGGGGCTTTCAACTCATAAACAGTTTCATTGACTATAACAAGAAAACAAAACAAATATAAAATGCTCTTTTTATACAAAGCGTTATAGATATATAGAAGTAAAGAAAGGTCAAAGAGCACAGCTGAACAACTCTATTTTTATATTCGACTCTTAATAAAGTACCAGGGTCATTCTGTCTTAATTACAAAAGATGAGTCGCACTGATCAGTCAGAGAGATCGGAGTGTGTGAGAGAGGAGAAAATCTAAATCTTGTTACCTATGTACAATGGTAGTGTTCCACCACGAGCAGGCCTGGGTGTCCCCGGAGGGAGAGACCTCATTAATTGCTCCTGTAAGTGGGGGATCCGGCGTGGGGCCGAGATTCAATACAGGAGCATTTATCCCTTCCCTCGCTCTCATTGCCGGGTCGTCATTCCCAACCCATAAGGTGCCAGGCGCCGAGCGGCTCGGATAATGAAAATTTCTTCAAGTATAAAATCCTTAATCAAAATGCTGCCGGTGTCATCTTGCACAGGCGGAGAATCACGACTTAAATTAATATACAACAGAACCTTTGGCTAAATTAACATGCCCTCATTTGCCATGCGATTCCCCAGGCCGGGCCTCGGATGGAGGGATGAGAAGAGGAAAAACAGTCAGAGGGATAGAGAGGAACAAGATGTCGCTTCACCCCCAGCTATGAGCTCTCAAACACACTCAGAGCAATATGTTGATGAAGGAAGAGGGGGGGGAAGCATATTAATAAATAAAAAATGCTAACAAGCCAGGGGAAAAAATAAACCTTGTAATTGAGTGTCTTTCTAATGATTCACATTGAGATGACAAAAAAAGCCAATTATTTGGGCCATTTTTTTCCGCCGTGTTTAGACGCTGGGTTTGTTGATGCGCAGGATCTTGCGTTCATCCCTGGTGGGTATTAGTGAACTCTGAGAAACGACGGTTTCAGCGAAAACATCACAGCTGAATGCAGATATTCTCCAGATATACTCGCCTAATGACCTTGGGGACCGAACGTATGATATAGCTTTATATTTCACCCTAATGCACACATCGGAGCTTGCTAGTGAAGCTCACAAACGCTGACAAACTTGTATCAGGCAAACACAAGCAGGCTGTGATATGCGAGCGCTTGTGTTGTGAATGAAATAATGCAGGCCAGGACGGGATGCTGTGATACACGGCCACGCTGACACCTTAGGGAGCGGAGAAGTCTCCATCCTACTTGCTCTTAACAATCCGTTCTGTTCCACAGAGCAGGCCTATCTGAATATATTCACCAGTATTTAGCAGACAGGTGGTTATCTAATAGTAAATATAAATTGCTGCATATTTTTCTCCGGTGACGTTTCTCTGTGTTTTGACAAAGCTCCGGTGAGGTTACAGCATTGGCCTTGACAGGCGAGGCATCAGCTTTTTTTCCTAACCACATGAGAACTCTCAATTTACTATGACACGTCTCTCTCTCTCTCTCTCTCTCTCTCTCTCTCTCTCTCTCGCTCTCGCTTCCTTTCTCTCTTTGCCTCTCTCTCTCTCTCTCTCTCTCTCTCTCTCCTTCCCTCTTTACGGAGGCAAGCCGAGCCCCATCTGCATGCACTCAGATTAAACATTCAATTTGCTACCTGATAGGCCACAAGGTCCGCCACTTACCATACAAATGAAAAAAGTGTCACTGTCAGCCCCCTCCCATATTCGCCTGACCCTGCACCGTACTCGCCTAATAATCCTGTAATATTTACTTCAGGGAAATTATGACGCGTGGCATATTTATCTTCATGAAAAATGTGCATGTAAAATTGAAATAGCCTTTTGAATGGGGCGAAGATACAGTCAGACACTAATATGCTTCATGAACTATAAAATTTAGTCAGGGTAAGACTGTATTACTGCTGAGGCACACACACACATACACACACAAAGAGAGAGAGAGAGAGAGAGAGAGGTAAATTTCCCCCCATGTTAAGCTGGTGTGAGCTCTGGCAGCCGATTCAGTGTGATAGTCATTACGCTTACATGATGGTACAAGTCAGCCCTGTCGGATTTCCGCGCCCTCTCCAGCTCCCTTGCATTAATCTCCTTCCCAATAAGCTATTTGCACTTGCTCGCTCACGCAGCCAAATTGAAATAAGGTGTAAATTTGCGGGTCTTAAATCCGAACAAGTACAGACAGATATTTTTCACCTGCCTCCACTCATTTTCTCACAAGTAAACACAACACACGTTCTCTTTCATGCTTTTCTGCCCCTCAAACGATTTGTCTTTTCTCCCCTATTTTGTTGTGTTATTTATTTTGCTGTTTTATTTATTTATTTGTTTATTTATTTCTTTTCCAAGGCACTACCTTTTAGTCAAAAAGCGTAGGTGAAATTTGAATAATACAGTCTCACAGACAGCTGTTGGCTAAATCCATGAACGCTCACGTAGCTCTATGGAAAACATTGTTTCACATGGAAAAAAAAAAAACTAAAAAATGCCACTGATTGGAATTTGCATGGCAATTATGCTTCCAAAATAGGTAAACCAACGTAGCATGAAGTGCTTCTTAAGCAAAGTAAGTTGGTGATAAGGAAGCATTGGAACCAGAATTGAAATATAAAGCGAAGGAACGGGTTGGGGAGGGCGTGCGAGAGCGCATATATTTGTCTAGGCCAGGTTGAGGTATGAGCGAGGGTTCAGATATATGATCAGAAGAGTGGGGAAGGAGATATATGAGCTCTAAACTTTGGCCTTTGACAGAGCTAAAGCAGGCGCTGGAGGTTAGGTGAGCATGATGGCTGACCTGTAGCCTGTGCAGCTGTTGTGCTGAGTGATTTATATCTGTACACTTCTCTCCCTCCTTCAACTGCACCGTGACCCGCGGCTCTGAGCCACCGTTCCACACTTATTTCATAATACACCGAGAGAGAGAGAGAGAGAGAGAGAGAGAGAGAGAGGCGAACTCAGGTGAATTCGCTTGTGGAGATGATGACACTGGTCTATTTATCAGAGCCGCAACAAGTGGGTCAGGACTCCAACATCATGTGGACAACAGAACATAAAAGGGATTGTGTCTATGTGTGTGTGTGTGTGTGTGTGTGTGTGTTTGTGTGTGTGTGAGTGAATGTGTGTATTTCTATGTGGGTGAAATGTGAGAATAATAGTAAGCACTGAGGCAAAAAGCCGGATAGTAACATGGAATAAACTAAAATACACAATAAACTAGTGAATATCTTACAAGAACAATCTGTGTATCTCAAATTGCATCAAATATTAAAAGAGTAGCTCAGGACAGATTTTTAAACCCTTTTGTATACAAAAGATTTGTTTAATCTAAACACCAATTTTGTACCTACCTGATGTAGAAAAAAATTTATTTTTTTAAAACAAGGGTAATTTGTTCAAACATACATAGAACAAAAACATGACTGATATGACTCCGGCCCAAACTTAATCCTAACCTTAAAGTTTGTAATCTTTAATACGAATGGACTCATGAGAATTGAAAATTCTCACCGAAAAAAAAAAAAAAAGTGCGAGGCTGTGCTCTATAACTAGTCAATCTTAACAAACCGTTTTTATTTCCTGTTTTAATATTTTAATATATTCTGCTACAATCTCTGCCCCTTCTATTCCATGCTGCATGATGGGACATTTCAGCGCACGAAGCGTCCATTATTCCACACTTCATTTCTCTGAAACATTTGAGACACCACAT
>CM042562.1:11807183-11834683 GCA_023630585.1 Cranoglanis bouderius | reverse complement strand
GGAGGAGAAATAGACAGAGGGAGGGGCAGGGGGGGGGGAAGTGTTTATTAATTAGTCCCAAACTCTACGCGCAACAGTTCCTGCTCCTGTCAACACACAGGTCACCAGCATCCAAACACGGCTGACGGGAGGAGAAGTTCCCACCAATCACGGCGCAAGTCATCGATGACTACTTCCTCCTACATGCCTGCCATCTCTCTCTCTCTCTCTCTCTGTGTGTGTGTGTGTGTGTGTGTGTGTGTGTGTGTGTGATGAGCAGAAAGAAAAGCACTCTCCGATTGATCTTTTCATCGCTCGCTCTCCTCATCTCGTCTCCTCTCGTCTCTGGGTGTCGGCAGCTCAACCAAGCAGGCCGTGTTTTACTTTCTTATGCTTAATTGCTAATAAGGTTTACTCCGACAGAACGGCAGACACTAGATGGGTGCTAAATTGGCCTTATCATCCAGTGCCTCAGACTCAGTGGAGCCCTCCATCTCCATCTCTCTCTCTCTCTCTCTCTCTCTCTCTCTCTCTCTCTCTCTTTCAGGGCTTGCACTGATGCTTCCTGCTGAGTGTAGAACTGTACCATGGCAGGAACGGATTATTTTTCATGCACAGGCTTCAGCTGTTTAGTAGTAAGTGTTGGAATAGTGTGTGTGAGTGTGTGAGTGTGCGTGTGTGTGTGTATGTGTGTGTGTGTTTGAGGTTAGTGCACTTGTTTGTGTGTATTCGCTGATGAAAGACACACAGTGATTCCTCATTCTCACTCACTCTGTTGTCTGGTCTCACTCACCTCAGTGTGTGTGTGTGTGTGTGTGTGTGTGAGAGTGTGTGAGTGTGTGTGTGTGTGTGTGTATGGGCAGGGCTGTTGAGAGCAAGGCCAGTAATTGGTGATAATGTGCATTAGTGAAGAGGGTCTCTGAAATGTGAGATGTTATCAGCAGCAAGCGAGACAGAACATCACAGAAGAGTACATTAAAGAGCCCAGATTGCTTGAGGAGAGCTCACACATGTGCACACACACTCTCTCACACACACACACACGCGCCCGTGCATATATACACCATGCATTACAACACTTAACGCCAACCAAAAGAGCTAAATGCTACACATGAAAAATAATCTGCTCCAGCCATTCACACTCCACCAATCTGCCCAGATCCTGGACTCCATCTCACACACTTCCACATCCATGCATGTTTAATAAAGCCTGCATTTATATATATATATATATATATATTTTTTTTTTTTTTTATTTATATTGAGTGACCATGCTATGAAATTATGAAACGCATGACACAAATATTTTTCCCCTCCCGTAAACCGTTCGGAAAAATCCAGCTGACTTTAGAGTTTGTCAATATCGGCGGAGGTAATTAAGTGTTTTGAGTGAATGTGTGATGCGGGACTGGGTAATGGCATCATTTGGAGGCCAGTCACAGATGCGGCGTGTGGAGCCGAGCTGTAATTAGCAAGAAATGCTGTACAGGTTTTCCACTAATTAGCAAATTATGCTGAAAATAGCATCAAGCTAATTAACAGTTATTATGGCATTTTTGAAAGTATGACTTTAATTAGCAAAGTCCTGACGCATGCAATTTCAAACTTGTCCAGGAAAAGAAAAAACACGGGACATGATCAAGAAGCTACGCAGATGATTAAGATGAAGTCCGGAGAAAAAAAAAAAGAAGGAGCGAGGAGTGAGAGAGAAAGAAAGAGAGAGAGAGAGAGAGAGAGAGAGAGAGGAGGGGTGAGAGAAGATCTTTGTGATGTGACTGAATCTCCATCTAAATGAAGGAGAAATTAGGGCAGGTTTTATGTGTGAGTGTGTTTGTGTGTGTGTGTGTGTGTGTGTGTGTGTGTGTCGCTGCCAAAAGCCTGGGTGTAGCAGCCTGCTGGATGTCAGGTGGCTGTGTTACCCCCCAAGCTCAGCTGCTCAGTAGCACTCACTTATTCTCCCCCACTGCACAATAACACACATCCATACAATCCAGCCAAGACGACACACACACACACACACACACATACACACACACAGAAACCATATCTACCATCCATGCATGCCAAAAAGAGTGACTAAAGTAAACACACACAATATGAAACACATGACATGCACATAAACACTTTCATGTTGGCTTTTATATACAAAATTCCCAAATTCTTAAATCATACTGGCTTTTCTGAGGAAAGATTATAAGGGAGGGGATGGCATGAAAGGTGAGAACAATTAGGCTGCAGTCCATCGCTTGAACGCAATCTTCCTTTCTCTCCCTTTTGCCCTCTATTCCCATCCAACACTCCCCTCCAACTGCCTCCTCAAACTGGACCAAGTCCACAAATCCCTCCCTCTCTCTCTTTCTCTCTCTATTTTTTTTTTTTTCCCCTCTGAAGCTTTTCCCTGCTTCTCCCCCACACGCACCCCCACAGGCCCGCCCGTGCCCACTTTGGCCTCTCAGCATGTTGCTGGCACGATCCGCTCCGACCATTATGTGAGGAGAACCGCTTGAACCTGCCCTCTGTTCTCCTCATCCCATCCATCCCTCCTGTCCTTCAAGCTCGTGGAAGGAAGGGATGCGGAGGATGAGAAGGGTTGGTGGGAGGGTGGAGATTGAGGGGGGGGGTTGGTTAGGGGAGAGGGTTTGCCGAGCCAAGTTGTGACACTGCCACATATGGCCTCCTCCATCACTCTGGCTAATCAAGCAGCAAGCAGAAGCGAGGGCGCTCTAATTGCCAGGCACCTCGAGAACGCCGACGTTCGAGGAAAGATCCGGATCCGGACAAAAGATTACACCATCGTTTGCGTTATCCATCCAGGTGAAGGTGAGACACATATATATAGTACTCAAGGAACCAAAAATGTAAACATTTATTTGTAATGATAGGGAAAGGGGTGGTTTTCCTTCAGGGATCGGTCTGAATTGGAGAGACACAGACAGACAGATAGACAGATAGAGTGGGAGGGAAATTTCCAAGAGACACAGACAGAAAAAAAAAGAGAGATATTTTTCCCAGAAACACGAGGTTCCTTCAGGGGGACTCACAGAGAGTTTCCTGTTTTCCTGACCGAACCTACTGGGATTTCAGCTGGGACCCACAAAAAAAAAAAAAAACGTGATAGAGAGGAAAAGAGGGAGATTATTCCCTCGCTCCACTCCACTACTCCTTTATTTCCTTCCCTCTTTTCGGATAAACAATCAGTTGCAACTCTGGGATCGCTTTTGTTCATTCCACTGTCTTTTATATATATATATATATATATATATATATATATATTCCTGCTCCGTCTGGCTCCGTCCTTGTTTCCCTAAAAGGCTCTGACTGACAGCTGACATTCTGCTGTTTATTATTGAGTGGACCATCGATGCTATCTGACCATGCAGAAATCTAAAAAAAAAAAAAAATAAAAAAAAAATATGCAGTCCAAATGTCAAAGCCTGAATATTTCTGAACGTTTTATATAAAGAGTGTGCTCGGCGCGCTCCTCTTTATTGTGAGCCCGGGTGCCGTGTGGCCAGCGGGCGATATGCATGCGAGGGCACAGACAAGGGCCAAACTCTGTTGTTTTGGAGATGGATGGGGAAAAAAAAGACATGCCGCACCCTGGCTTTTCAAAGAAGGGGGGGGGGGGGCATTCAGAGGAAAGGAGATAGAAGGAACTCAAATGAGAGCCAAGATGCTGTGCGCTAAACTTGGAGCGGATTCAGCAAGAGAGAGAGAGAGTGAGAGAGAGAGAGAGAGAGAGAAAGAGAGAGAGAGAGACTGATTGCTGAACTCCATTTTCATATGAATGACAGCCTTAACATATCTTCAGGAAAAGGGCAGCTCTCTAAGGTTTGGACCGAGCTCCAGAGATTCAGGTCTTCTCCATTTCTCTGGTATACCAAAGGGACAGACGCAATCACACATTGCACCACACACACACACACACACACACACACACACACACACACGTGTGTATGCTCATACACACACACACACACACACACACACACACACACACACACACACACAGTGTCCATAATTAAACGACCATGTTTCAATGTCCTGACAGCAGCACAGAGAACAGGAGGGACAATGCGATAATTTCATTAAGGCCTGCGAGCGAAACTCTTAATGAGCTGCCTTTCAGAGACAGAGGGATGGAAGGAGAGAGAGAGACAGAGAGAGAGAGGGAGAGAGAGGAAGAGATGGAGGGGGGGGTTGGACATTACACCTCACTATCACAGAGACACGCCGTACCCAGTTAGCATTCCCATGGAATAAAGAGCTGGGACACAGGGGCTAAAAAAGACACGTGGCACCATTACAGAGTTGGAACATGGAGCTAGTAAAGCAAGCCCATCCCTTCTTCAGAGAGGACATGCAGGATAGGATTGTCGAGCTGAAGAGAAGTCAGTGGAGACTTTGTCATAGCCGTACTTTGAAATCGACCACCGGATCATTGAAAACAACAGTTCTTTAGTTTGCTCTAGTGTGCGTTTCTAATGCTCTAACTGTGAATCTAATTTTTTCATAGACTTTTGTGATTTAGAGAAAATTACTTTTAGGAGAAAAAAAAACACACACACACACAAACACACAAACTGAAGGTGAGAGATATGGAAAAGAAAAACAATCATAATCAGATCACCTTACTTGAAGACATTTTAGCAAGAAAGGATTTGTGTGTATTTTTCAGTCCCTCCAAGATTTTGCGATTTTGCGATCGCTGAAGTGAACGCAAAATCAAGCGCACAACTCTACGATATTCGGAGGAGCTTGCAATTTTTTTTAAAAATTACAGCAGATTTTCCGCAGATTTGTGCCAAGACGTGTCATGTGACATCATCACAACGTGCATTCGGGCCAAAGCCCTCTTTGATTCGTGTGCGTTGAACATGAGTAAAAAGGTCCCACTGACCAACAAACATTACTGCGAAAGACGGTGCAAGTTGCGTCAGAAATTTTGTAAAAAGCCGCAGCAAAATCAAGCAGTTTTGGTCGCAACAATCACAAAAGAACTTTTATACGGACTGATTTTTTGTGTAGCTACTGTGTATTATGAAGGAAAGAAGTTCAGAGGTTATTTTATTCAATATTTAAAGAAAATGAGGGAAGCACTGACACCTGATGATACACAAAACAGTCCAAAAATGTGCAATATCGATATAATACACAGTATACCATAATGCAAACATTCACCAAATGTAGTGTTACGGTGATAAACGTGTGCCTTTTTTTTATTTATTTACTTTTCTCTCCGAAACTCATTAATGCAAAGCTTAATGCTTCTTTCACTTTATCCCTCGCTCGTTCTTTCCTCACTGGGGGAATTTGCATACTTAATTGATCAATATGCTCCCTGCTCCTTTTGCACATCTGCCAGAGTGGTCCCAACCGCTTCCACCTCTCATCGCTCAAAGTGACAGCTCTCTCAGGCTCACAAACACTCTCTCTCTCTCTCTCTCTCTCTCTCTCTCTCTCTCTCTATTTCCCGCTTACCATCTCTCTGTCTCGTCCTCAAGCTTAGCCAATCTTTCTCCAAAACTCAATGGTCCCTTTCCTAGATTTGGAACCAGACTCTCCTACCAGGCCTGCATTCTCACCGTCGTTCGCTCAAGCCTCTGTCATTGCTCTATGATAAAACACACCTAAATACAGAGAATAAGACTGGTCCAAGTGTGGAGTACAGCTCCGAGCGGGGCTGTGTCAGTGGTGGCGGAGGGGCACGGTGTGATTTTCTGCACGGCTGCCCGCTCCAGTGTCACTCTGCAACATGTGCATCATTGTCTCCCATTCAGCATCTGTCATTGTGAGCGCGTCTGGACAGCAGAGCCTGCAGTCTGAGCTCTTATCAGTCCGGTGTGACACACACATACACACACTCCCTGCTCACTCCCTTCCCGCTTCACCACCACCATACTCTCACCACTGGCCGTTCCTCCTCTCCCATAATTCTCTCTTTCCTTATCTCCTTGTCTTATCTCTTTTTTTTTCCTTCTTGCTGTCTTACCAAATGGATGTTAAAACACAACCCTTGTACAAAATTTTTAAGAATTCAAAGACAATTCATTGGATTTCACTGGATTTCATAGAAATAGACTCAAACATAGGGCTAGGCGATGTAAAACCATGATATACTGTAAATTTTTTGCAATATCTTAGCAGTATACTACACTTTTCTGAGTATTATTTTCTGTATATTATCAGGTGTCACAGCTATCATAACTCCATTTATGCTCACTGTAACAAGTAGCAGACATATTTTCCTCTTTTTTTGTTCTTTTCTGAACTTTTCTTAACAAAGTTTCACTGCTTCGTTGCCATGTTCTTAGGAAAACTTAATATCATCACACACATCAGGAAAATGACTGAAACATACTAATATGATGTTTTTTTCCTACCCCATTATAACTTTTGTAGCTTTCCATGGGCACCGATTACATGCATGTCAATATTCTGAGATTAATCTGAATTTGGCGATATTCTAATTAGCACTGAGTCCCGATTCAGATTAAAACAATATTCTGATTCCCATTCCTGGAATACGTCTGTTTTAATTGGAAATTTGTTGCAGTTGTAAACACCTTATTCAGAAAATCCACTGAAAGGAGATATATGCGCATGCTCAGTCCACAAGGAATTGTGGGTGCTAACAGACGCTTAGCTGTAGGCTAGGTATTTAGGAATGGCAACTCGGGCATACTACAACAACCACGCATACAGGAATATTCCGATGCCTGTACGCATATAAACATGGTATTCGGAATATGGCTGCAACCCGAATATAGGCCTTAAATAGAATTCAATGTGCACGTAAACGTAGTCATTGAGATTC
This sequence comes from Cranoglanis bouderius, assembly GCA_023630585.1. NCBI lineage: Eukaryota > Metazoa > Chordata > Actinopteri > Siluriformes > Cranoglanididae > Cranoglanis > Cranoglanis bouderius. The sequence goes on along the minus strand of CM042562.1, from coordinate 11,827,887 downwards.
TTACAAATTCGTAATTTTGCCTAAAACGGATTCCAACGGAGAAACTATACAACATTTTGTTAATAAAAATGAAGAAAAAAAAATTCTCATCAGTGATCCTTGGCAAACTTTGTCACGTTTCTACTTTTTGATTGATGCTTGAGCCGAGACTATCATTACTTCAATTAATTTTCTCCCACAGACAAGAGCAAGAAGCCCTTATGAGGCATCTAAAAATAGGGGGCCGCGATTTGAGCGCGAAACACAGACGCTCTACCCTTCTCATCTCCATGAAGGAAAACTTTAATTTCATCAGAATTCCTCAAGAGGAGTGTTAAATTAATTTGAACAGGGTTGGAGGGGGAGAAAAAAAAAAAAAAAAAAAAAAAAAACGGATGCACAGTGACTTTGAGAAAAGAGAAATAAAATAAGATTATATGAAAAGAGAACGAGTGCTGACTGCACACTTCCCGCCAGCTCCGGAAACCTCTAAACAGCCCTTTCATACTCCGGCTCGAGCTAAATAAATGCCAATATTCACCTTGAGATTATGATCATGAAGGAGGCCTCTGGAGACGTGGAAGATAGAGTCCTCTCATCTGCGTGCACAATGTCAGGGGCGGCAGACGGAGGGAGAGAAAGAAAGGGTCGGAGTGAAAAGGGAAGGTGGACGCATGGAGAAATACGGCTTTGCTGAATGACTCTCCCGTTCTGAGTGAGCAGTCTTTCTGTGAGGTGTCAAGGATAAAAACCACACACTGCAAATAACAGAGGAATGACTACAGCTGCGAACGAGAGAGAGAGAGAGAGAGAGAGAGAGAAGAGAGAAGGAGATGCACTTGGCTGGTTTTAATTTGAGTTGGAAAAATACAACCTGTTTCCTCCCGTCCTGTGAATCATCCCCACATCGATCCAGAGCAAATCTGACAAGAGCACCGTTCTAAACACTCGTAAACTGTGCAGTGCTGAGATACAGCTCGTTATGAGACTGGTGACCTACACACATCAGATCACTCTTTTTAGGACTGAACCCGTATTCCTGATCGTTCTTCTTCTTCTTCTTTTTCTTTTTTTTTTTCCCTTTTCCTTCTCCGCCTGCGCAGACGTGTCAGGCTGAGAGATGAATTTCAGATCAGGATATAATTGTACAGTGCGGATGGCATGCTGCGCGAGCCTTTGTGTCGGAGGCATCACAGTGATCTATCCTCATTATTGTGTAAATAGGATTTGGCAGGGCTCAGTAAATAAAACAGAGACTGATGGCAGGAGGAGGGGGGAAGATTTGCCTTCCTCCCAATTAGACTAGCCTTAGGCTGTGCTTTTAACAGCAGATAAATCCCACAAATTGCTAAAGTGATTCTGTCACGAGCTTAAAATATGAAAAAACAAAAAAACAAAAAATAAAACCAAAAAAAAAAAAAAAAAACCACCATGAATGGAGAGAAAGAGGAGAGAAGAGGAAATAAGAGGAGTGTTTTGGAGGCTGTTTTAATGACTCAGGGTGGGTTTCCGCACAGCTGGGGCCTATTGATTGACAGGTCAGATCAGATTCCTCAGTCAGTGGGGCCAGATGGAAAAAGCAGGAATCTGTTTAATATGCAGCTTTTTTTTTTTTCTTTTTTCCATCCGCTCCACTTCCCTACTCCAGCACGAACAAAAATTCCCAAATTCCTCACTTTCTACCTGTAAAAATGATTTCTCATAACAAATGCAAACGCACTCCTTGTTTGCCAGGAAACTTTTTTTTTTTTTTTTTTCCTTCCTGTGACTTTATTTTCAGAGCAGCTAAAAATGTCATCATAGCGGTGTTCATTTTCACCGAAAGCCAAACATCTGTAAGAAGATGAGCACAGGAGGGTTCCATAACCGCACTGTAAGACCACGATGGTGGAAACACGCTCCGTCCAAGAGCGTAATCCAAGAAGTGAGGGGTGGAAATGAGCTGTCCACAAGTCATCTGGTAAAGTGGATTCTAACCAGTGTTTTTTTTTTCCACAATTGGACGTTGAGGGACGAGATATTAGCTTTTCTAACGCTCGTTGCAAAAGCTTAGATTCCAGATGAATGAACTGTATACTTTAGCTTTAAACATTTGTGCTTAAGGCAAAGGGAATTGGTGTTAGGCTTGTTTTGTTTTGTCCTCCAGTGCTTACTTCCTGTTCTCCGCCATACCCACTTCCTGTTCTGTGTGTGTGGCGGCTAATGTTTTCACAGCCAGCGTTGTTTGCTTGTTTTAGCATTGATCTCATCCTTCCCTGATGAGTACATGCGTTAGTAGGTGTGTGTGTGTGTGTGTGTGTGTGTGTGTGTGTGTGTGTGTGTGAGTGAGAAAGCACTGAAAGCAAAATTCAGAGCCAATACACATCAGCATCCTCATTAGTCACACGATACCAAAAAACACTATGCTTATTTTTAATAGTATGATGTTTTTTTGTTTGTTTGTTTGTTTTTGTTCTTTTTTTTTATAGACACCAAATGCACAACATAATACTGGATATGTGCACTGTATTAGCAATATGTATATAAGGAATAAAACACTTTAGCAGTTATAGAAAGTAATCATCAATGGGGTGCTGTAATATGACCTGACGTGACGCAGAGTTACATTTACCACCCTGAAGTTGATTATTTTCCAGTAACAGCAAGTGTTTGATTCACCTTATACCACAATGATTTGCCAAAGATTACAATTTAGATTCATTAAGGCATGACACATTGTTCTTTTTGTCTGTTAATTGTTATGTACAGTGCTGTGCAAAAACACAGCTTGTCAAGACTTTCCTGCGTCTGAAAGCTTACTGACCGCTACAAAGCGCTGACACTGGAGACTCCTTCCATAAATGCTCACTAAAAGTCTCTATACAGAAAACAACGACTACACGTTTCTCTTCGTTAAATAGCACGTTATTCTGATCCATTAATTATTAGCCTTAGATTCCGTAGATCGTCCACCAAGTCTCTGTGAATGAGTTGTAGAAAATTCCTCAACTCCAATCAGATTTGAGAATTTTACAGCGCTGTGGTGTCAGTGTTAATAATACAGCAAACTTTCTCTTCCACCCACATGAGTGATATGTGGCAAGGCAGTGTGTTCAATGTGGACATAGTGTAGTGGGCTTAGTATCCCACAATCCTGCACTCCACAGAGCATCTGCCTTTATGAATCATCCTCCATCGCAGATCTGAATTAATGCAAATCCCTGGCACAAATCAAACTGCTAAATAATGTAGCCAAGACAATAAATTTGCCCTTATAATGCTTAAAGACGGATCCCACTGGGAGCCGCTGAGTGGAGGAACAGAGGAAGACAGAGAGAGGCCGAGTCAGATCGTTCCTTATCATGACAGATCTCCTTTGCACACTAATTTTCTTGTTAAAGAAGAAGGAATTGAGGTAAATGTGAAAAAGTGAGGCCTTTTTTTTAATTTTTTTTTCCTTCCCCTACCGTTTGTGCCTGTCAGCTGAAAGGTGTGGAGCGTTTCTCCCCCGCACAGCCACATTAACCCGGCGAATGGCTACATTAGTGCAGATTAGCATCTAACTGGGTCACTGCTCACAGTTGCTCGCTAACACATCCCCAACACATCCACCATACATCACTGCACACACCTCGCCAAGCGGATCACGAAGAATATGCACCGGCGCTGTACTGGATTTGCACTAATGATCACAACTGGCGGGATACAAACCAAGACACCAGAACACATGAAGGTCAGCTTGCTTAGCAAGATTTCCCAGCATTGATTTTCTTGTCATAAATATATAATCCTCACCATTAAAGCAATATTTCCACGTTTTTTCTAATCTTATATGTATCTCTGGCATAGCGCATGTGATATTACCATGAACATGAATTTCAGCTTGTTTCCTTGTACTTAAAACTCTTGTACAGTATAATGGAAGTCTAAGGGTAGATGTTTGGCTGCTTAAATACATCGTTTTTTCACAATACAGGGAAGTTCCTGTCCATGATAACTGCACATGAGCTACAGATACAATGTATCAAGAAGAAGACCTCCTATGTGAAGTGTTCCTTTAAGTGTCAGCGCTACTTTTGAGAACTTTTTCTCCGTTCAGTCTTTCGCTCCTGCACATACAGTAGACATAATGCAAGACAGAAATAATTGAGCTAGAATGCATCCTACATTGCAGTGCTATAAAGGAAGAAAGAGGGCGGGAAAAATAAAGAGAAAGGCCGCACTGCTATCCACCCTCTTGACAGATGTGCTTCGAAAAATAGGGGTTACTCGGAAGGCAGTAAAGTAAAAAAGACAGAGAGAAAAGACTACAGCATGACTGTCCAGCCTCTTAATAGATCGGAAAGAAGAAGAAAAAAAAGACACGACCCCGCTCGTTTTCTTTTCCGGCGCAGAGCAGAGGCCGGCTCAGCGGGGAAGCTGGCCGAGAAGACGGCAGAGTAGTGGACACTCCATGCCAAGATGATGAAAGTTGTCAGAGTTCAAATTTACCCATACTCCTCACTTATGACATGATTGATTTTCCTTCAGAGTTCTCAAACACACGATTGTCTTTCCCTCCCGCGCCCACTCCCACGGGCCAAGTTAATGTACACCTCTCTCTATTCCCTCTCTCTCTCCCTCCTTACTTCAGTGTCCAGAAGGGTTTCCAATGTGGACGACCATAGCAGGATGATTGGGGGGTGGATGAATTTGAAAGCACAATTTTCTCTCTGTCAATCACCAGTGGCTAAAAAGAACAACTTAAGCACCAACCAGAAAGGCCGGTAGCAGGGTCAAGGCAGAACGAGCGCTGGCTTTGTCACGTAGGAGATTGAACTGAATCTGAGAGGAAGGCGTCGAACGCAGATTCATCAATGGAATCCTCGCGAATATAAATGCGGAGGGCTTCATTTGGCTCTCACATCCTTAAGCGGGTCTTTTAATATCTTCTTCACGAGAGATGTATCAGGGTGACAACCTGCACATGCTTTCCTGCTCTAATGAGTGGAAGATTGCATTAATAAATAATAAGATTTCATTTCTTAATGCGAGATTCACTCTATCATGGGCTCGCTTCAGAATACCACCGATTAGCATTTATTAAATTATTAATGCAGAATAAATAAGAGAGAGGGGAAAAAAACTCATGTTAAAAATCTTTTGGTTCCAGTCAAACACTCTGAAACATTAATGGAGGAGGCCAGAGTGCTATAAAAACAGATAGGCAGCCACAGTGAATTATAAATTGCTATTGATTTTTTTCCCCCTCTTCCTTGGTGATGAGGCTCTCAGGTAATCGCATGTTGCCACATGTAAAGTGCACTTTCCTGGCAGAGGCAAATACCAGCCATCAAATATATATGAGACAGCTGAATGTATGACCAATCTCATTTTGCAAACAAGGAAGAAGAGGACAGGGACTGGGATGGGGTGGGGGGTGTAGCAGAGACACATACTTAGTGTGTATGTGTGTGTGTGTGTGTGTGTGTGTGTGTGTGTGTGTGTATATGTGTGTGTGCGTGTGTGTGTGCGTGTATGTGTGGAGTCCTCGGGAGTTTATAGAGGTGTAGAGGGGGACCCTGCCGTGCTGCGGTTTGATATGTTGCCTTGTTAGCATGGCTAAGAGGAGCATAAATATTTCTTTATTATTTGCCAGAGCCTTCCTGTCGGCCCCTAATAGACAGGCCACATGGAGTTAAAGCCACATTAGCTGCTGCTGGGCCTCACAATCACTCACCAGAAATAAAACAAGAAAAAAAAAGTGAGAGAGGGATAGATAACAAGGACTTTATATGGGAATGAACCCTGCATGACATTGTATGTAGATATGTATCCAGTATGGATGTATTGCTACTGTATGTGCATGTATTTCTATATATGTAAGTATGTACTGTATGGCTATTTAAATATCATCTACTGTGTATACCTTTCTATATATTTGTGTGTGTGTGTGTGTGTGTGTGTGTGTATTGTGTAAATATTCTATATAAACAAAAAAAAAAAAAAAAAATAGACTACCTCCCACCACTATGTGCTTGGAAATAGTGTTTTTCCCAAGGCAACCTCAGACAAAGTGGACAATTACTATTGGCATTTTACATGTAAATATTTAACACTTCACAGCTAGTTTGGCCCTAAATGGCCATTACGTAGAGCTCCAGACCCTTCGGTTGGGTTCTCGGCGGACCCTTGCTGCACGCTACACCACGGTTTTATTGGATTACGGTTAACACAAATCTCTGCCTTTCCGCGTACACGACAAAAGACCCAATTTGAGACGTGAGGTGTGTGTGTGTGTGTGTGAGTGTGAGTGTCAGACAGAGAGAACAGAGAGAGGAAGGGAGTGACAGGGTAATGGCTGCAGTGGCAGTCAAAGCTGCTGTTAAGAGGTGGCTCCGTGCTGGTGAGGGCGCTTTTGTCAGGTTAATTGATAGGCCCGGGCCACACTTCATTAGAGAGACACATCAGGCTTAGCCATGGACACAAGAGGGACCTGCTTACAGTGATATGTTAATCTGGCCAGTACGGACACAACAGGCCTTAATTAATCTGTACTAGTAGTCTACCTACTCTTACACTCACACTCAAACACACACACACACACACATACATAGAGTATACTCATAAATATTCAGGCATACTATATAAGTGAGGTGCATTTATGCAGAAATATATTAGTTACTGTATGTAATATATTTTATTATCATCTTTAATGAAAAATATCCAGTTTTCTTGCTACTCCTAATTATCCTACAACCTAAATAAGAGACGCAAAATATGAATCATTAATTAGATATTAAAGGCAGAAATTCAAGCAGTCCACCATAATTCAAGCATAAAATGTCACAATATATATATATAGATTAATGTCTATAGTATAGTATGTTTAAAATGAAAAAGGAAAAAAAAAACATATACAATATACAGCAATATGTCAAAGTAATATTAACCTGTGTGTATACTACAGTATGTGTGTGCACTTGTGTGTGTGTGTGTGTGTGTGTGTGTGTGTTGTCTGCGCTCAGCAGGGAGAGGCATTATAAGGTGCCATAAAGATGCTCTGAGAGGCTTGGGCAGTTTTATAGTCTCCCTCTCTGAGAGAAGTGTGCTTTGTCTAAGTGAACCTGTGACCTCTGCCTGTGACCCGTGGCCATGGATATTTAATAAGGCTGCAGTTAGCCAGGCCAGCACCTCTGATCAGAATCCCAGCATACAATACGGCTTCCGGAAGGAGCATGCACACACAACTAACTGAGGCTACACTAACCCTCATCGCATACCTCGCAAATCTCACAGAGAAAGAGAGAGATGGAGATGGAGAGAGATGGAGAGAGAGAGAGAGAGAGAGAGAGAGAAGGGATGCCACACCGGTGTACGTCTACGCACAGCTGCTAATGTGTTGTCTGAGAGAAGAAGCACTTCATTTCACAAGCTCAATTAGTAGACCGAGACACTATTGATGGCCTAATGGCTGTTTGTTCAACAGCTGTGTGTCAGACGCGCCTCCATGAGAAGAAACACTAACAACGGGGGAACTGAGACTTGCTCTGGAGGGTGACTGCACACACACTCATAATAATACACAGCAACACACGACGACAACAACAACAATAACACACACACAGCCTTCTCAAAGGGCTTCTGTTAGCACCTCACAACACCTGTGTGCAAGGAAAACTGGGGGGGGTAAGAGAGAGATGACATTCCAGTGGCTTATAAGACCTTGGGTAGAACATACTAGAAGCATTTTCTTAACCTTACAAATGACTACAGGTGTTATTCTGTGTGACGGTTACCTAGAAAGCCTATTTTCACTTTGCAGCATCTTCCTTCGCCTGCCAGGGCCAGGATGAATAAAGACAGAAACAGAAAGCTGTTTTGGAAACCGTGTCAAACCCTGAATTCGGTAAAAAACAGATCTCTCACTCCCTATATGTTTCTCTCTCTTTCTCCTGCTCTTGCTCTACCTCTCTCAATTGTCAGGAAACGCAAACCAGAAACAAAGGTTGGATGAAGGAAACGTGTCGAGATCTTCACCTGCTCTGTGTCAGGTATATCACGATGTAATGCTGTATACTGCACATGGAGGTATGTGAAGGCTCATTCAAAATGTAATCACATACACACACACACACACACACACACACACACACACACACACACACACACACACACAGTCAATGTTAGCACAGCAGGGCAGGTTATTGTGCTCAGCCTGTCATTGAGACACGGACATATGTCAATGGTATCAACTAGCAAACCCTCATATTCTCTTCCGCCTACCACTTTAAGACCCAGATCTATTACACACACAGCAGCACAAGCAGTTATTTCCTCCCAACCAGCCTTACACTGACACGCACACACATATAAACCCCCTACACAGATTTCCAACCCTTGCACCACTGCCCACCCCCAAGATCCAAACTCTCTCGTTTCTCTGCAATGACCTCTGCGCTCTGGAAACAATTACTCCTGGAAAGCCTGTCAATATCATTATTTTTACAAGAAATCAATACACTTCACAAAGTTAATGGAGGATTCAGTGCAGAGGCGTTTACCCTCTCTCTCTCTCTCTCTCTCTCTCTCTCTCTCTATCTCTCTTTTTTTCTGTCTCTCTCTCTTTCTCAGTGTCAGGGTCCAGGAGGGGAGGAAGGGCAGCCGGGCACAGATGACAGATTCTGCTGGACGTGTAGCAGACAGTCCGAGGCGAGCTGAGGAAAGCGGGAACGAGGGATGGAGAGATAGAGGGTGGGGGGGACGAGGTGGTGGAGGAGGAGGAGGAGGAGGAGGAGAGGAAAAGGGCTGAAGGCAGACGTGGAAAACGTCAAACACTGCAGGCAGGCCAGCTCTAACGAGCCAAAGATGTCAGCCGCTACCAGTGTTCATTCGCCAATGAACATCTCGCCAGGAGTGAGCGAGAGAGCTCGAGAGATAGAGGGAGAGAGAGAGGATGCCTAGGAAACAGGACTATAGAAGCTGCCAGTGCAATGCTCTCCAACATAGTTTATTTCTCTCTCTCTCTCTCTCTCTCTCTCTCTCTCTCTGTCATCTCTCTCGTTGGTCATGAGATGGTCACAATGAGAAAATGGACACTGTCCTTGGCTGAAAACAGAAACGACATACAAGAAAATTCCCCAAATAATGAGGCTCACTACAGCCAGATGTTGGGAAAACCATGTTGTTGTTTTGACCCAGGGTGAAAAGTAAAATCAGTGACCAGTGGTAGACAAAATGATATAAATCACGTTTCTAAATCTCCTCCATCTTGCTCCAGCATTTGGATTTTCAACCTACTCAGTAACAACTGAACAAACAAACAGATAATGGAAGTCTAATATCACTTGTTGCATTCACAAATACAGTATACGATCGTATTATACACTACAAATACCTTTGACAGAAAGCGTTTGACAAATTCATATTCTACATAAACGTTATGGACTGTTGTTTTGTTGTTGTTTTTTAAACAGCTTTTTTTAGCACAAATAAAAAAAAAATGAGGACATAGTCTGTGTCGACAGTGATCACACAAACACTATAGATTAGTTAGAAAAATGCCAGAGCAGGGGTCAACTGGCAGAGCGCGGTCCAGATGTGGAGTTTTTCATCGGATCGTAATGAGCGCTTGAAAAATACTATGTCAGAACTGATCAACGTATGAAAAAAAAAAAAGTTGAGCAAGATCGGTTTTTTAAACTTGAACCATTATTTCGCTTTTGTTGTGGGCCAGTCATACGTGTATGTAAATAATTTAGCGGAAGGCTAAATTGCTTCCATAGATGTTCAAAGATTTTTTTTTTTAATCATATTTCATTTAACCTCTCGAGTCTGATTAATGAAGTCATGAAGTGGTTTGTTCCAAAAAAAAAAAAAAAAAAAAAGTTTAAAGATAGAAGACAGAAAAGTATATGTTTATTGTTCAAAATGGTATTTTGTGTCTTTCATCCGTTCAGAGTCTATGGCGTTAGTTGACAGTGGTAACGTGAAACGCCACTACGTAATCATCAGAGCGAAGCATCGTATCCATGATCATTAATGGTCAAACATTAGAATGTTACTATTATCATTTCAGTCATGTTAGTTGCTTATCCAGGCTTATGTAATCAAGGTATTTTATGTATCTGGACCTCAGATTTCAGTGGATTACAAGTACTATACCATCCCTTTAATTACATTCATTTAAATTCATTCATTTCTTTATTTCGGTCCGAGCATGCGGAGCATCCTGATTCCCCCGCACCGTACGCCAGCCACCTCTTTAAGCGCACTGATTCACTGCTGTGAAATAGTAGCAGCACTTTCTATCAGCGCTCCCCAGATGGCTTGCAAGCTGTGCCAAAATGCCTCTTGTCAACAGCCTCGTGAACTACGAGATCATATGGTGACAAGAGATATGTCTTTATATCAATTTTGTATTAGGGTCCCGCCATTGTTCGACTGTCCAATTCATCACGGGCGAATATTGGTGCGAGTGCGACTCGGGAGGAAATAGCTCTTGTGTCTTGGAGAGGAAGATGTGCATTTTGGCAGGTCCTCGGAACGCTTGGGCGGATGTAGAGCCCACTCCATAAATCACATCACAGAACGATTTCTTTTTAAAAAAAAAAAAAAAAAAACTCATTCATATGTATACAGTATATCCTCTTTGAGAACGGAGATACAGTATCTTGATCTCTTAGACAAAGTATATTAGATAACGTTTTGTGTCTTGTAAGAGAGACTCTTTCTGAAACTTATATTGAAAGAATTAACTTGAATCCTTTCATTCGCATTATCCAATTCTTGTATCATTTAAAAAGAAAAAAAGTTTGTGAGCTGTGATCTACATGCTCATGAGTTTTTCACACGCATACTGACACTCACATTCTCAGAACTATGCAAACTTGTGCCAAGTGAGTGGAGCTTTTTACCGGATGTGGAGTGATTTATTTTGCTGGCATTTCCTGATGTATGTGTGTGAGTGAGCGTGTGTGTGTGTGTGTGCGCGCATGTGTGTGTGTGTGTGTGTGTGTGTGTGTGTGTCTGGACAGGGTGGGATGAGCTGAAATCTTGGCCGGGCCAGCACCCGATCTAACGTCATAAAGAGCAGAACAGGTCAGAGCAGTGCACTATAGTTTCTGAAATGTCAGAATTTAAGAGAGACAGTGTGTGGGAGACAATGTGTGTGTGTGTGTGTGTGTGTGTGTTGGGGTTGCTAATGTAAGCCACATGTAGAAGTTGTGTTGATGGCTCTTAGATTATAAAGCAGCTGTTCTCTCATTGGCCGCAGCAAGATGGGAAACGGGAAGTCTAGGGGAAAAAAAAAACAACTTCACGTCAACGGAGCTGAAAGCCCTTGGCCCAAACTCCCAACGCTTCCACATGCATCAGAGAGCACAGTACAGACAGGCAGCTCTTCAACAGGCAAAATACAGAAATGAAATAAATAAATAAAAAGCCGAAAAGAGAAAGGGGAATAAAAACGACAGGCCCAAATTGAACATTTGCCTGACATGATGGAGAGGTACGAGCACTTTTTTTTTTTTTTTCTCCTGTTGTATTACCCCTGTTCTGCATCGACAATAATACACTTTCCCCTACTGAGCTCCCAGCTGATTCCCCAGCACTGAACTGCGCTTATGAATTATCTGACACTTTTCCCGCCTTTCTCCTCTGACAACCGAGCTCTGTGGAAATTCCAAGGCACCTCTGCTGACAAGCAGAAATATCAATATTTGAATAAATTGCACATTTTCAAACTCTCTCTCGCTTTCTTACCGAATCTCTCTCATCCCGTAGAGAGGGGGGTGAAGTTGTTTTCTTTTTTTTTTTCTTTTTAAGGCCTTATCCCCAGGAGCCCTAAAGGAAGAATTCAGAATGAAGCGTTTCATCATGAGAGAGCCGCGCTGAGTGACATCTGAAGGAGGCGTCAGAGTCGACCTGATGAAGTTTACTTCCTTCCAACTACAAAAACACGAGCTTCCGCTTTTTACCCCTCCACCCCCGTTCTGTGTCTGCCGCTCAAAGAATGAAAAACAGCGTAGCAAAAAGGAGCATTCACTCAGCAAATTGACAGGCCAGCATTCTTCTTAGAGATGCATAAGGAAGGTGTTTGTGTTTGTGTACATGTGTATGTGTATGTGTGTGTATGTGTATGTGTGTGTATGTGTTTAGGAGGTTAGTTTTTCACTCGCCTGACAGAGACGCATCCCGAGGCTGATTAAAAGCAACTTGTTAGCACTAAGTCATCTAAGACGACGATTCTTCCTGCTAACGAGCGCATGAAGGAAACATTATAAAGACAACAAAAGGCTGTCATTAACATTTATGAGTGGTGCACGTGTCACTCAAGACGTGCCATTACAAATAAAGTAATTTAACGTGAATGTTCTGTAGCAAGAGTCAGTGAGCAAGAAGAGAGAGAGAGAGAGTGTGTGTGTGTGTGTGTGTGTGTGTGTGTGCATGTTTAATTTGCATGCCTGTTTATACGCTGCTCTTAATGGGGACGTCAGAGAGCTGCGTCGGCGAACGTTCCTGAGCTCGAGCAGAGACAAATGTCAATGTACATTATAAGAGCGATCATGTTTAATAAAATGCATCGTTAGAGATGAGATCAATATGAAAGAGCCCGGGCTGTTCAAGCAAAACAAACAAGATGAGCTGAACACCCCTCTGTACCCCACCCAACCCAAAATACACACCCTCTCACACGCACACTCTCACACACACTTTCACCCAAACAGCACGAATTCGAAAAGCACTCTTAATGGCATACTTTGCATACTTTCAGTGTTTAATCTGGGAGAAAAAAAAAAATAACAAGACGCACTGTAGTGTTAATACACCGATGATATATTAGGACTGCTAAATGACCCTGCTGAAAAAATCTATAGAATCACGTCACAGAAATTCTAATGGTTTCCACTACAAATACCATTACAATCCATCAGCTAACCATTAAAACCATTACCATTATTGGTCTTTAATGGTATCCACTAGACATAACATTCCACCAATAGAAGGTAACCAATTACCAATAGAGACCCATTACAGTATCCATTAAAACCATTACAATTCCCAGTATAACCAATAAAACCATTACAAACTCTGTTATTTTTTTCTTGACAAAGTATTGAGCGGTAAGAGCAAAAAAGATTAGCATTTCTCTCTATTCATGTTTGATATGCTGTACTTCCTGTCATCCTGTGCTGGTCCCTGTATTGCTTTAGGTTCCTTTCTCTGTTTAATTGACTGTATATTTGTACCTGTGTGTTTTTATTTCTCGTAAAACGAAAAAAAGAATGAAATAATCCCGATTAAACCAGCTAACATGCACGAATGTACCACAGTACAACGACACACTCAATCTGAGCGTGTGTACACTGGCTAACATGAGGCAGCATGTGGAACAGGATTAGCGTTAGCAGCTCTGTGATCTGTGCGTGTGTCTATCTGTGGGGAGGAGGAGGAGGAGGTGGTGGTGGTGGTGGGGGTGGTGGTGGGGGAGAAAAGGATTCGCTGCGCGTTCAGCTTCTCGTCCCCCCTTTTTCAATTTCGCCCCATGTCCCGGTAAACTAACACTGCACTGATGCCTTTCACCCTTCACTGGCCACAGGCTCAGCGCTAATCAGGATTACTCCACTCCGTCAACACTGATTTCAATAAAAAGAAAGAGTGTGTGAGAGGGAAAGACAAAAAAAAAAAAAAATTATCATAAATATAGAGGGAGGTCTGGCCTTGCTGGCTGCATGTTGTGGTGATAGCAGAAGGTGATTAAAATCTCATTCAACGGGAATCCAACTGATTCAGGGTGGTCAGACAGAGGAGCACACATGCTCCCACACACACACACACACACACACACACACACACACACACACACACACTTTTCCTGGTATGATGAGCAGGCAGAGTGATTATTATTGGTCGCGCTCCTGAGTCACTTCTGATTGCATATGCACGCACAAATTGGCACAAAGCAGATTCATGAACAACAAATAATGGCGGACGAAGCCTGACCTCTTTACACCCGGATGCTGTTACATTCAGGCATTCGGCACCTCGTACTAATTTGCCGTCTATGACAGGGGGGCGAAAAAATGGCACCAGTTAAGCAGTGATGAGACACTTTGCTTTGCCCCCCTGTCGCTAACATACTGTCATGCTAACACGCTAAGACACTTACCTTTAAATGAATGTGGCATGTGACCTCATTTCCAGCACCGGGCGACAAGGTAAACGACTACCTTAGCGAAAAACAAATTACCAAGCCATGGCCCGACATAATTATTTTTGTGGTTAAAGGGAACGAATAGTTAGTACGGTAACGGTTGCTTGTAAGTGATCGAGGTTGTGTGCATGTGTGTGCATGTGTGTGAGTTTCTGTGGTTTAATTACCCTGTTGACACATGTATCTGATGCAACACTGCTGCTAGTCAGTGAAACCACTGAACAAACAAGTATCATGAAAAAAAAAACAGTTGGTTGTTAGAAAGAAAGAAAAAAAATCGGTGAAACACCAAGCTACTGCAAACGAATATTGACTCAGAACAAGAGCTAACAGGATTTCCTAGCGGCGTTGCTAATAAATGACTCGGCTTTGCATGCAATCATGAACAGAGACACTACAAAATGCTGGAAGGAGCCAACCTGTTTAAAGCAGCGGTACAACCAAATGTGGGCACACACACACACACACCCACGCGTGCAATTGCTTCCAGTAGTGGTTAATTTCACTCAAGACGAGTTAATCTAGCTACACTTCAGCCCTTTGAATTTGCAAACTTTATTAGAAAACAAAAGGGAAAATGTTGTAGGGTTTTTTTTGTTGTTGTTGTTGTTGTTTGTTTAAGAAAGAGGAAAAAACAAAATAGCAGGACTGCTAATTGTTAGCAATCACACTAGACATATGACTAGCTATTTTCCTACCAATATTTGTCTCTCAACAAAACATTAACCCAGCTAGTTAGCTTATGTTATCAGTATCAGTAAAAAAAATATAAATAAATAAATAAACTAGCCAGGTTGCTTAACATTAGCCAAGTTACTAGCTTCTCATTGTTGTTTTGTTTTTTTTCACTAGCTAGCCAGCTAACATTACGTTTCGTCGAAAAATCTCACACAGCATGACACCCCGGTTCGTGCTTCATCCAGGTGAAGAAAATGCTGAAGCGAATATCCGGTGTGACTGCTAGCTCACCTCAACATTTTTAATCCTGGAGGAGAGCGGAAGTGTGTGAGAGAGCGACTCAATGTGTTCATTGTCTCTCCGTTAAACGAGAGGTGGCACTCCGAGGTGTGGGAGATCAGACTGACTCTGAGAGGTCGGCTTGTTTTTCGGAGCAGTTTAACACTGCGGAATCAATGGAAGTGGAGAAAGTGCATCGCCATTAAGCTGAGTTAATGGCTTGTAAAACAAACCTGTTGAAAGGTGTGAAAGGGAGGAGGGAGGAGTGTGTGTATGAGTAGTTTATATACTTGTAGCTGAACGCAAGATTTATGTGTGGCTGCATTCGATATTGCTTGTGTACCTGGAGGCATTGAGTTTATGTGTGTGTAAGTGTGTTGATATCTGTGTGTGTGTATGTGTGTTACAAGTTAAAGAGTAGCTAAAGACTTGTCTGGCTTGTGTCAGGTTGACAAGGCTGAGCATTTAAACAGAAGGAAGTAAGGGAGTGACCCCAGACGCTTTGAGGAGATAATGTCCAAATTTCTCTCTCTCTCTCTATCTCTCTATCTCTCTGTCTGCCTCCCACAGGCCAATTAAAGCTCCTCCACTCACCAAAAAGTCAGCCAGGACTTCCTCTCCCTCCTCCTCCCCTCTTGTACTCCTCTCTGTCTCTTTGCTTAGCAACTCCTCATCAACACACACACGAACGCATACACTCGCAGCTGTTGCATTCCTCTCCCGCTATCCAACATACCTGTCTCTCATCTCTCTTCTTCTTTACTGTGTCATTAAAACACAGCGCCATCGGCATGGGCGCGGCCGTGTCGTCTCACTCCCGCCGTGCACAAGGTGGCAGCTGCTGCCGTGTTTGGCACAGACGCCTCACATTGTTGCAGTTGGAACAGCCTGGCATTCTGCAGCGAGCTCCGTGTATAATTTTTTGTGTGCCTGGCAGCGAGACAGGGCTCGCCTTGAGTTGATCCTCCACAGCTGGGAACCTTGTCAGAGGAACAGCACTGATCTTGAGTTGGAAACACATTCGGACTCTGGGAGACTTTATGTTTCAGGATCTGTGCTGCTGGATTATATCTGCATTCAGATATAGTTTGTAGTCCATATCCAGTGTCTAACCAAACTGAATTCAAAGACGACCTAATGAAAGATCATGAAAGATATGAACAAGAGAGGCAGATGGATTATGTTGTCAAATGAGCTATAAACACTGACCAAGCTTCTTATCCTGTCCTTAACCTTTGTTAACCATTTGTTTGTTGCAAACTTGCAAGCAAAGACGTACGGTATATCCGTGTTCTAGTCAGCAGCTGCCATTTTGTTAATGGCAAAGCACCTACAATTCCATCCATCCTTCCATTTTATGTACTGCTTATCCTACACAGGGTCACCGGGGAGCCTGGAGCCTATCCCAGGGAACTCGGGGCACAAGGCGGGGGATACCATGGACGGGGTGCCAACCCATTGCAGGGCACAATCACACACAGATTCACACGCTACAGACAACTGAGAGATGCCAATCAGCCAACAAAGCATGTCTTCCATCTGGGGGAGGAAACTGGAGTACCCGGAAGAAATCCCCAAAGCATGGGGAGAGCATGCAAGGGGAGAGCATGCAAGGACGGGGACAGGATTTGAACCCCAAACACCAGGCAAGAGTGCTAACCACTAAGCCACCGTGCCCTCCCCCACCCCGCCTACAATTCGGCACTTCAAAATATTCAGTTCACAAAGGAAACAGAGTGAAAAACATTCAATTTGACACTGAACATTAGGGAATTTATCATTTGTAAGCCTATATGTGAGGTGTTCATACTACTATCTATGAAAAACATTACACAAACATGTGCATCCTTATTATTGACACACAATCACACATTGTACGCATAACAAGAAATATACTGTTTATCTCCTTGATCCTTGATGTGTCCAAAAAATTGCAGTACTGTAGCCAAAACTCAAATACATACAACATACATTTACCTTGTATGTTGTATGTTAACTGAAAGGGGGTTTGAGTTTTAAATGCAAATGTTACTCAGTTGTGATCTTAAAACAGGAAACACTGAAGATAATACTGTAGTAGCTTTTAACTAACAACTAAGTGTATGCAAATTTAATAAGAATGGCTATTAAAGATATGGAAAGTTGAGCAGACCATGACTGATCTGATCTCCTGTTCCCTGTGTGACACTGCTCTGCCAAAAGAAAGATTTTGCACTACTTCTACAAACCATTTAATTTCATTTTCCCATTTCATCCAGAAATTTCTGCATAGACGGAACAGACTCAGTCACTTCCTTCAGTAGTAACATACTGGTGGTTAGTTTGGACAGATGGGTTTCTGGCTAAGAAAACAACGTAGAGGAGCCGAGCTGAGAGGAGATGAGAGACACTGATGGTCTGGTGGCCATACCGTCAAGCTTAGAGGTAAATAATCAACAAACAGCCGGAGAAGGACGAGCTCTTTCAGTCACCGCCACCTTAATCAACACTTAAGGAATCAAATTGGATTTGGCCTAGACACTAATAGACTCCAGATTGTTTGTGTGTGCACAGGAGGAGTGTAGAGAGAGGAGTGTGTGTCTGTGTGTGTGTTTGCGTATTTGTTTTGTAGGAGGTGTGTGTAGGTGCATATATGCATAAATTCTGCTATGTAGGCAAACGCATGAACTAGCCTTAGAGGTAAGGTTTATGTGTGTGCGTAAGAGGTTTATGTGTGTGTGCAGGGTTATTTTTTTCAGCATGTTTTCCTGTAGGTCTAGCAGAAGGATGCCATTTTTAAAGAAATATAAACTCAGTGTTAAATTCAGTGCCCCACAAGGATTTGTGGTTTTTCTGTGTCGTTATATAACTGTAAACTCCTGCATGGATGAGATCAGGTAATGCTTTGCAGATGCGGGTGGCTCCTCTGGCCCCGAGGCCTCAGAGATTTGAGAAAGTGTTGCTTCCAGAGAGAAACTTAATGTGCTATGGGCTTTACCCCATGAGTCAGGGTGGACAAGCTCTCGCAGTGAGGTCACTCCATTGCTCAGGAATCTGGAGCCAAAGTGTGTGCTTGTGCATGTGCAGGTTTGTGCTACTTAACACACACTTAGCTGGAAACTACCCACAAAACCCCAGCACATACTTCAGCTGTTCTGTCATTAGTGTTGCGAATAAAAAGTCATGCCCTTTGGTTATGACACATTCCAAACACTCTGGATGCTTTATATCCTCTTCTCTCCCCCTCTCATATTTTTATTCCTGTGCTGTCAAGAGCAGATGTTGAAATAAAGAGCAGGGGGGAAAAAAGTAAATACATCTAGTAAAATTCAGCTGAGGCCGAGGCCACTCCTGCTGTTATTTTTCCTTTGCCACTGTTTCTCCGACGCTCAATGAAGGGCAGTGGCACGATACTTTTTCATTCAGCATATTGAACAGCCTCCCGGACAAGCCGCCGAGTGTTTTTATTGTTAATCGATGCCAATCCATTCCGAGCCTTGATGTTAAATAGGGATCAATACGGCCAAGCTGTGGCGAGATCTGATTTCAGTCGGTCGGTCGAGTGGTGGGTTTTAATCGGAGGGTAAATCAAAGCTGGCCGAACATAAGTCAGGTGAATTAAAACAGACTGCTGGGGACCTTTCTCGCCACCTGACCAGCACCAGGAAATACCTGTCATATTTTATTATTGCCTCCATACCATGTTTATTCAGCACCTCTTTCCTTTTTAGACCTATTCTTCTTCGACGGAGTGTAGAGACGGAGGTTGGTAAATAGCTGATGATAAAAATAAAAAAAAACACATCTAAGTCCTTTAGCTGCTCAGCATCCAGATAGAACAGAGCAAGAACGTCCGCTCTTCTTTACACGTCTCGTCTTTAATGATCGCGTCCGGGAGGGAGAGCAGGCGAAATCGATGGTGGCCCCTTACTTTCAGCAAAGCTATATTTCATCTGGAAAAAGATCATAAGGATCGCCCTGATTTGTGAATTACAGTAGGGATCTTCAGGATCAGGATCTTCTCATTCACACTACAGAGGCCTCACACATGATAAAAAAGAGAAAATTGAGTCAGCACTTGAACCCTTTTTTATCTCCAACCTTTGAGGTTTAAAACCCACAGGCATCCATAATGTGTGCCTCTTGTCTTAAATTTGGCCACTTCTCTTAAAAAAGCCTTCTTTTATCTCTTTCTCTCTGTGTTTGGAGGACTGTCGAAGCAGGGGGCTGTATGCGTGCGATGAGGGTCGAAGGGCTTCAGTGTTTTCCTGTAGATAAGCATCATCAGAGGGCATCGTTAGCCTGGGAAGCCCGTCCACCACACTGGAGTCCACATAACTCACAAGGGTCGGGCAGATTTAATGAAATATGGCTGCCGCCATAGCAGTGATTGATCGGGCGGACGGCCACAGGCCTCTCCGTGGCCCTCTCCTCCCACGGTCCATCTATGATGATAAATTAGCGTTAGATGGAGCCTAATGAGTTTACTAAACATTTGGGATTTGCGCTAATAAACTGGCAGGCTAGGAAGCTAGCAGCGAGAGCGAGCAATCCCCGAGCACCCCCTTATCGGGGGGACATGACAGTTAAACCACGCTTCCAATCTGCCATCGATTCATCATCCTGGCGCCATTGTGCATGCTCCACAAGAGGATAATTATGCAGCCACCGCATCATAAGCACTCATATTTTCCTGAGAGAGCAAACGGCCACACTAACACCAATAACCCAATATACACACTGATATATTGATAAGATTATTATTATTATTATTATTATTATTATTATTATTATTATTATTATTATTGCCACATACTCAACCATTCGTGTCTCTTCTGTATTGAGAGTAATTTTCTGTCGAGTAGATTGCAGAAGTAATAATGCAGTCTAAGCACTGTTAGTTAGTTGTTGATGTACATGGCTTAATGCATAAATTGCCGATGAAAATGGAACATCATATCCTATATTGTTGTTTTTTCACCCTCTTTCTCTCATCTAGATGCAGCTGTTGATAAACCAGCAACTATGATTTATCGCGCAGTAATGTAATATAAAATCATTTTGCTAATTGTCTTTGTGTTGTGAGACCAAACAGCTCTTGACTGTCGGCCAAATATTTGCCGTCTCTAATGATGCCTTATCAACTGCACCTGACCTCCTGCAACACCCATAAATCAGCGTCACACCCCGTATTTAAAGGCATAGAAATCAGACCCTGCTTTTAGCCTAATAAACAGCAAGCGAGGCCTGCTGGACTGCACCGGGGTCCTGGACAGCATAATTGCTGGGAATAATTCTAATGAGGTCTTGGGAAACATGAGTAGAGGTTCTCTTATAATGACAAATCGCCGTGAGCCAGAGCAGGGCTCTCCAACCACCGCTCTCTTAACCCTGAACTGTTCACTCGATGGCTACCACTTCTCCTCGGCCAAAACACATCTCTCTTTTTTTGTTTTTTTTTCCTCTGTGTTGTTTTGACTTGGGGGTGTTTGAGCATTGCATCATCTTTACATGCGGTGGGCAACCGCGAAATGAATGCACAGACACAGTCTTGCCATTACAATAAAAATAATAAGTACAACTATAAAACCCTTTTATTCCTCCTGCGCAATTCAG
>CM042562.1:11712183-11802183 GCA_023630585.1 Cranoglanis bouderius | reverse complement strand
TGTTACCTGGCCAGAGATATATCTGCTGTCTGCTTGGCCATTAATCAGAACTAATGAAGCTCTCTCTCTCTCTCTCTCTCTCTCTCTCTCTCTCTCTCTCTACCAGTTTCTCTCTGTGTAGCTCCTTTATTCCCCTCTCTTTCTCCCCATCTCTCTCTTACACACAAAATTTCTAAAAACAAATTCACATGAAAAGCTGCTCTCACATGAACTCGCATACTCACAAGCATGCTCACTTACACACCACATCCACACATCCACATCTGAATGTCACCTGAGCATGAAAAAAAAAAAAAAAAAAAAAAAGATCCAGACCTGAAATGGCTGGAGGCTACAGTAACAGCTGAGCAACCCTCTGCTGCTTCCTACAGGAGAGACAGACAGCGAAAGACAGAGCAACAGAGCACCATTCTCCATTTAACACTCTTTTAATTACCCTCCACACAGGTCTGTGAAAACCTGCCATTCAGGAGCATTTCAAAACAAATCGTCTCTCTCTCTCTCTCGCTCTCTCTCTCTCTCTCTCTCTCTCCAGGTCCATCACATCCTGCTCTCCTGCTCCGACGCTGATATGTAATTAAAGACGTCTCCAAAATCCTCCTCGACAGCCCGGGACACAGCCAAAATTGTAAATGACATTAACACAGAGACAATGAATTGAATTTTAGGTTTTAAATGTCCCTCGGTTTTTTTGGGTTTATTTATTTTTTTGCCTCCGCTCATTTCCATAGCGCTTTTTTTTTTCTCCCCACACCAACAAAAGCTCTGACCTTCTAAATGCTGGCATTTGTTCAGCTGAGCTCGGAGCGAGCCGCAATCGAGCATCTGCACACCGAAGAGAGGGAGGAGAACTCGTCATGAAGACCTGGGCCATCACGTGCCAGAGAGGCAAACAAAAGAAAAACGTTTTTCAAAAACGAATCAGAAGAAGAAATAAAGAGGAAATATCAAAGATGCTCATCGATAGTCTGTTTATATTCTGAAAAAAGATCAAATTATATGTGAGTGTCTTTAAAAGAGAATCTCCCAGCACATGACTGGGGTGGCTAATAATCACCCGTAATCCGCCTCATATGGAAATATAATGAACGTTAAATGAAATCAGCAACAGGCCCAAATGACGCCCAAGCCCAGTTGGAGAACAGGTGCAGGCGGCTATGTGGAATAAGCTATAAGACGAAAACTGGCCCAGCGCACAACTGTGGGTGCAAAAAAAAAAAAAAAAAAAAAGTCAATCTCATGCATTATTCAGCTGCATGGGGTGGGGTGGCGGGATCTCTCAGGGGTCAGGCTGTCCTGACCTCTGTGACAGGAAGTGAAAGGGAGATCGGTGGCTAGGAAAGCCCTGATCAGTGGCAAGTATTATTAGTCCTCGAGCCGCAGACTAAAGCCACAATCCTCTCCTGACACACTCACACATGATCGCTAACCTGTCTCTGAAAGCTTGTGGAGCATCCATCACTTACAGACCTCGGCGTTACATCTTGCTCGTACTCTCTCTTTATTTTTCACCTTCTTTACACATCCCCTTAGATGAATAATCTATGCCAGAGCAGTGGGAGGTGAAATATTTAAAGATCCGCTGAGATCGATTCTGCAATTCTGCAACAGCTGTTAAATGCGACCAACTTTTCGTTCTTTTGCTGTTATTTTTCTCTCTCTTTTTTTTTTCCCAAGCTGTGCTAAAGTCCAAGAGAAAATAGGATAAACAGATGTCTGGCTTGCCTACAGGAAAATAGGACACATTTGGAATGATAAGTCTCTTAAACTCCATTGAAAATGCCAGCAGCGTGATGGTGCCAGTTACTGCCCGCGCCCGTGCCAGCGAGCAGCGCGCCTGCCCTGAGTGCCATCTGGGAAAATGGTGCTGAGAATGTTATCGATAATGGATCACAAGTTCCTCTGGTCAGCATGGACCTGCGCTGCATAAGTCTCTCTCTCTCTCTCTCTCTCTCTCTCTCTCTCTCTCTCTCTCTCTCGCTCCTTCCCTTCTCTCTCTCTCCTCCTTTCTGTTCCCTTCTCTTTCTCTCGTTCCCCCCAGTTAAATGTTTTGATTGTAACATAATCGGCCCTCCCTTGTCTGCCTAAACAATCCCCCCATTCATTTCCTAGATTCATTCCCCTCCATGTCCACGCAAACCATTATTTCCAAGCGCTTGTTGAACATGAGCACACGTAGGCCTCCCTGTTCCTGACACCAATCATTTCATATCTACATATCCTTCTGTCACAATTTTGGCCGACATAAACGAGTGCAAAAAAGAAGTTCTGTGCTGAGGAATTGGCCCTTCGCCGCTTGTCCCACCCGGACTCGCACTTCACATTCCAGGTTAAAGTTTCAGCACTTTTTTTTTTTTTTTTTTTTTTAGTTCCCCGTTCTCTGGCTAAGAGTTCTGGGAGCAAAAGGATAAAATCATCTGCTCATAGTGGCAATACGTGGACAATGCAGTAGGCTAATGAAGCACGTCTGCCTTTGTGATCGTGCAGGATGGATGAAAACGATACTCCCAGCCTTTTCAGGCGGCCCACAATGAAAATGTGAGCTTTTCTATCCACTGTTTAAACTTACGACAATATCTCCTCCTTTCGCCGCAGTTTCTTTCCCTGAGACTCAATCCCTCCTCCACTGTTCCTCTTTTCCTATTTTACTAGTGTTACACGCATTGTTCGCCAGATTGAAGCACAAAGCGCAGACATCCGATCCCTCCAACTCTATTTAGACGCGATACAAAAGCCGAGCAATTTATGGGAAGAGCCAGTGCGTTAAATATCAATGACGCCCTGTTGTACAGTGTTCAGCATGTGTCTCTTTGAAGGTAAATATATACTGTAAGCTCAGCTCTTCAGATGAATAGAGCTCACTGGATTTCAGACATCCCAGGAACTACTAAGAGGAAGTGAGACATGGTTCATCTTTTTGCTCCAAAAATGAGAACAACCTCCCTATAATCCTTCTCCCTGCTCTTTTCTTCTCCCTCTCCTCTCCGCTACAGGGCAGTGTAACATAATTCTCAGCCTTCTATTAAAACATCCTACTACTAATCACTGCTCACGCGCTGTAGCTGCACATCAGCTGGTCTGTCCAAATACTACATTCAGTGATTTAAAAGGATTTCTTTTATACAAATATGGTTCCACTTATTTTGCTAGTATGTATACCGATAATAAAGTGTACTTGCTGTTCATATATCACTTGCTTGTAAAAACTGATTATCATGCAGAACAGCATTTCCAAACCATAACCATATGACGTGTGATGGGAGGAAATTCATAGTGCTCAAAGCATGTGAGCACGGCCATAAATTCAGCACAGAGGCAGTGAGTCCTTTTTTCCGACACTTGACACACACACACACACACACACACACACACACACACAAACACTCTGACACACACACACACTTGTGCTGAGTGGCAGTAGCAACTGGCAGTCCCTATTTGATTACTAATAAGAAAGATGTTCCCTCTGTCAGATACCAAACATTCTCCACTAAGCAAACAGCTATTTCAGCTAGTCAAACATTAGCATTGCTGTCCAGCGGAGGCACGTATTTTACCTCAGCTCGCGACTCGCTGTCTTTCTCTCCCCAATCTAATTTCTCGCTCGGTGGACGGCAAAGTTCACGATGGGGAGATAAGTTTGCAACATCAACAGAGCAGAGAGAGATGGGGAGTAAGTGAGCTGAGAGAGAGAGAGAGAGAGAGAGAGAGAGAGAGAGAGAGAGAGAGAGAGAGAGAGAGAGAGAGAGAGAGAGAGAGAGGCTCTGCTCTCTGGCACCGAGCACCAGTTGTTCGTGCTGTCTTTATGGAGCATGGTGGGCTTGTTCTACCTCACTAATCTCCAAGAGGCCCGGGCAGCGCTCTGGCACATCCCTACTCCTCAGATCTGCCCTCATCTTCTCCATGCTTGTATACTCTGCCAAGATAATTGGTGATAAGAAAGCACTCCAAGACTTGCTGAATGTTTGTAACCAACACAAAGTCACAGGAAATCAAACAGAACTAAAAAGAAGTGGAGGAGGAGGAGAGGGAAAAAAATAAAACATCAATCACTGATCCTGCAGGAGACGATGTATTTAAACTCGCTAATGTTATCAACACGTAAGCAGCAACAACCAGCTGAGAAACATCTCTCATTACCCAGGAGTAGCAGTATGGGAGCTCATACACGCACATGCACACACCTTATAAGAGAAACAAGGACAGTGGGAAGCTGTGAGCATCACGTCTAGAGTCTACAGAAAAGATAACAGGGGAAGAGGAGACGGAGGCGAATGATGCACTTGTTAACAAATTAAGATGGAGGAGGGAGAGCTGTGAATCTAAAGCCAGCCGCTCTCTAGGAATAAATGACTCGTTGCTGGGAGAGGAAGAGCTAAAGCAACTGCCTCCCTTTGCACCTCAAGCAATTACACACTCCCTGAAGACACCCCAAGGTTTCCAAGTCAACCCACCTGTGCAAAAACCAAAACACAGGGCCGCACCACCCATCACACAAAGACAACCCACCCAGAGACAACAGGAAATGGAAAACAGAGAGGGGCCCTTACCTGTCGATGATCACAGGGTCTGAAGGGGTTTCGTTTCTGTTCCCGCAACTTTTCTTGTCACAACACCGGCTGTGGAGGAAAAAAGACAGACAAACAACAGCGGCGATGTAAGATTTGGTCTCAGTTCAGGAAGTGAGTGTTTTGTCTTGCTAGAGCCTGAATCCAAATCCGTCATTTGCTCTTTCCCTTTATAGTGTGAGGTGGAGGCGGCTGCCTGGCTGACTGGCTGGCTGGCCATCCCCAAATCGGGCGCCGCTGTGCCGAAACGGGGAACAACATGTTGCGGTGTTTGCATTGGTGCTGAACAGAGAACTGGGAACGGGGTGGGGGGTGGGGGGGTGCCAAGAGGCAGGAGGATCACTTTCACAGCTTCGCCTTTTGTTTACCTCTAATTGTCAAGCTGTTATATCTGGAGAGGATGCAAGATGCCACCTTCAACCAGTGCTTTTGTGGGGCACTTATTAATTACAGGCTCAAAAGCCTGCATCAATCTTTCACAATGTGCCAATGCCTCCATTTTGAGGCTGCTATGACGCTCCCATTATGAGTGCTTTAATTAATGCTGAAATGATACAAGGGGAAAACTCTTATGCCTTTTGCATTTAAAGAAGCACACTTTGTATAACGGTTACATGTCCAAATTCTCACCATATGGTACGGGAAAATATGTAAAGCTCCTTTAAGCTGACAGCTAAAGTGATTAAAGTGGGGGGGGGGGAAACCTGCACTTGACAAAAACACATATGTTAAAGTTGCATGTACTCACAGCACAAGCCACAAGAATGGTCAATAACAATGTGTGTCTTATCTCTGCAACACGGCAGCACACAAGAAGAGGAGTATTTTGTATGTTAATACTGAAGAGCTCAGTGCTGTGAATGCGGCACATCAATGGGGACTAATGGCACTAAAGCAGAAGCTGGCAATGCAGCATGACCTTTGGGCCTGTAACTGATGCTTGATGTTAGTGGTTAAAATTGGATTGGTTGTACTCCTTTATTTCTGTCACAATTTTCCCATTTCTATTTGACGTGTGACTCCTTAATTCATCATGGCTTCAACATCCGCCTTTAGTGCAACTTGCAATAATAATAATAATAATAATAATAATAATAATAATAATAATAATAATTTAGAAATAAGACTTTAATATAATTTCCAATGACACTATGCAAAAGTTAAGTGGATGTTAGATCTTCGTAACAATTCAAAGTCTCTGTGCACTCCAACATGCCGCAATCCGAGAAGAAAAAAAAAAAAAAGAAAAAAAAAAAAAGAAAAAAAAAAAAAATCAGTGACCTGCTTCCGTTTTCGTCTTTGTGCAATAGTGCGCACTCCGTAAGTCACAATTCAAAACCCTCTCAGCATCCGGATGCAGCTCAGTATATCCGGGCCAAATAGTGATTTATGTATTATGCATCGGGTTATTATTATTATTATTATTATTATTATTATTATTATTATTATTATTATTATTATTACTTTTTTTTCGGAAATTATTTAAAATAAAATCAGGGGAAGTAAAATGTAATAAAAAAGACAAAATATAAATAATGCACCAATATATGACACATTTTGAATGCGTGTATAACTGGTGGTTACCTTACCTGCACATAATTTCGTGTGTGAGGAGAACTCGGCACATTTCTGGATTTTTATCTTGGCCTTCATAAATAATAGCCTTGAAACAAAAAGGGAGAGAGAGAGAGAAATTAGTGAGCAAACTGCCAAAACTGAATTATATAGCCTAATTAATATATTAGTTTGCTTATAACTGAGCCTATAAGCTGTACACTTAGACAAAAATGTAAAATAATAATAATAATAATAATAATAATAATAATAATAATAATAATCAATAATAATAAATCAAGTGAAAAACAAAGAAAAAATTGCTCCTCGTGTTATTATGCGTAATTTTGTCAATTAACTTGTGTTTTCTTTTTTTCACCAATAGATCAATAAGTTTTATTTACCTAAACAAAATCTGCATCTGTTATATCCTATGAATTGGGGTTAAAATCAATGTAGAAATTTAGAAGAAAAAAGTTAAAATATTTAAAATTTTTTATATTTAAAAAATATTTAAATATAAAACGAAGTGCATGTCTATATAAAGGAGCGACATTATAATTTCATAATTTATCAATAAAGCCTCCCATACGGCATGACCTTTGTTATGTCCATAAATAAGTTATGATGGAGAAGCATATTCTATTTGAAATTAATATCAACGCCCTGCGCTTCACTGTGATGATAAATAATGTGACATTAATAGCACTTTATAAATGAAGAGGCGCATATGCTAACCGTTTAGCTCGTCGCTGCATTTTATTTGAGAAGATGAGAGGGAAATGCTGGTGCATTAAGGCGCTCGGGGTGCAGATGGGCGCGGGGAGCGCACACATCACCGCGCCTATCATCGCCACACATTGGAGGGGGAAAAGTGCTAATGGCCAATCTGCTGTTTATTTTTGAGCCGCTAACAATGATTTTTTTTTTTTTTCTTCTTCCTCGTTGCATTAGATAAAATCACGGTGTCGGGGGGTACGGTTGAGTAATTTTTGAGCATTGGCTTTAACAGATGGCGCAGAGCTGGAGGTGCGCTCTCCTTCACTTTCTCTCTCTCTCCTGTTCACTCTCTATCTCTCTCACCCTCTCTGTCTTTCTCTCTTTCTCGCTCTCAATATTAAAGCCGTTAATACATTAAAGGGCTGATAAATCTGCGGCATTCCTTGTATAATATAGCAAGAATCACAGGCAGACGCTCAGAGCTTAAAATTTAAATGTAATACTTCTTTGCGCTGTATAGTCTAATAAATAAATTTTACAACTGTAATGCATCAACATCCAGAAATAAACATTTAAGCATTTAAATGCGATGGAGAGAAAGTTATCTGTCTGATGGCACTTTGTTATCCATCCTTACAGCCATGATTTATTTATCCCCCCCCCTCTCCACCCCACACACGCACGCACACACACACACACACGCACACACACACACACACACACACGCTGTAAATACGGGAAATCCATAAAGTGTCTGTTCAGCGCCATTGACTCTTTGATCATTTTCACACCAATTAGGACACGACCTATATTTATAATTTCTGTCGCACGTGCAACACCAGTAAACCTGTCTAAACGAAGGACTAACCAAATCAGAGCGTTCAACTTGTCTAGCTCTTAAACGTGGCCATGATGGAAGGAAATGAGACGGTTAAAATGCGACATCATGACGAGGAAACACTACAATATCAACTCAAGTGGCCCTCTCAGGATTTATTTCTCTTTCTACAAGCATATAGAGCAAGAAGTCACGACCGTCCGGGTATACATCATAGGATTTTATAGTCAGGGATAATAAATGCAAGAACAATTAAGTGGAGCTGTCGCTCATCAGCCGAAAAATAAAAATAAACCTTTTGAAAAATATGCATTATATGGATTATATAAAGATGTGCACGGGAAAAATATGAAAAGGGTTTGATTAGTGGCGTTATAAACAATTTAAGCCTGTTTATATATATTTATATATATATATATATATATATATATATATATATATATATATATATATATATATATATATATATATATATATCACAAGTTTCTTTCTAAAAGTAATGTATTTTCTTGCAGGAATAATTTCGCGCAAACTTCACGCGCAGGACTGTGCGCCGTGATTAACTTAACGCAGGGCATATCACATATATCAGACTGTCTCCGAGGCAGTAAATCATAAAGAAATATGAACGGCATGGAGAGCTTAAATACGGGCTGAGTAATAACGAGGGAAGAATGAGAGCTCGTTTTATCCCCCGCATTTAGTGAGCAGTCTTTCATGAACCCTGCAGATCACCCTCTCTTTCACTGGCGCGGGGTTTAAAGCGCGTGCTCAGTCAGGTCGGGGGTTTTTCCCCCTCCTATATATAGTGTGGCGTTAATAATTTATACTAAATTATCCCGCAACAATGCTACAACAAAAAAAAAACAAAATACATTTATATTGAAATAAAATCCAACCTTCGTAAAGCATGCACCTTAAACAAACAGCAAAACAGAAAAACAACAGGAAAAAAAAAAATGCAGCGCGAGAGGGGAAAAAAAAGTCAAGAGTAAAACTTACTAAAAGGCTACAAAAAAAATAATCATAATAATAATAATGCTAATAATAATTTTAAAAAATGTTCTTACCTGTTTTGTCATGGAATCGATTAACCGTACATAAAGATCCTGTTCTGTTCTGACGCCTGTGGGAAATGTTTCATTCAGTAAGCGCCATGGATTAGCCACACTTTATCATTTTCATTTTTTTATATCATTATTATTATTATTTCAGAATCACATAAAATCTCACACCGAAAAAGGTGCACGGAGCTCAAATAAGAAAGTTCCAAATAAGAAAGAGTTATTTGTGCAATGTAATGGAGCATTTTGAAACTTCCCTAACAAATATTCTGACTACAACAGAGCACTATAATTTATTTATTTATTTATTTTAAAAACTGTTATTGTTATGAAGTGATATTGTTGTTGTTGTTGTTAGTGTAATTGTGTTGTTTGTTGTTGGATAAGTCTATTATCATTATTATTCCTTGCTCCTTGTTGTCAGTATCAGTATAGAAAAGTTTGACTTACCGTTGCTGTATAAAAGCTGTAGTTTGTAATGTATCCCATTGTTAGTTTTTTCGCTGTTTGGTTCCTGAAAATAAGCACGGTTGGTAATCAGACTGACGTTTTCTGAAATTTGTTTCAATTTTGCATGTGCTCAAAATCTCTGCATGGTCTTGTTTTCTTTTGTAGCTATGCATGGACAATCGAATAATGTGTCCAGCAACTTTATTTTATATTTAGCAAATACATAGAATCTATGTTGAGATTCTGTGAATAGCTCAATTTTATTCATTTTTACGGCCAATGTGCGTTATATAATTTTGCACACTAGACTGTCGCCTATAATAATTGCGTTCACGTTTTTACACTGTAGTGCACAATTATAAATTATGACATCCTTTAATATTCACAGATATGTATTTTATATATAGGAGTATATATAGTGTGAATGAAATTTCTGTGATCCTCCGTTTAAATCAGAACTCTTTTGGAGCATGTGCGTTTCCCTAAGTTCTGTGAACTCGAGAGGGGGGAAAACAGATCATCTTGCGCGGCATTTCCAAAAAGCGGCGCTTACTTTCTCCTTCTCCACAAAGTCCACAAAAGCTGTCCTTTCGATCTCGACGGGCTGACCCTGTCTGTCGTACAGAGCCAAGACGAAGTGGAAAAAATTGGACTTCCTCAGATTGGACGGCGGCTGTTTCTCGTAATGCGCCCGCGCCAGACCCACTCCGCTGCGGGGGAAAAAAGATGACAAACCGGGGTCGGTTAAACAGTAGGGACAGAGGGAGCAAGGGAGCAAGGGGAGGGAGGGATACACAAGAAATAGATACAGTATCAGGGAAAAAAAAAAGCATCTAAGCTGGTGGAAAGTGACCGAGAGAGTATTCTTGATTTGTCACTTAAACAGTTGTAATATGATGTAATGAGCGGCGGAGAGGTGCACGGGGAGACCGTAATTGATACATGGCATAAGTGGGGATTTAGGGTTGGTCTGAGAAATGCATGGGAAAAAAATCGGGATGATTTGGCAGACGTACCTTTGGGCGGCTGTGTTAGCATCCACCACCCCGGCCGTGTGCATCCACGATCGGACGGGGTTCATGCCGCTGCCCAGCGGCTCCTCTTTCATAGTCGTCCCCCCTCTCGGTATATTCTCCTGAATCCCAAACATTAAAGCGGCGTGCGCGCAAACCAGCTCCAGCCGACGAGGTCAAAGCGAAAATCGGGAAAGGACGCGTCGTTTCTCCACCAGACGCACTCGGATCTCTGTGAGAGTTTGGTCGTGATTTGTTGAAGGGGGAAAAAAATAGAAACAAAACCCAGTTCACAACAAGTCTCGGCTCCTTCTTCAGCGCGTCCTGTGTTGGCACGACATGGACGATTTTAGTGAGTGGAGGATTCTCTGTCAAGATCTCTCAGCGGCTTGTTTGGATCGAGATCCCGTTGGAGGAGTCGTCGAAATACCTGGATGTTGTTTTTTTTTTTCTTTTCTTTCTTTGTAAAAAAAAAAAAAAAAAAAAAAAAAAATCAGTTCAACATCTCTTGTAACTTTGCGCTGTGATGATGCTCTCAGGCTCGTGTCATCATCCCTACAGGAAAAAAAAAGCTTCAGGACACTGCTGAATCGACCACTTTCTGGCAAGGCGCTCCAGCTCCAAAAGACAAATAAACGGGAAAAAAACTATGATTTAGCGCGGAGGTGTTCCCGGACGCGGGAGAGAGCTTGATGAGGGGGGCCTTTAGCGTCTCTCGGAATGGATGGAAGCGTACAAAACTCAGCCCTCTATCCCCTAGGACTGAAGCCTTTCCCGGGAGCCAAAACTCTAGACCCGCGGGATCCGCACTGTCAGAGCGATGACGCGCTGTGGGCGGGGTTTTGACCATATATGGAGGAGAAGGGGTCTGACATTTCCGGTCGCTGGCGTTGCCCAAGTACCGCGTGAGTACACATACACACACTAGAAGCAGACAGCGAGATGTACTTTTCTATTCACCTCTGCAAGACATGAACGAGCTCGAGCTAATCAGGGGAGGGGAAATAATCATCCTAAAACATGAACAGCTTTTGCATGCAGTGTGCATTGCATTAGAATCTTGGTTTAGCTTAGAAATAAATGCGTAAAACTAATGGAGTTTAATAAATTACCACTGCACATAAGAGGAAATAAATGCTGTAAAAATGTGAAGGGTGAAAATGGTAGAGCATTTATCTGTTAGCTGTGCAAGAGCTCAGATGAGGAGGGCAGTTAGGGTTAGGTGCATCCATGCACACTGTGGTTTCACATGCAGAATAAAATCATTTATTGGCGCTTGTCATCCGCTCAATCACCGTGTCGTGCAAATGACAGTGACGGATATCTCAAATGCCTAATTGGCCCCTGTGTCGCTATGAAAGTCAAACGGAACTGGAGTATCAGATACAAAGCACACTGATCAGTGACACGACTGAATTATATTTCAAAATCACCCTGCCTATTCGATGATTGCAGATTTTTAAAAGTAAATCCACTTTTACAATGGCTGTGCTGATCATCTCCCCAAGAGCGCGATGCGCAGCTGAAGTTAGGAGAAGAATAACGCGCACAACGATCTAAAACGTAGTTAGGCTGAGAAGTGTGCAAAACATACTCACACATACACTCTCTCTCTCACTCTCTCTTTCTCACACACACATATCCTCACACACGTGCCGAGTCGCGCACAAATGCTCAGAAAAACCACGATGCTGTTTTGCAAATCGCGCTAAAATTGCATCTGAAAACTGTGGAAGGACTCGAGGGATCCGCTGCGTCCACCCTCTCGCTCCATGAGCCTTTTTATAATAAATAGAGCGTTTTAAGGACAATAATGCGCCCAGTGGTTATTTAGTTTTGTGATATGGGAGTGTAAGGTGTTTCTTTTCTCTTTTTTTTTTGCCACTTGGCAGTGTGTGTATTGATGTTAATATTTTAATGAATGGTTGAAAATCGAGACTCCGATGTGGGTTATCAGGGGAGCCGGAGCGCAGCGCACTGGAGGGAGGGATGCGGGGACGGAGAAGAGAAAGAGAGAAAGAGAAGGAGAGATGTGTGTTTTAGAGAGTGAGAGAGCAATCTGTTTGTGCTGGTGTTGGGGGGTTAATGACTATTGCTAAAGATAAGTGAATTATCAAAGCTGTTGCTCGTCTGAAAAATCCATTACTTGCCTGCTC
Organism: Cranoglanis bouderius; assembly: GCA_023630585.1. Taxonomy (NCBI): domain Eukaryota; kingdom Metazoa; phylum Chordata; class Actinopteri; order Siluriformes; family Cranoglanididae; genus Cranoglanis; species Cranoglanis bouderius. Next base: position 11,789,820 of record CM042562.1, on the reverse strand, counting down.
GTCCAGTTAAATACGTAAGTAATAAAATTATATTATATAACAAATTCTTCTTCTTCTTCTTCTTCTTCTTCTTCTTCTTCTTCCTCTTATTATTATTATTATTATTATTATTATTATTATTATTATTATTATTATTATTATTATTAGCAGTAATAGTAATCTTTAATTCGGTGTAACAAAAACAAAAAATTTATGCGTTTATGTGGGCCTTTTATTTTATAATAAAATATACCATACAGAGTGTTTGTTATTAACTCGGTGTTGTATATTGTGTCTTTAATTGTCAATGTTTATTGCGATTTATTTGTTTTTATTATTATAAATTGTATTATTTATTTATTTATAGTAAGAAAATTGTGCTGTCATAATAGCCTATAACAACGCATGTAGCCTAATTAGTAATATAATTTCTTAGGGAATGCAAAGCACTCTGCATTCCATGTTGTTTTTTTCTTCTTCATATTATGTGCCTACATTTCCCTCACAGTTACTCTCTGCTTGGCTAACCGCAATCTACAGTATCTTTAATACAGATTACACACCAAAGCGATTTCAATCTGATTATCAAATTAGGGTTTTAGGCTAAATCCTTTTAAAGCTGATACTGTTGACTAGAGAGGGGAGGGGAGGAGGGGAGAAAAGTTCAACAATCCAATCGCGAAGGTAACGATCCCCTCCTAAAAAAAAGGGAGTTTTAAACCTTATTTGACAACAAATGCAGCTGCCCCTCTATTTTGGAAGATATTAAGGCGAAAATGAATGCAAATCTGTGTTCAGGAGCCATCTGGCCAGAGAGAATCAGCTGCTCCGCCTGCATCTATCTCGGCTCATTTTCCAGCCTCATCTGGAGCCGAAAGCGTGTGCACCAAATACAATAATCCGCCAAGTTTCGCCTGCACTCAGACATGCTGGGAGCACACGCTGGAGTTTTATGGCTTTAGCTTAAATACTTTTTTTTTTCTTTGTAACCATTTAATTGCTTTTGCTAGATTAAAAAAAAAAAGAAAGAAAAAAAAGTCAAATGTCTAATGAAGTAAATCTAGGCCTTATGTATAAAAGTGTGAAATATTGTGAGATTTACTTATTCAATGTTATTCAAGAGACACCTGCTAATATATAAAACTGTTCTAAACTTATTACAATACAGTGCAATTTTTTTTTACTGATTTGTATTTTCTTTTATATATTTCTGTTTATCCTGTTTTTAAAAGTAATTTGTATAAAATTGTCGATAACGAATAATAATAATAATAATAATAATAATAATAATAATAATAATAATAATAATAATAATAATAATAATAATAATAATTGTGGGTGTGGGTTTGTGTGGGTGGATTTAGTTGTCCTGTGTCGCCTATGTTAGATCTTTTGCGGAAAGTGTGCTAACAGCCGACAGCGCACAAAGAGAAAGTTGGTCATGCAGCCCTGAATAAGATTTTCCTCGGTATGTTCGCCTCGCGTAAGGAAAAGAGACGAGCCCTCCTCCCTCCTTTATTGTGCACACGAAATGCTCCTTTTGTGCGCATTTACGGGCCGGAGGCTTCGACGATCCCCGACCTCAAAAAAAAAAAAAAAAAAAAAAAAAAAAAAAAAAAAAATTAGCATTTAAATAGCGACATCAACCGATTCGCGCGTGCCGCGCGCCAGTAGGTTTCCCAGATGTCGCGGAGTGGTCGCTCACATGGCCGCTTGCCCAGCTGTCCTCTCTGCTCGTCATACCGGCGCCCCCCACCACCTCCGCGCGTGCCCGAGCCACCAAATCCCCTCAAAGTCTCGGCCACGTCCCAAACCCCCCTCACACTACCGTACTAAATAGTACACCACATTCATAAAACTGGTCTTAATGGCTTGGTCCCAAATTTTGCATACTGACGTACTAAACAGTACACCAATTACGCAGTCAGTGCGCCTGAAACCAGCATACCACTGTACTAGATACGCGTCAAAATAGTACACTAGTGTACTGTAGTGTAAAAGCATGTAAAATGGGTTGCAGTTATGGTAACTATAACAGTATATGACATAATAGTAAGCTATCATGGTGTCCTAGACTGCTGTTTAGTGGATATTTTAAAAGTAATGTTGATGGGGCCTTGGGGGCCACAAAAAGACGTCCAAAGTCCTTGTTGTTTTGTTCCTGTAAAGAATTACTAGAAATTTCCATTTTCCGTGGGTGAAATTTCATCGTTAAATATTGGAATTTGTGCCGAGGTGCACATTAAATACCAATGCATTTAAATATAGACAAAATTTGAGTGATACAAGACAGACCACAGATACTTGTTGACCTCTTGTGTGCGTAAATGTCTCAGTATGAACCCAGTGTGATGTGATCTATGGCCCACCTATCAGCCACCATCACAGGGCTAATACAGTGTAATGTAGTAAGGAGACTAGTCATTAACTGATCATCACACGGCTGCATGAAATACCACAACAGCACATCATTCCTCGTTTCACTTACATGGAGTGCAGAACAAAAAGCTGGAATTTGCGCTGTATGAAAAAATAAAAATAAAAAGTGGTCAAATGTTGATAACCAGAACACATTTTTTAGACCGCTTGTGTGTGTGTGTGTGTGCGCGTGTGTGTGTGCGTGTGTGTGTGTGTGAGCACGGAGTGAATCAATCATTCAGCGCTGTGATGCTGAAACTGTTGCGCGTTCGTCACAGCTCGAGCTGATCGTCACATTAATGGCTTCTCTAATGGATAAAGTGGAGTTAAAAAAAAAAGACATGTTCCCCGTAAATAATAATTGTAGTTACTGAATAAAATAAATTTTAAAAAAAATTTAAAAAAAACTAATATATGCAAAAATATATTGAACAAAAATTCAAAAATTCAGAACAATGTAGCTATAAATGTATAACCTACACGCATATAACGCAAACTAAGTCAAAATACTATATTGAAATAATTTTTATTAATCGGACGGAGACCTTTATGCAAACCATGCCTAAAGTATAAAGCGCAAACACTTATTTTCCGCAAATAATAAGAAAGAAAGAAAGAAAGAAAGAAAGAAAGAAAGGAAGAAAGAAAGAAAGGAAGAAAGAAAGAAAGAAAGGAAGAAAGAAAGAAAGAAAGAAAGAAAGAAAGAAAGAAAGAAAGAAAGAAAAGAAAGAAAGAAAGAAAGACAGAAAGAAAGAAAGAAAACATAACAGTTTTATCAAACCCGGTGAAACCAGGCGTTGTAACAGACGTGTTAATGATCTCTGAGACATGTGGAAAGGAACTGTGAGAGGAAAGAGGTGGAAAGTGAAGATTATTTTTCCAAGGCGAAGATTTGCATGACTTTTTTTTTTATTTGCCCGAGCCGACATTTGCTTGAAATTTGATAAAGAGCGCCTCCTGTTGCCCAGATTGTGTAATGCAGTTTCAAACCTGAGCTCAGTAACCCATAACACTTTGGCACACTTATTCAATAAATAAATATACATGCATGCATTTACGTGAGTTGGTTTTTATTTGGATGATCTACATGTCATACATAGATTAGGGTCACCCTAATAACAAGATTTAGTCTGCATAAAATATAAGCTATTTATTAAAGGCATGTAGTTTATGCGCCGGGAATGAAGTGAATAGAGAATCCGCAGGAATCAGATGCGGTCATGATTTTACGCTTAATTTATTTGGTTATTTATATATATTAAAATATAGACAACGACATAAAATGTGTGGTATAATAATAATAATAATAATAATAATAATAATAATAATAATAATAATAATAATAATAATAATAATGCATGGATTCTGCGTCCATTCAATCATCGCTGCTTGATTTTATTTACAGAAAGAAGCTATTATTGTGTGATGAACAGCAGGGATTGAGGGCACCTTCACTGTATTAAAAAACAGGTTTCGATTAGGTAATTTTAGATATTGTAATTGGCTTTAATTAAACATGCATCGCGCTAATTAACTCAGATGATTTTTTTTTTCGGCAGCCACTGGGACGCGCTTTGCCGGCTTTGATACACTCAGTCCAGATGTCCCAGTACAATTCAGGCGGCAATTAGAAGTTCGGCTACATACTCACTGGAAATGAAGTTAGAACCTTTGATAAGGCGTAACATGCTCGAACAGATGCTGCATTTAATATGAAATCATATACTGTCAAAGGGTGTGCGTAAAACCTACAGGCTGTTGTAATGATAACCGAAATATGTATACGCAACATCTGTATGCGTCTCTCGCTCTCTCTCTCTCTCTCTCTCACACACACACACACACACACACACACACACACACACACACACACACACACACCTGCAAACAGCTGGCGCTCCAAAGTCAGAAATGAGATTATTATTATTATTATTATTATTATTATTATTATTATTATTATTATTATTATTATTATTGTTGTTGTTGTCGTTCATTTTAATTCTAACGAATGTGAAGTGTGAGGAACACTTCCTGATTTGGAATGAGTTAAAATGAAAATGGTGTGTGTGTGTGTGTGTGTGTGTGTGTGTGTGTGTGTGTGTGTGTGTGTGTGTCGGGCTCGGCCTCCGTGTAATTAGCATTTCCATTCTGCAGTTGAAATGAAGAGGGGAGCCTGCGGCGCGGCCTCGGGCTACACCCACATGAAGAGAGGGAAGAGGAGAGGAGAGAAAGGGGCAAGCGGAGAAAAATATGAATAAAGAAAGCAAGAGCCATTCGAGATAATTAACATGTAAAATATCCAGTGGAAATGGGGACGGAAAAGAGAGCCCCATCTCACTCCGACTTTCCAGATCCTTGTCCGTAAACCCCGTGATTAAAAAAAAGTTTACCGCAGTAATTAAAGATCCGGGGGCGCACACCGCACCTGCGCGCACACGAGTGTGTGTGTGTGTGTGTGTGTGTGTGTGTGTGTGTGTGTGTGTGTGTGTGTGTGTGTGTGTGATTTAAACACAGCTCAAAAGCTTCAGATTCAAATAACTCCATGTCCTTGATGAGTCGCATTTGACCTACTTTCAAAATTGTACAAAATCTCCAAGTGGTTTGAAAAGGAAACAATTCAACACGGATGATCCTGAGCCACACCGACACTTTGTGCAGGTTCACTCGGCGAATGTTGAAGTGAAAAAGTGGTTAATGTGTGGTAAAAGGGCGCCCCCTACAGACAGGACGGATGATTTAACGCACCATCACATCAGGTGCTCCATTACAGCACAAATAACACAGTAAATAATAATTAATACTCATAACAGTTCATAATTGATCAAATAAAATATGATAGTTATAAGCTATTGATGAACTAAGGTGTTTTTATCATAGAGTTCTATGGGACTGGAAAATGAGAGGCTAAATTCAAAAAAAGTTTTTATAAACAATGTGATTAATGTCTTCTTAACCAGTAATAATAAAGGAATGGGAAATAATATGACAACACTGGAAACCTAAAAGCTACCAATTAAATATTTTTAAACATCTAAACCTTGACACACTAAGACATTTCAAAATTTTCTAAACTAAAACAATCGATGTACTGTGTATACCTATTGATAGCCGAATATTTCTCAATTAGAAAAAAATACATAGACTTGGGAATTTATTGCTTGCAGAATATTTATTGCTCCTAGACAGTTTAAAAATGGAAAGAAAGAAAAAAACAGTTATCATATGGATTTGTTGTTGATGATGATGATGATGATGGTGATGGTGATGATGGTGATGATGGTAGTGGTGGTGGTGAAGATCCTTGATTATCGAATGCATACATTCATGCTTACAAGCTAAACCCTTCCATTTGCCTTTAATGCTTTATTGCATTTTTTCCCCCAACAAAATATAATTAGTTTAGCTCAGGGATGCTGATTTACCAGTATTACATAATGCCAATTATGTCTTTGTGCATAAAACAAGAGTGCATGTGAAGAAGGAGGTTCATAATGACAAAATCTATGCAATTGTTTGCATAATCAATCCCTTCAATGATCTTTTAAAATAGGTTTGAATATTCAGTATCACTCCCACATGCTCACAAATATAGGATAAAAAGCACTGGCAATAAAATATAATGGAAACATTGAAATTCTTCTGCAAATCTTGCAGCTATTTTTTTTTTCCAAAAATTCATTTAATAGCTTTTTTTTTTATTATTACATTATGAAGCTAGTTTTGATTCTGCACATACATTTTGCATGGTATATTAAAGCATATATTCCGTAAATAAAGATGCAACTAATAAAAAATTCTAAACCTATTACAATTCTTTGGGAGGAACAAAAAATTGGTATGTTTTGTACTGAATAATGACAGGAAGTGATGAAATGTGAAACATAATCCTCATTATCAGTAATGATTAGAGTGAAACAATAAATCGGAAGGGATCTGGTTAAAACAATTAGCATCATTTATATATTCCTAAAACTATGAACATACAGGTTTATTTCAAAAATAACTCCTATATTATTGTTAAAGTTCACAAAATATTCACACAACATCTGCATACATGTACAATAAAAACATGAAACATGAATATACTGTAATGTGCCTTTAAAAGGATTTAAGGTGCTTAATGGGCCTTATTTCAATTAGCAGCTGCTTTCAGTCATGTGTGAGGGTCGGTGGATTATGTAGAGTTTATCACATTCATAGCTTGCTGATATTTGGCTATAGTTGGATGTGTTGAAGCTCGGCCAACACAGATGATAGCAACAGACATGTGTTACCTAATGTTCTTTATCTAACTTGGCAAGCAAAGCCAAATAATTTATGTCAATAATAATATATCTACATAACACGAAAGATCCAGTTAAGCGTTCTAGCTAACATTAACAAACATAATCATCACACTTTTGTCATGCTGATTTACATATAAAGCTAATATACTATATCTTTCCTCTTTATTTGTGTGGTATGCTATAGCCTGTATACACCCACAAGTGTCCTTTATCAGTGCTAGTGAATGGAATTGTTTTTATTTATTTATTTTATATATATATATTGTGTTGCTTTCATTTCTTATTTCATTAAATAACCTCATGCAAAAATCAATCCTCATTATTCTATACTCAGAATAGCAGTTTCACTTTAATATGCAGTACAACATTAATATGGTTTGTGAGCACACAGACATTTTGCAGATGATATTAAAATTTGGAAAATGTTATTTGTTTTCATAGTTTCTTGTGCAAAGTACTGATTAATATATACCTTTTTGTTTTTTTCTTCTATTTTCTTTCTTTCTTTTTTGAATGGTTAATATTATTGTTATTCGGTTTTATTATATTTGACACACAATCTGATTTGATTATTATACTTACTCTCATTTTGAGAAGTGAATTTGAAACACTGGGTTATTATTTCTTTATTATTTCTTTATTTCTTTATTTCCTTATTTTATTTTTTTTTAAGTTTCAGTCTGGCAAATGTGTTATATAACATCACCATGTGACTTTCCTCTTCAGAAAACACTCCGGGCTGATGCTGAAAAGGTCAGAAATGAAAACTATATAGAGATGGTAAATGTGAGGAATTGTAAATGTGAGTAGCAGGATTAATAGTGACTGTTCTGCTGCATCTAAATGTAATTGTCCATCTGCTCTAGTGGAATGTCTGTGTGTGTGTGTGTGTGTGTGTGTGTGTGTGTGTGTGTGTGTGTGTGTGTGTGTGTGTGTGTGTGTGTGTGTGTGTGTGTCTGTGTCTCTGTGTGTGTGTGTGTGTGTGTGTGTGTGTGTGTGTGTGTGTGTGTGTGTGTGTGTGTGTGTGTGTGTGTGTGCGTGGGGGTGACGGTTCGCCCATTCCCCTATTGCAATATCACGTTGTAGTTCATATCCCACAGGTTATGACACGAGGGCGAGCTGGCGAAATCACTTAGAGACCTGTGTTATTACATGACCATTCTATCAGGTCAGCTTGTAGTCATGTGTACTGTTGGTCAATGCATAATTATTATTTTTTTTTAAAACCTCAATATATATGCAACCTTTGGTAATTACAATGCAGAGCAATTATTTATGCATATTATTTAACACATTAATTGCATATCATGCCTTGTTTGCTTCTGCACCATTGCTCTAATTTACACCATTCCCCACCTGAAAGGGATTTTTTTTTTTTCAGTTCCACAAATTAATTACAGCAGGGTTTACAGAAGTGTATGGGAAGCTGAAATGGCTGTTTTTGTGTGGAAGCAGGCAGGAAAGTGCCTGCTCGCTTGCCAAGTCCCTTAGCGGTAGTAAAGAGGAGGTAGTCTCATAGAGGTGAGAGTTCCTCTTACGCCATACGTGTGCTCTTAGAAGAGGAAAGAGCTGCCTTCTCCTCAATAAAGACTTTAGCAGGACAACAGCAATGATACATTCAATAATGTGCAATGTGCATGGTCAAACCCCTTGAGCCAGTTATTTATTTATTTATTTTAATGATTAATATACAGATTAATCTATTTTACATTTGGATTGACCTTATCGTGCAATATGAGCCATGGACCCTCTACAATCTAAAGTGATTCTATGGATTACAGAACTCAACTTGAAACCTTACTTTTATATTGTCATGAATTTTATTTTACACTCACACCGTGTATCCAAAAGCATTGTGTGATATTTTTCTTACAGAACGTATCTGATATGATTGTGTGATTCATTCCTGGAAGACTCCATGAGCAGCGTTCTTCTCACTATGAAACTAGCAGTCTGAGGTGGCTCACCCTCCACTAGAGTATTTGAACAATACAAAAACTAATTCTGATGTGTGAATCCTACATTATTAACACAGAGAAAGAGGATGAGGGTTTGCTGTGAAAAAAAAAAGCCAAGCAAAAGCTAAAAATAATCACTGGCAGCTTTGCACAGCGGTGCAGCGAGTGGCTAGGGACCTCCAAGGTGGCAAAGCAGTGAAGAAGGAGCATAAAAAACCTGGCAGAATGTTTAAATTAAACAGTGAAATTCAACATCTGCGTTCCAAAGCCTTTACCCTCAATTTCGCATCTCAGGCGTGTGTGAATGTGTGCGTTCGCATGTTTGTGTGAGTGCACGCCGGCTTGTGAGCGCATGTGATTGAGAGATTTTAGGCACTCATTCGCACTAATCTCCATTTACTCTGATTCCACCAGCTCAGTGATGAACTATGGCACGACTGTGCCGCCGAACACATCACCCGCATGGAGCGTTGTCCCACTTTCAGACTTGGAGGGAGGCAGTGTGTTGGAAAAAAAGCATATGGACTGCATATTCATTAGTGCACTGCTGATAAATAGATTAATTGGCTAGATTAGGCAGCCAAAGCTTTGATCACAGGGACCGAGCCAAGAGTGTATTTGTTGTTTAGTGTAATTTTGTTCATTGAGAGGGAATGCGGTGCTGAAAAACTTGCTGCACAGGCGTTTATGGGATTTATATTCCAGTTAGTGTTAAGAGGAGACCGCAAACATGTAAACAACAGAACAGCAAGGAAATGTAATGAGTGCGTGGGTGGGTACACATGTAAAAGGAAAAGAAACACAAGAAGGCTAATTAGTGCTCTGAACAATTCAATCATATATCATTGTAGCTTTACTGTGTTTCATCATGTCAGAGTGGCATAAAACCTCAAATCAGGACTCAGTGATTTACTGATTTACTTAAGTTACACATATGGTAAACTGGTACTGGGAATGACAACAAACTATCCACAAAAATTTGTAAATTACTTTAAAAAAAAAAAACCTCTCAAATAAGGATAAATGATTTACTGATTTAATTAATTTAGACTTGCACTACACCAAGAATAACAACAAAACACCCACTAAAATCTGCACATTTGTCATGTTATTATTCTCATTATTCATATATTATTCTCTTGTTAGTGGTTTATTAACATCTTTTGTTGTTTAGAAATATTTAAAACAACAGCTACTGCATTTTGTTGATTGATTTGATTGATTCCATTCATTGAGCCAATTAAACTATACTTTGAAATTCTTTTTAATCTGATAAATATCCTGATGTCTCTGAATCAGCTCTGAAACTGATGTGCATTGTGATTATTGTTCAGTGGTTGCTGTCATGTAATAAAAATCAGCATTGCGTTGTGTAATATAACCCTGAAGGAAAAAAATGCAGTGTAGAAATAGTAAAAGACATTTTGACACTTTGAGGTTACTCAAAAAAAAAAAAAAAAAAAAAAATATATATATATATATATATATATATATATATATATATATATATATATATATATATATATATATATTTTTTTTTTTTTTTACTTTTTTTTTACGTTTTGTCTAACTATAAAAGCTCCACGGTGATGCTCATGACCTGTGGATGCAGCTGGTAAGTTCCTATTCAATTCTGAGCTGAATGAATATGATAATGTGGGAAAATGAATTGGCAGGTCTGATGTGTGAAGTTTTCTGTGCATCAGAAGAGCCCGTGTTTATTCTCTTTGCTCTTTCTTTCTCCCAGTGGAGTCACCGTGGCTTCACCCCTGTTAACTCGGATTTGATTTAACCTTTAAAGCAAAGGTGCGTGCCTCCTCCTCGGTAAACACCTCCAAACACATTTGCACTGGAATGATTCTCAGATACAAACATGACGTGAGGCTTTGAGAACGCCACCGGCATTATTAATTCATAATATGCTTACAGCTCTTTATCAGGAGCATGAGAGAAGATGAAAGACCTCGTTCAGTGACGGCCGTCCTCCTGCATTGGCTCTTTTCAAACCTTCTGACATACAACCTGGTGTTCGACAGCTCAGGATGGGCCTTTGTATGTGTATGCGTGTGTGTGTGTGTGTGTGTGTGTGTGTGTGTGTGTGTGTGCCTTAACACTTTCAACAGCTCATCCATTAGAGCAGGCCCACTGCTGACTGACAGCAGCGTTCTGCACCCTTTCATGGCTCCATGTACATTGCATAAGTCTGTGGGGGATTGCTTTGAGCGCCGGGAGAGCTCTGAGCACTGTCAAGGCTCACTGAGAGCCACAGAGGTGATCCAGCTAAGTAAATAACCTAAAAACACACGAGCATCGGCCCTGTCATTGTTTTCTAGCAAGGAAAAAAAAATCCCAGGAGAAAGAGTGGTACTGAAAGATGAGCTGTTAGAAAATAAATTCCATATATAGATTTTTTTTTTTTTTTTTACACGATTTGATGTCTGTTTCATTTTAAATGAATAAGTTCTAAATAGATGTATAGGTTACAGCAGGATATGGCATGTTTGCACTAAAGAGAGCACAAATGCAAACAGAGTGTTAAGATTAAAATCCTGAAGATATTGTACACCTATATAGTATATAGTCAGATATTGTACACCTATATAATCAGATCTGGCATAAATAAAAACAGGAAGTTAATTCTACACTGGGGATTTTAGTATGCAGGGCTAATTCGATCAAAATAGCCATTATGCCTAGACCAAATTTAAGCGTCATATTTCAGATTTCAGAAATCCTGTTTTAGGCCTGCAAAGGAGACACTGATTATTTTACAGACATCATATCAGTCACTAAAGATACATTTCAGGCATAACTAACAGCGTGTCCATCTTTAAAATGTTTTACTGCTTTTTGAAAGGTTTAGAAATTGTCTTGATTTTTCTTCCATCATGCTTGAGAAAGTTGTTTTGTTTTTTCAATTCACGCAATTTGCTTTTCATATATTTCACACCTATATACTATAGCTCTTGCTTTTTTTTTAAGAAACAAAAAACATAGAAAGTACACTTGATGCATGGAATGCATAACAATCTATTCCTTACTAAATAAACGATTGATTCCTGCAAAGTGTGATCTCTAGACCATCATTTGAATCATCCATTTACATGCAGGTGCATTTATTTATTAGCAAGACACCCACATATTAAACATTTCTGATTGAAAAGATGACATTTTTTAAACAACGGCATCTTTCCAATGAGGTCAAAGGCTTTTGAAGATTCAAGTGCACAATATCTGATGTTCAGCCGACATAATGCGCGGATGTCTACACGTAATCCTTAATCCTGCAAGAAGTTAGTCTCTTACAATAGCCATCTATTTTATTATACAACGAATTAAAGAATAAGAGTGGAGATTTCAATTTCATCACTCCAGCTACTGTGTGGGTTAGAGATGACAATCAGTGTCTTTATCTGAAATCCATAGATTACACACTTTTCTATGGATTACACAAGCTCCTGGCACAATAACTTATCTGCTATGTATCTTTAAGCGAGCGCTGAGGCGGTGTCTGAAAAGCAGAGCAAATTTGACTCATTAAAGGAGCATAAAATTGTGTCTTTGTGCGTGACCTTTTGTTCAGCATCTTTGGAGAATTCTGTTACTAAAAGAGGTGAGTTTTTTGTGCACAGAGAGGGAAGGCTCCACGAGTATTGGGTTCCTATAGGGAACAATGGTGATAGGTTCACCTTGCAGTGCATGGGTGTAACTTAGCCTGGAATATTGTGGATCAAAGAGTAATAAACAAAGTAGGTGGAAATGCTGTAAGAGTATATGTGATCCGGCAAAGGATACAGACATGAAAAGAGCAGGCTGACTTTAGGAAGACGAAAGCATTAAGCAAAACTGATTTTTGTTGTTGTTGTTGTTGTTGTTGTGTGTCCTTCACTCTCTTTTATGAGAGCTACACATTATTTTTTGCTCACTGTAAATTTTTAGACATGCTGAAACCCAAACTGAGAAGTAGTGCTGTAATGTATATGTAGGATGGCTGCATGTTGTAGGACAATGGCCTTTATAGTTGTGTCTTCATCTCCGTGTTGATGACTGGAAAAATATGAGAGCGGAAATGTTCCCTTTGTGCGTGTACAGCGTGCTGCATGACCTGCTGATCTCCACAATAAAGCCATAATGGCCGTGTACCTCCCTGAGGAACACACCAGCAACCTGGCTCTCTTATGGAAGCTGTAGAAACAGGTCACTGTGAGCATGCAACAGAGGGGAAAAAAAAATGTCTTTATGAGTCCAAAAAGCTGACATCAAAGTAAACAGATGTACACCTGTCATAAAGCCTCGGAGGGGATTGACATAGAACCCCTCATTCATATCCAACATGTCAAATGGCAATTGCCGAGCTTGACCAGCTCCACCTCCAACCCCTGCACAACATCTCATCACACTTGATCTTCAAATATGAGTTTTCCAAAGATGAGCTTTCCCTCCCACACTTGCCGGCTACTTTATTAGTGGCTAAGCTCTTTACACTTGTAGCATATTGCAGCAGGTTAGGGGCTTAAGCCTTATTGTCCCACATTATTGAAAATCTAGGCTGTGAGAGCCGGCCCCTGGAGGTCAAGCTTTGTCTGAGTGCGCTCGCTCTCTCATTTCTCAGGCAACAAGAGGCAACACTGGGGGAGGACGGACAAGATTGAGCTGGTAATACACTTAAATCCATCTTGGTTGACTTACCACAAACTTCCAGCTATCCCCGCGGCTTCTCGTGAGCCGAAATAATTCCTTTATAACTTACAAGTGCAGAAACTATGACTTATGAATTCATTGGAACACAGGCAGCATTATAAGTCTGTGGAATGGGAGGGCTATTTTATGAGGGAGTCATAAAACATAGACCAGCACTAGACCGAGCTGGCTAAATTGGATGAAAGACGCTTATGTCAAATTGTGAAGCACATCTCCCCCGAGAATACGGATAAAAAGCTTTGCCTTTCATCAGTGCCACAATAAAGTCAAATGTATATTTTCTGTTTCCTGTTTGAAGACTAGATCATAGTTTATGAGATGTAAATTCAATTTATCAGAACAAATCATAGAACAACCAAACTCTAGGCAGGTTGCCTTGTGATGAATTCAGTTGAACATGCCAGATATCTTTTGTTAGAATAATTTGTGATTATGCATTTCAGGTCTGAGCAATGTGGTGATTAATTAAATGTGGTGTGTAGGTGGATGGCAGTTCTAAGGGTCATGGCACCACCTGGTGTTCGTTGTGGAAAGCACATGTTTAGGAAAAATAAGTTATTCAGTTATGCTCCTAAGGAACCCTTAATATAAACAGAAACTCCTATATAAAACCTTAGAAGTTATAAGTACCCTTGAGGAACCTTTTTGAGTGTACAACTGTTGCTGTACATGGAATTCTAACACCAAAACTAACATATAGTGTATAAGCAGCAAACAACATGTTACTCAAATTAGACTTTATGTAAAGTGTTACATAATTACATTGTTATAAATTGTTGTTACAAAAAAAATAATCTGTGATTACACACAAGTAATTATTATTGTTCACAAGCAATTATTCACATAACAGCATTTGCAACAGGGAAGAATAACATCAGTATGTAAATACTGTTTTTAAATTTTAATGCAAAATGGTAAAAAAAAAATGAAAGAAATTGGGGGGGGGGGGGGGTTTATAATTACATAATGGGTTTCAGTGCACATTTAACCACTTGCTTGATTTTACAAGGACCAATCTCTAAATACACACAGTACATGTATCTTTTACATTTTATAACCAATTTAATGGAATTTGTTCAAAACAAGAAAATTCAAATGGCTATTCCTGTTTTTACTAAAACATTCCCTTTGAAATATTTCTACAAAATCACCTAAAAATGTATCGCTGCGTTGTGCTGTGTAATACTTTTGAAATTGTATCATTGCATTGTGTTGTGTAATACTTTTGAAAAAACAACACAGAGTAATAATTTGAAACACATTTGGTCTATACTAAATACACAAATGAATACAATGAAATACAGCTTTCTATAGGCTATATTGAATGCCCTGCACACTACACTGTAGTAGTACCTAAATTAGCACTCATACTGAAGGTGATAACCTGAAATTACTAGTAAATACCTGTGGTTAGCCCTTACATTAAATCAGCAGTCATTTAAGTGCTGATATTAAAAAACCACACACACACAGGCTACATTAGAGTTGAGAAGTCAAGTACTTGTGGTTATAAATAAGGCACAAGATGTGCTGTGATATGAACTGGCCAAAGTGTAGGCTGCTCCTCCACTCCCAGCGATCCATGCAGTCTGCTTCCTTATTCATCCTCTCCAGGACCTGTCTGACCTTGTGATCAATACCTCTGCATGATATGATTTATATGGCCCTGAGAGAGAGACACAGAGCAAACATTGATGTGACACAGGTCACCTTTGTGCATGTTATGTTCATTAACCCTTTGCGATTGATATTCATATATGCTGACTTCAGCTAAGACGGATCAAAAGAGCGCAGCGTCGAGATCAGACGCTAGGCGCCCCGGCCTGCAGGTAAAGCGTTTCAAAATGCATTTCTTTATTGTCATGAACTTGCATTGATTTTCCAAAAGTGAGAAATTCCCAAAGTCATTGGATTCCAGACACTTATGCTACGAGCAATTTCCAAAAAAAAAAAGTGAAAATAAAGCAATTTCAAAATAAAATTTGCAATAGCTCCACTTACGTTCAGACTAATAATCCACCAATAATCCAACAAGCAAACATCTTATCAAATTTATCTGACCAGTAATTCGTTAAATAGTAGAATAATACTCATGTAAATCTTTGCACCTGATGACTTTTAATATCAGAATCTGTGTGTGTGTGTGTTCTGTACATGTGTGTTTCGGTCAAGATGAGCTCCTTTAAATGGTAAATGGTCTCTACTTATACAGCGCTTTTTAACCTTAGCGGTTCTACAAAGCGTTCACCCATTCATACACACACTCACACATGCAAGGTGCTAGCCTGCCATTGGGAGGCAACTTGGGGTTCAGTGTCTTGCCCAAGGACACTTCATCATGTGGAGGCATGTGGGCCAGGAATCAAACCGCCAACCCTACGATTAGTGGACGAGCCCGCTCTACCACCTGAGCCACAGCCATGGCAGTCGACATTCAGCAAGGATGCAGAACTTGCATATGATAAAAAACAGGGGAAATCTTAGTTGATAACCTACACATTTGCATTTACATTTATGGAGTTTGGCAGACACCCTTATCCAGAGCGACTTACAGAAGTGCTTTGAAGTCTCCATTAATAAATACATCCTGATATTGGTTCACTAGGTCACGGACTAAGAATATCACCAGTCTAAAAACTCTGTTGGGGAGTTATTATAGTAAGAAAAGCACACGGACAACTTTTTTTTTTTACACTATATGGCCAAATGTTTGTGGACAAATGACCATCACATTCATATGTGCTTGTTGAGAATACCATTCCAGATTTAGTCCTCCTTTGAAGCATGGCTGTAGGGATTTGTCAATTCAACCACAAGAGCATTAGTGAGGTCAGGTACTGATGTCGGGAGAGAAGACCTGGTGTGCAGTCAACGTTCCAGTTCATCCCAAATGTGTTCAGTAGGGTTGAGGTCAGGGCTCTGTGTAGAACACTCAAGTTCTTCCACTTCAGTTTTGGCATCCCATGTCTTCATGGAGCTCTCTTTGTGCATACAAGCATCGTCGTTCTGGAACAGCTTTGGGCCTCTTAGTTCCAGTGAAGGGAAATTGTAATGCTACAGCATACACAAAGACACCCTATACAACTGCGTGTTTCCTACTTTGTGGGAACAGTTTGAGGAACAAACAATATGGGTGTCATGGTCAGGTTTCCACACACTTCTGGCCATATAGTGTATATATTTCTTGTGCAGTTTTTCCCATACAATGTCTTTTAATATTGGTAACATTCGAAGATAAGTAAAAGTGTTATATCACCTTAAATGTGTACATTTAATGTTATTTTCATACAACAACCAGAGCATTCTTGCTCTTGAATGTGCAAATATAAAACACTAAGCAATTTGCTACGGTCACAAACTTTTCTCACGTCTCACTTCCTGTTCAATAATTAGACTTGGAACAGGTTATTCCTGTGATGGAAATAATTTAAAACTTCTTAAAAATACAAGCGTGATCAAAAACTTAACATACTGGACCCACACACTCCTTGTTGTTATGGTAACATTGACATTAAAGCCTGTTCTCTGTATTTGCATAATTTTGGACTGCATTAAATGTAACTTACATATAAACGGAGCCTTTGTGTGCGTATGTGTGTGTCTGTGTGTGTGTAATAATACTAGGTGTGTCCAGTTTAGGATCCATATAAACAGTTTAATCAGTATGCGATGATACAGATCTTACATGAACATAGCCATTGTGTGTGTGTGTGTGTGTGTGTGTGTGTGTGTGTGTGTGTGTGTGTGTGTGTGTATGCGTGCAATGATGCTAGTTACCAGCAGACTCTACCACCATAACCCTAGTGTTACACAAGCATTACAGCCTCACCATGTTCTTGTCAAAGGGATAAAAAAAGATAAGGGATAAGCAAACTAAACCAACACCAAAAGTGCTAAAGCTCACCGGTTCTCCTGCCATGCACCTGGGACAGGATTGCTGAGCTGTGCCAAGAACCTGCAGAAAAGTTCACATATACACAACTGAAAGTTAGTTTCACAGTCACCATGTTACAATACATGTAAATACACTGATCCTAACATAGACTTTGTTCTATGTGTTGTTTATCGGTTAAAAGGGCAGTTTGTTTTTTTTGTTTTGCACTCTCATTAGCGTCTGAATGAGGGTGACCTTGGAGCCAGTACATTGCCAGGCATTCTTGGCTTTCCAATACTTCTCCATGGTTGGCAATCAAGTGTGGCACTTCTTGGCATTCCAGAGTAGTTTCCCAATGTTTTGTTTTACAGCCCCTCGGCAGAAAACCAACCCCCCTTCCGTTTTCATCCAGGCTTGGGAGCAGCAACAGTGGAGTTTACCGTTTGTAAGGTTTAAGAGTATTACTAGATCTATACCAAACATATAATTCTAAATATACTTTAAAAAAAAAACACTGCAATTCACACTATTTCCATGACAGGGTCTTGCTAGCAATTTTTTTCCATTTCATTTTTTTCCGGGGCAGAAATGAGCTCCACCTCCATAAGGAACAGAATTGCTATGGTTCATGATGCATACAAGTATCAAGTCAGTTGCAGGGTAATGTCTGACTTGTCGCTGCAGTTGCAATTCACATTATAGACAGAAGAGGGGGGAATACACCCTGGATGGAATACTGGTCTATTACAGGGAGGGCACGTTCACTCATTCACACCTAGGGGCAATTTAGCATAGCTAATCCACCTACTGGCATGTTTTGGGAATGTAGAAGGAAATCAGAGAACCTTGCCTTGTAATATATATAATAATATATATAATATATGTGAGTACTATAAAGGCCAATATTACAATAATGACTAACAAAAAATATGTTAAGCAGTAGGGCTGGACAATATGATGATATAATATTGATATCATGATAACTGATGTCATAAAACTTTTTTGAAATGTTTTTTTTTTTTTTTTTTTTCAAAGCAAAAAAAACATTATAAACTCTCGAACACTTCATTTATCATTTCATTTATGGCATTTGGCAGACGCCCTTATCCAGAGTGATCTACATTTATCTTTTTTTATACAACTGAGCAATTGAGGGTTAAGGGCCCTGAAAAAATAAATAAATAAAAAAATAAAAAAAGATTTTTCCTAAAACTTTTCAATGTTCATTTATTTTTGCAGATATACTAAAAAGTATTGAGCTAATTTCTTAAAGGTGTATTTGTCAGCAAACCTACATACCGTTTTGTATCATAGAAATGTCTTCAAATAACATGATATGTTATTTTTGACATATTGCCCACTCCTAATAAGCAGTCCTGTACAGTACAGTTCAGCCCTGGAGGTATCATTGCTTTGTACTGGCCTTGCTTTATTAATGATCGTTAAAAACATGAAGCCAGTAAGGTTAAATATTTTGACCAAGTCCACATGTGTTAATGAACACTGCACATCTCTACTGTAAGCCATTTTTATGACTGTGCACTCAGTACTTTGTACTAGTGACTCAGAGTTTCCCAAGTGCATTCTGAACATTGTAAAACATCCAGTAAATCAAAAAGCCAAGGTCGACATTCATACCATACTGGTGACGTGGTGATTTGCACTGGCGCTGTTTTGATGGCCAACTTGTGGAGTGTCCCATGAGTCCATTGGGCTGTCCATCACAACATCACATCTGACCTCGATGCATCTTCCCAATTCAGTGCATGCTCTTTTCTTACATGTTTTAGAGAATTTTAGGGAGATAATGAAACACACAGATAATGCATGTGGTTCAGAAATAAACATCAAATCAATATCAACAAGTGTAGGCCTACAGCAGCATAACACTCTCTCAGTTATGATTTATATCAGCTAATAATAGTACTCAGAGTCATTCCACCAAGGGCAGTGCAGGGCAGTTGAAAATAAATGATTGCTTAGATACAATGTCTCTACACTTTTTGAAAAACAAAAGGGCTGTTCAAGCAGAGGGTGAGTGGTTCTAGGATTGTAAAGAGGGTCTTTAGAAAAGATTTTAATGGACGTGAAGTGGGCACAAACCAACGAGCTTTTTAGGGTGCAAAATAGAGACAAATAGTGCACTACATAGAATATACCATACATGCTATTAGCCTACTTCATGGTTTTGTGGAACAAGTGGGGTCTGTAAAGCATCACTGTAATACATGTTTTCCCTAAATTTATTACAGTGGTCGAACTCACAGCCTATCATTATCATTTTACATTAGCCTGTTTACCTGGTCACTTGAATTGTATCGGCTTAATCCAAACTTCAATAAACAAACAAAGTTCAGAGATTAAAAAAAAAAAAAAGCTTTATAGCTCAAAGTAGTAGATGAAGTATTTAAGAAATAGAAACAGTTAAAGGACAAGGGGCCCCTGGCTGCAAAACAGTTTGAGAACCCCTACTCTAGGTAATACACTTGAATAGGGAGTAGGGAGCCATTTGGCCCTGCTGGGGGAGAAGAAAAAAAAACCTCATAATTTGTAATGGTTTTAATGGTTATAATGGGAATTAGCATATGGTTATAACTGAATTTAATGGAAACTGTAATGGTCCCTGTGTGTCTCTACTGGTAATTTGTTGCCTTCAATTGGTGGAATGTTATGTCTAGTGGATACAATTAAGGATCAATAATGGTAAAGGTTTTAATGGTTAGTTGTTGGTTAGTAATGGTATTTGTAGTGGAAACCATTAGCATTTATGTGATGGTTTATATTGTTTTTTGTTTTGTTTCAGCAGGGGGTTTCAGCCTTAAATATTAACTATCATTTGTCGATTTGTCTTAACGTTTAACAGTTAACTGGAGACATGTAGAGATACTTCATTATAGTGGATATATAAAACAGGACATATTTACCGGCTGGCAGTCCCACTGGCTGTGCTCTTCCTCCCGCTGTCTCTTATTCTGCACTAGAGGATTTACATAATCCATGGACATGATGAGGAGCTTTCTGCAGCCGCCTTTTCTCTCTTCAACAGGGTTACTGACTAGGTCAGACCTCCTTTATGTATTAGACACAACCTCTGAAGGCTGAAATGTATTTCCGGGACTCTGAACTGAACAATCCAGTCCAACCAGTGAGATCTAATCACAGTTCATGCATTGAAAAAAACGCTAACAACCATGCACTGCATCCCAGAATGAATTTTCTCCCAAAACACGAACCCTGGTTCTCTCAGAACAACTGAAAATGAACCGGTTTTGTAGATCCCAAACACAGATAACCGTCAATAAGCCACATCGACGCGGTGCACCATTCTGAACTTCTTCCTTGTGTTCAATTTTCTCCTGCTGTTCCCACGTTCCATGACGCGCTCAACCCAACCAATCAGGTGAGCGCTTGTGAAATAAAAGGCGGGACGATTTCAAACGGGGTGTTTTTATTGGTTTTTGGCGCGAAAGTGTAAGCGGTGGATTTAAAGTGGACGATAGAAAAGTTGCAGACTTTAAATAAGTATTGTTATACAGGTAATATATAAGAGATAAATAAAAAAAAATACACAGATTTATTATTATTATTATTATTATTATTATTATTATTATTATTATTATTATTTGTAGAAGTAGTAGTATTGTTGTTGTTGTTGTTTTTAAAGCTCAGGTAAAAATCTGATGTGAAATAAGTCTATAATCCTCATTTGAAGCTCTTTGACTATACTACTCTAAAGTTACAAATGTGAATTTATTATTTTATTTTTTCATAACATGTCAAATTATATAACTGAGTTAAAACTGGAGAAAAGCTCAAATAAAAGGATGTGTTTAAGGCTGTTTTTGGCAGAATGATTCAGTTGTTTTCTTTCTCTCTCTCTTTTTTTCCCCTGGTGCATACTTTAGCAGTGAAAATGGAAGAGAAAGGTCTGCCAATGTGACAGGATTATATTATTGATTATACTACTGTTTGTATCAGATCAGATATTATAATCTCATGAATACACAGGTTAATGCAATTCACAACACATAAGTCATAATTTATTTGCAGTTGTGAAACCTTTAAACATGTATCACTGTTTAGAATCACAAAGCGTTCCAGTTCAGCAAAGAGCCTTAAGAAAATCGATTAGTAATGCCTAGGTAAGCAAGCGCGCGAGTGACTCGGAAATCATCTACATTTGCTTGGAAACATGGCGAACTTTACGGAGGCGAAAACGCCGCAGCAGTTCGAGGACTTGCTAAAAAAGGCTGGCAGGTCGGTGGAATTTCTGTCGTGTGGTTGAGTGACACAAATATCATTATAAGTTCTGAATAGCTTTGTCAGGTTTTTTTTTTTGTTTGTTTTTCTTCATTATCTTAAGAAAAGATAGTGGTATCTAGTTAGCTAACAAGCTACAACCGCGCTAACGGCCAGTTGTAGCTAAGTCCCCAATGGGTTATTGCTCCGTAGATAAGAGCACTACATAGGGTATGAAATAATGGTTCTTATATTTAGTGTAGTGCACTATGTGTCCAATACGGAGGTATTTGAAGTCGAGCCCGAATTAGCTTTCAGTTTCGTACCAGAAGTGATCGCTAATGTTACAGCTGAAGGTTTAGTATCTCAGTAAGGCTTTATTTATATAAAATATTCTGTATCTAACTAGTAAGCCGTCGGAGGTTTTTAATATTAGGGAACTGGTTGGTTGTTTAGTCACTTAATAAGGGAACTGGAATATATCTAAAAGCTGATAAAGGTGGCTCACCAGTTTGACCAGCTAAGACGCCATAAACTAAATATAAAGCGCTATTGTCACTTGGTCCTCGTTTTGGTACATTTAACCAGTGGCTCTCAAACATTTTGTAGCCAGGGATCCCTTTAACTGTAAAATTAATTCCATGGACCCCCTCATTATCGATTTATTTCATGCACATTATTTAAAAATGTCAGATTCCTGAAAACGTTCTATGCTTTCAGTTCCTGAACACATTAGTTCTGAGTTGACTTTGGTGCTTGGACCCATAAATATAATAACTTTTAAAATGTTAGTTGTGATTTACACAACAATAAAAGTCACTGCCCCCCTTGGCTATGCTTCATGGACCCCCGGGGGTCCCTGAACCCCACGTTGAGAGCCACTGCATTATGCCATGTTGTTTTAGAAAGTCCAGTTGTTCATCACAATGAAAGACTATACAGTAATCCGATCAAACTGGCTGGGACAGCAGACCGTGGCTGAAATCATTTCGACCAGGGGTGTCCAATCTTATCCGCAATGGGCCACTGTGGGTGCAGGCTTTCATTCCAATCAAGCAGGAGTCAAACCTGATTCCACCTGTTTAATCAGTTAATCTTGGCTTTTAATAGACTCAGGTGTGGCTTCTGCTTGGTTGGAATGAAAACCTGCACCCACACTGGCCCTTTCTTGATAAGATTGGATACCCCTGATTTAGACACTGCCAAAGGGATGCATATAGGGATGAACCAATCCGATACTGAGTACAACAGCTCAACAGCTGGTTTCCAGCTCCTCAGACAACACAGACCTAGCTTCAGATTATTTTTTGGTCTGTTTATTTATTTATTTTTCAAAATCGCATACATAGTCATTTTCAGTATCAATAGAAAACAGTGATGCACAATGCAGTCTTTATAAACATCACCTTAATGCAGCCGTCTTTCCTCTCTGTCATTATTAGGTCTCTCTTAGTCGTTCATTTCCACGCACCATGGGCTCCCCAGTGCTCTCAGATGAACGACGTGATGGAGGAGTTGGCCAAGGAGCACAAACAAACTACGTTTGTCAAGGTAAGTTCAGTGGCACACGAATTTTAGTCATGTTAGTGAGTTTCAGTAAAGAGCTGAGTGGAATTTCAAACATTTGGCTCTTAAACATGTGGAATTTAAACATGTTCTAGGCTCTAAATCACTCCTCTTGTTTAAAGATCAGCATGTTATTGACCATTGTGTCCAGCACTTGTTGAACTTCTAATCTTGTCTGAAACAATACTGCTTAACTACCGTACCACCACACATTTAATCAGCTGCATGCAGATGATGAGTGACAAACTCACATTACACCATGTAATCAAACCCAGATGACGGATTGCTTTTCAAAGCTCAGCCACTGAGTTTAACCAATGTGTGTCATGTGGCAAAAAGTGTCTCAAAAATCTGCTGTCTTTGAAGCACCCAATCATTTCTGAACATACTTTGACACTGGGCTTAAAATACTGTGACGTATTACATGTGATTCGACTAGAGGTCGTAACTTGTAGTTCCCAACCTCTTCTTAATCCTCTTTCTCCTCAATGGGAGCACAGGGCCTCAGCAACACTCCTCCAGCGGACTCTATTGGGGGCGATTCTCTTCAGCTGAGCCCATGTCCACCCTGCTGTCTTCATTTCCCCCTCTGTGCATCTTCTCCAGGTTTGTTTTGGTCTTCCAACCCTCCTCTTGCCTTGCGGGTTCCATTGCAAGGCTTGTCTTGTGATGTTTTCTGGGTCTTTCCGGAGGGTGTGGCCTATCCAACCCCATTTCCTTTTCCGGATTTCTTGGTCGATGGGGGTCTGCTTTGTTCTTTCCCACAGTCTGACATTGGATATCTTTTCAAGCCACCTGATGCGCAAGATGTTCCTGAGACATCTGTTGACAAAGGACTGGAGCTTGTTTACTGCTGTCTTGGTAAGTCTCCATGTTTCCGAGCCATACAGAAGGACTGCTTTGACGTTGGTGTTAAAGATTCGGACTTTGGTCTGCTGTGCAAAAGCTGTAGAGCTCCAGACAGGACGTAAGGTGTTAAAGGCGTGCCTGGCTTTGTTGATGCGGCTTTTGATGTCCTCGTCCGCTCCCCCGTCCTTGCTGACGACGCTTCCTAGGTATACAAACTTTTCCACGTTGTTGATGTTGGCACCTTGTAGTTGGATCGGGTCTTCCTTCTTGTTGTTGATCCTCATGGCTTCGGTTTTCTTAACATTTATTTTCAGTCCCGTTTTTGCTGCTTCCTCTGAGAGCTTGTTGAGTTTCTGCTGTGCATCCTGCTGCCTGTGTGACAGAAGGCTGATGTCGTCCGCAAAATCGAGGTCTTCCAGCAGTTTGTTGAATGTCCAGCGAATTCCTGTGTTGGCATTTTCTGTAGACTTCTTCATGATCCAGTCCACTACCAACAGGAAGATGGTAGGTGACAACATGCAGCCCTGTCGCACTCCGGTGCGTACCTCAAAAGGCTCAGTCAATTTTCCCTTATGTACCACTTGACATGAGGAGTTGCTGTATAGTTGTTGGAAGATAGTGATGAATTTGGGTGGTATCCCGTAGTGTGTCATAAGCTTCCAGACGACCTCTCTGTCCACACTGTCAAAGGCCTTCTCGAAGTCCACAAAGACTGCGTAGAGTGGAGACTGCCATTCCAGGGACTGCTCGATGATGATGCGTAGAGTGGCAATGTGGTCAATGCATGACTTGTCCTGCCTAAAGCCCGCCTGCTCGTCTCTCAGTCTTTTGTCCAGCGCCTCTTTCAGTCTGTGCAACATGATGCGTGTCAGTATCTTGCTGGGGACAGACAAGAGCATGATGCCTCTCCAATTGCTGCAGCTGGATCGGTCGCCTTTCTTGGGGAGTTTTACTAGGTGTCCTTTCCTCCACTCATCTGGAACCTGTTCTTGCTCCCAGACTTTCTGAAGCAGGGGGAAGAGCATGTCAGTTGTTGTTTTAATACTAGCCTTCAAGGCCTCTGGTGGTATACCATCAGGGCCAGCAACTTTGCCGGCCTTTATCTCTTTGACTGCCTTGGTGATCTCGGCTCTGGTGGGTACATCAGTGTTTATATCTAGTAGGCTGTCTGCTGGTGGGATAGATGGCAGTTGTTCTGGTGGAGGTCTGTTTAGGATTTCTTCGAAGTGTTCAGCCCATCTTGCTCTTTCTTGACTTTCGTTTGTGATGGTTTGTCCTTCCCTGTTCTTGACAGAACATGTTGGTTGGTTGTTCTTGCCTGCAAGAGTCCGGGTGATTTCATACAGTGTCTTCATGTTTCTCTGCTCTGCTGCTGCTTCTGCATCCACTGTAAGATCATGGATGAATTTCCTCTTGTCTGCTCTGGCGCTCTTTTTGACTTTCTTGTTGGTATCCTGGTATTGAGTTTGTAGCTTTGTTTTTTCGTGGCGGTCTTGGCAGTGGTTGATCTTTTGTTTCAATTCTTTCCTTTCATTTACAAGGTTCAATGTGTTGACTGTGAGCCACTCCTTGTGTTGTTTTTCTCTCTTCCCCATGACTTCTAGGCAGGTGTCCGTCCAAGCTTTCTTTAGACTCTGCCAGTGGTCCTCCACCGTCTCCTCCATCAGGTTGGCTAACGCCTCAAAGCGGTTTTTCAGGCTGCACTGGTACTCTGTCGCTTTCCGGGCATCTTTCAGGTGTTGGACATTGTACTTGAAGGCCGGCCTCTGTGCCTGGTCCCTGTGTGCCCTCAGTTTCAGCTTCAGCATTGCCAGGACTAGGTGGTGGTCTGACGCAGCATCTGCCCCTCTCTTTACTCTGACATCTAGCAGACTTCTTCTCCATTTCCGGCCAATGGTAAAGTGGTCGATTTGGTTTTCTGTCTTACCGTCAGGAGAGGTCCATGTCTTCTTGTGGATGTCCTTGTGTGGGAATATAGTGCCTCCAATGACAAGGTCATTGAAAGCGCAGAAGTCTGTGAAGAGTTCCCCGTTCTCATTAATGTCTCCCACTCCGTGCTTGCCCATGATGAGTTCCTTGTTGGCGTTGTCACTTCCTACCTTGGCATTCAGGTCTCCCATGAGGATCTTCAGGTCTCTTCTGTGGGTCTTGTCAATGGCTGCTTGTAAAGCGCTGTAGAATTCTTCTTTCTCTTCCTCCTCTGCAGCGTTGGTTGGCGCGTAGCAGTGGATGATGGTGATGTTTCTTCCTTTGGATTTGAATCTTGCAGTTAGAATCCTTGGTGTAACTGGTTCCCAGTCTAACAGTGCCCTGGTTGCTGCTGGTGACATGAGCAGTCCAATTCCATGCATGTGATCTTCCGGGCCGGAGTAGATGATGGTTTCTCCGCTTGCCAGTCTTTTCTGACCGTTTCCAGTCCATCTCGTCTCGCACAGTCCCAGTACCTTGATGTTATAGTGCTTCATTTCCTTCACAACTTGGGCTATCTTCCCGCTCTCATACAATGTGCGGACGTTCCATGTTCCGATCTTGATTTTGGTCTTGGCTGAGAGAAGATTTGTCGGCGCACTGGTTTCCTGAAGGATTTCACCAGCTCGCGTCATAAGCTCTTCTGAAGAGGAATCGCTCCCAGTCAGGTTGCTTTCTGGTTGTGTTGCTATGGTTTCTGTAACAGTAGCTTTTTTACAGGAATGGGTTGTTGACCCATAGCCCAACCCCCAACCTGGAGGACCAGGGACCACGCTTCGTCTGGCCTCTCTCCTTCAACCTGTCTGGCATGGGAGACCCTACCCGGAGCACGAAGCTCCAGCCAGCATAGCTATCCGGGTCACTGAGGCACGCAAGCCCCCAAACCCCGACAAGGTGGTGGTCCTTTTGGGAGTCCTTTTCCCAACCTCTAATCAGGAAAAACTAACAGCCCCTAGACTCAAAATTCCTACTTGTGGACTCGGGTTAGTCTTCTCAACTATGATTTCCTCATAGTTCAGGGTATGACATCGAATCAACATGGCTGCTCACACGTAACATAGATGTAAATAAAGTAGCACCTCTTACCTTTAAATGTTGTTATATATATATATATATATCTTTTCACCCATCTGAGGTCAACTGTCACCTGTCAGTTTCTGAATAAGCTAGTTTAGGCCAAATAGTCTAGCCTTGTTCATTATGGAGTGCTTGAATTTGTCTTATCATGTATACGATTTTGATCCAAAGCTATCTAACCTTGATTGACATGCAGTAAATGTAAATACAGGCTGTTAGAAGTGTATGATATGGCAAAATTATCATATTACAATATTTTCTGAATACACAATATATGTGGTTAAAGCTTTGGACTGCTGATTGGAAGGAGTTCAAATCCCAGCACCACCAACCCACCATGGCTTGGTCCTTAACTATCAACTGCTCAGCTGTATCCTGTTTCATTTATAAGTCGGTTAAAATCATCAGACAAATGAGCAAATATAAAATCGTCCTGCTTTAGCGTCAGTATTTATGTTCTGCTTTGGCCGGTCATAAGTTGAATTTGCAGTCCGCCTTTGTCAGCTGTGATCCTGCCCCTCACAGCTCTTGTTACAAGCCTAAACTGCAGTATTGGCCAGGAGCAGAGGGTAACCACTGCAATCAAGACACAACGTGGGTCAGAGATTTATGGATTTCAATATCTGTGGCTAAATATCACTGGTTTAGTAGGTCAGTAGTGGGTTATATTTCCTCCTCACACTCCTATTCTCTTAGTCTTTCTTTCCCTTTCTGGAACCATATAACAGGGATACACTGAGGATGAATGTGTAAAAAAGTGCAGTGCTGTGAAATGAAAATGAGAAATTAAAGATTTTTTTTTTTTCTCATAGCTGGAGGCTGAAGCAGTGCCCGATGTGTCTGAGAAGTATGAGATCACCTCAGTCCCTACTTTCCTCTTTTTCAAGGTATGATTTCATTTTTATAGAGGAACACTAAGTACTCTGAGTTTAATAAATTGTACCTGAACTACAAAATTGTACCTACATTTTTTAATTACAGCTTTATAATTTAGGACTACTGTAAAATTTGGACATTTTAATATGCTAGTAATGTACAAATGTTTAACATAAGTGACTAAAAACCAATGGCATATTCATTAGCAGTCTAGCTGGAAGTGTTATAGGAAAATAACCCATGACAGAGTGGTGTGTAGCCCGATGTAAAGCAGAGAAGAGTGGTTTATACTTGACTGTGCAGGGGCAGACGTGGCGTCAACACAAGCAGCATTGTTCACATACTCACCTGTGTATCTAATGTACATCTGGAGGATTAAATGTGACCTCCACTATAGTTGGAACATCAGATCCAATACATCAATGTCAGATTTCAGAAGTTAAACTATAAAATGATCAGCTTGTGATTTATGCACACCAACATTAAACACACTAACGAGCTCTGTCTCTCTGAAAACTTTCTGCTGTCATCGTGATTGTTGTCATGGGCTGCGTCTCTAATCGAAAACTCTGACCTTGTATTCAAAAGGATTTACTAATCTAGAAAACCCAAAAGACTGCTATACGAAACAGACCATT
Source organism: Cranoglanis bouderius (assembly GCA_023630585.1). NCBI lineage: Eukaryota > Metazoa > Chordata > Actinopteri > Siluriformes > Cranoglanididae > Cranoglanis > Cranoglanis bouderius. The sequence goes on along the minus strand of CM042562.1, from coordinate 11,761,391 downwards.
CAGTAGGTTTGAAGGCTGCACCGGAGTACTTAAAATTCAAACACTAACTGTAATAGGAAAATGGGTTAGTTTTAGTACTCAGTAATGGTGTAGAACAGTACATATGTATGCGATTTGAGACGCAACTATACTTTGTTTAGCGGAGGCAGATGGACGGGACATTTGTCTATTTTTATTTATGAAGTCTTATGCTTAGTGCAGCATGTCAGGATAGTGACCGAGACTAAAATAGCATGTATACTGTTCATTTAAATATGGTTTGTCTAAATGTGACTCCCAGTAACATTAAAAAAAAATCTTTGATATTTCTAATATTATCTAATATCTAATTATCTAATATTAATTTGAAAAATAAATGAATAAAATGATAGAGGAGGTCATGCCCCCTAGTTTGGGAACCACTGTGATAGGACAAAATATATGGTCTGTCTTTCAGTCCATAAAATTAATTGAGATAAAGTTCTGTAGTTCATATAGCCCATATACAGTGCCTATAGAAAATCATCATACCCTTACCTTTTGTCACATTACACCCTGGAAATTAAAATAAATTAAATCTAACTTTTGCCAGCTGTATTTACACATTATAACCCTCGACATCTAAGTGGAAATAATATTTTAAAAAATTCTGAACAATTATTACAATTTAATTAGTGAAATAGGCTACCTGGTTTGCATAAGTGATCAGCCCCTTAGAGTAAGCATTATAAAATTGCACCTCACACCAACTCACATCAATTGCAGTGGTTTTGATTACTTCATAAGAAAACCGGCTGTTCCATGATGACTCCATTACTAGTAGTGCATGGCAACACAAAGAATACACCATGGTTGGAAAGGTGCTTTCAAAAGGGCTCCGGGACAAAGTTGTGGAAAGGCACAAGCCAGGAGAAGGATACAAAAAGATTTCAAAGGCTTTAACTATCCCTCTGAGTACCGTTCAGAGCATTATAAAGAAGTGGAAAGCGTATGGCGCCACCAGCACCTTGCCTAGATCGGGCCGTCCCTCTAAACTGGATGCCAGGAGGATATAGATCAGGGAAGCTACCAAGAGGCCAGTGGCAACTTTGAAGGACTTACAAGTCCTTATGGCAGAGTTTGTTCAGTCTGTGCATGTGACAACAATCTCACAAGCTTTACACAAAGCTGGCCTGTATGGCAGGGTGGCAAGAAAGAAGCCTCTTCTGAAAAAGCTTTGCAAAAAACCACTTGGAAGATTCTAATGCCATATGGCAAAAGGTTTTATGGTCAGATGAGACCAAGATTGAACTTTTTGGATTTAACTGCAAGCGTTATGTTTGGCAAAAACCAAACACAGCACACCACCCAAAACACACCATACCTACTGTGAAGCATGGTGGTGGCAACATTATGTTGTGGGGGTGTTTCTCTTCAGCGGGGACTGGGTCAGGATTGAAGGGAAAATGGATGCTGCCAAGTACACCCAAATTCTTGAGGAAAACCTGCGGCTCTCTGCTAGACAGCTGAAGATGGGCAGGTGGTTCATCTTCCAGTACGACATCGACCCTGAACACACCACCAAAAAAACTACGTAGTGGCTTAAGTATAGGAAGGTGAATGTCCTTGAGTTGCTAAGTTAGAGCCCTGACCTAAATCCAATTGAAAATCTGTGGATGGACTTGAAGACAGCAGTCAATCACCGCTCACCACAAAATGTGACTGAACTCAAACAATTGTGCAAGGAAGAATGGGCAGATATTCCCCACTAGGTGCGCAAAGCTAATAGAGACATATCCAAACAGACTGATGGCTCTACGGAGTATTAAATCATGGGACTGATCACTTTTCCAACTCTGTTATTCTAGTTTTCTTCTTCTTCTTTTTTTTTTTTTACGTTTCCGAGCTGTTGCCTTTTTACGTTACTTGAATGTTCTAAAGCAGAATGTGTAAATAAAGCTGGAACAAAAAAAATATTTTTAATGGGTTTTGATTTCAGGATGTAGGACAAAAAAAGTGACTATTTCAAAGGGGTATAATGATTTTCTATAGGCACTGTATGTGTATACCATGCTAAATATATACATTCTGATCTAGGCAGTGATGTGACTAGATGTTATAGTAATGAACAGAAGAATTTTATTAGTGTAATCAGGTCAACTTGCTTGTTTAAAGCTTAGTTGCAGCATGGGAGCTTTATTAATCGAAAGATCTTCAGGTAGGATTTAAGCCTACAAAGTACCAGCTAAGTGCATGAATGTGCATGCTAATTAAACAGTATCCAGCTTAATGTAGATGTCTGTTCATAGCAGCGTATTTAAACATTTCCTTTAGCATAATACAATTATTTTGTTAAATATTTTTATATACTTAATTTGGAAAGCAGTGTTCCTTTGAACCTCCTGGTTTCTGATTTCTATACTGCACATGTTTCTTAGAAAAAAGTACCTTTTTTACCTTCTAACCAACTGTGATTTGGGATATTCTCAGTTTGCCCTAATAAAAAATATTGGCTAAGAAAACATTTTGTCAAGATAGGTCAGTGAAATGTTAATGTAGCAATATGTTGGTACTAAATATATAAAGCTCGAATTTTTTTTTTTTTTTTTTTTTTTTTTTTCCCCCCTTGTCCCATGGCGATGTGAAAGCTAGGAGTCTATGCCATCATGAATGAATTTTAACAATTGTGCTTTTAGAACTAAAGAGCCTCATGGTGATAGAATGAATAATCGAAAATAATCACATCTCACTGCCCAGTTGATCACTCGCACAGCAGTAGGAGCCAGAGCAATCTCTCTCTTTCCCTCTCTCTATCATTCTCTCTATCTCTTTCACACAATCTAAACTAACAGGCCAGCACTGTGAAAAATTAATGATGTGTTCACCCCCATGTGTGGTGTGTTACCGTTTGTTTATTTATTCATTTTTTGGATGGGCCTCAGGGTGGCGAGAAGATTGACAGGCTGGATGGTGCACATGCCCCTGAGCTGACCAATAAGGTGCAGCGGCTGGCGTCCATTGGGGGTGGGCCTTCAGGGCCAGGGGACGCCCCAAAGGAGGAGCTTAACGAGAGACTCAAGAAACTAATCAACGCTGCACCCTGCATGCTCTTCATGAAGGGAACTCCCCAGGAACCTCGCTGCGGTAAAGACACATACACACACACACACACACACACACACACACAGAAACTCCCTCTTTTTACCTGTTCTCTCCTCTAGCTCGTGTGTGTGTCTAAAATGGAGAGTGTAGCATTTTCTGAGCAACAATTTCATATCCAAGTTGATCCAAACTCTGGTTTGTTTTACCCCAGAGTTCTAATTACTTGTATATGCGAATTGTCTACTTAAACCGGGGCCAGACAAATACACTTGAAAGATTAAGGTTAATAAAAAGACCTTTTTTGTTCCATCTGATTTCTATAAGGATTTTTACTACTACTAATAATTAATCTATCAGAAAATCCTTGTCAGATGTAATAACTATATTGTTGAATGCTATCGAATAACTATGTATAGAGTTATATATAAGAAAAAAGGGGGAAAAAAATCAGCAAATGAATTTTAAAAAGGCCAATTTATCTTGGAAGCCCAACTTGTAAAGTTTCTTTTCACAAATGATCTTTAACAGCCTTCTCTTGTCACAATTATATATATTAAATTACTTCATCCCTATTGCTGACCATCCACTCAACAGTTATGGTGCACCACAGAACAAGTTTATCTGCATTCTAATCTGACAGTTTTGAACGAAAATGCATACAATGCAAACATCATAAAATTTTGAATATAATAGTAATGAAGTTTTTTTTTTAATCCAGCCAATCTGAGCACTCAAATGTGTGACTGGGGCCCAGGGTTGGGTACTGCGTTTATAGCAATATAAATTCGACATTGATCAAATAAGAAATTCTAAAATGATCGAGGCTATGTTTAGGCTCTCAATCCTAAAGTGGAAGGGGTTATCTTCCTGAATACTGCAAGAAGTATTTAATATAGGAAGCCAAATCCCATAATATGATTTATCACAGTAAATGTTTAGCCAGTGTGATTAAGTGGTTATGAATTCTGGAAAATTGTTTGGGGATTTGTGTTTTCAGGGAGAGTTTAATGCTTATTAGCAGTTTCTTCATTGAGTTGATCTCTGTCCCTGTCCCTGAAGATGGACATGTTTTTGTTAATTTTAAATTGCCTGGTTGCTCATAAACTATTGGGAAGATCTTATTGTAAGCACTTTGTAAGAACATTTTTTAGACTCGGACAGTTACTGAAGGCTGTGTCCACTGTACAGTGTGTGACTCAATTAAGGCTGTAACAACTTAGATCAGAAATTAGATAATAAAATAAAAATGTCCAATGGTGGAAAGTATCATATAGTAAAAAATAACACAAAATGTATAAGATTAAAATTCCAATTACTGTGTTTTCCAGACTATAAGTCTTTTTAATGAGTTTTTTTTTTGTTTTGAGTTATTATTTATTTATTTATTTATTTTTAACCATATAGTAAGCATGTAAAAGTTATATCTTCTAGAAAGGATTTAAAGATGTAAAAAGTATGTGACTGATATAAACTGACTATCATAATAAACATTTGTTACAGCCCTACAAAGGCTTGTGGATGTCCTATACATGCACATTAAACATATGTGAACGAGTAGTGCCAAGAACAAGCTCTACTATGTATGGAATATATTTGACCCTGAATGCAGAAATTAGACCCTAGAAGAGATTTAATTCTTTTGAAACGGAATAATGTACATACATGTCATGTTAAGCTTTACATCAGTTGCTACTTTCTTGGAATTTGTATTCATAAAGGCAGTATGGTTGCATATTGTGTGTGTATGTGTGTGTGCGCATTTCTGTTTATTTACAGGGTTCAAAGTTTTAATACAAGTCTGTGTTAGTTTATCTCTACATCTCTTTTATCTAATAAAATTCAAAAATACATATTTCATAATGGACTGAGGCACTTTTGAAGAATTTCCATGTGAGACGCAGAAACAGTCGAGTGCAGAAAGTACAGGTCTGCTGTACTCGTTCTCTTCCGGAGACAGTCTAAGAACCATTTAGCTCATTGGCACTGAAGCAGTAGATTTTTCTGCAGCCTCCCTCTTTCATCTGCTGCCAGTTCCTCCAGCTCCGCTTTATATGAAAAGCATCTGCTGCATTTATTTGTGTGTGACATCCAAAGCGGAACCTGTTGCTCAGCACGGCCGTGTTATTTAAAGCTGGTCCAGGTGTCAATAGGTCGGTCAGAGTCAGAGGAATTTATAATGCTGTAAGTGATTGAAGTTCTCTCTCGCTTGGCCATTATCCAAAAGTGGTAAGGTTTCATAGCGAAGCGCGACGCCTTTTGAGACCGAATTGTGTTTTAAACTTGAGTGTGCTTTACGAGCTTGTTCATCTTATACACCGAGAGCTAACTGTCAAACAGCTCAGCAAATGCACTTGAAAAATGTCTTCCCACTTTGAATTATAAGGTTACCTGCTTCTGTGTTGGGCTCATCTTTATAAATACTCTCTCCTTGTGTTTGCATACTAACATGGCTGTGCTTGTAGGCAGAAGAGAGACTTTATTGTTGCTCTGTTCCCGGAGCTGAGTTAGGCCTAGCGAGCGTTTCTCTTTCCCTACAGGGATGAACGAGAGTGGGGAAGGACGTGGGCAATCAATCCAGCGTGTCTGCTCGAGCTAGCCTAGAGCCACAGAAGGCAGCTGGACCGCGTGTTTGCCTGCTCTAATAGAAACAATTAATATAGTGCCAACTGCATGAGCGTTATGGAGCCGCCTGCAGCTGGTTTATAATGAATTCCCACGTGAGCGCGGAGAAACCCGAATAGGTATTTCACTGCAGGGCTTTACATGGACCTCGCACACCACCTTACATACACGACTCTCTCATGTTGTCTCTTGTTTTTTTACTTGTTTTTCTTTCTTTCTTTTATTTTTTCTGTCTTTTTCTGCTTATATCCATTCTGAGTGCTTCTTTCATCCTTATCTCTTTTCTTTTATCTCCTTCATCTCTGTGCCATAAATATAATTTCACTTTTCTTTATAAGAAAAACCAATAATCATTTTAGTTCATTCATACGTCACTGACTGAAACGCGTTTGCTTTTCGAAGGGCTTTATATTGAGACGTTACTAATGTTCTCATCAGAAGTCCTTCTGCCTACAGTCAAAGGCATGTTTGCTGTCTTTGAGATTAGCTCAGAAACTCTACAATTTATTTTCTTGCTCGTCTTATCACAGCGCCTGTTTGCACCTCTGAGCTTCCGAGGTGTTGTCAGATTCATCCCAGATCAGATCACAATAAACACAAGGGTGACTCTTCAGCTGCCGATAAAATAACAAAAAGCCGAAATTATCATGCTGTGTGTTTCATCCATTTAAAATCACCTAGCTCTTGGTGATTTGAGCTCCATTTCACCGACACTGAGCACTGATTATACTTTATTTTAAAATATATTTTAAATGAGTCCACAGTTACCCTGATTTGTATGATATCTGATGAAAACACGCATACTCTCTAGCAATGCAGCTGTTTGTGTACTCATGAAAATAGTTTTAGACTTTACACTATGGCTTTAGACTCCTTGGCCTAGGGTTAGTGAGTAATTAATAACTCTAATGAGTAACCTACGGAGAATATCAAGTCTCCAGGTTCTGCATTAATACATTCACTTTTATTCACTACCTTTGAGACAAGATGACAGTATGCAAGTTAGTCGTTTTACTTACCAACACATTCTGTTTCCAGATAAGCGTGCTGGCTAAAAGAAAACAAGTGTTCCTTTGAATTTAGCAGGGAAATGCGTCAAGCCTACACATCATTGCAGAATTTGTGATATTTAGTCAGATTAAGGTCAGATATGTTCTCTGCGAATATGTTGAATAATACATTGTAACTTTATGGAAAGTAGTGCTTTAGCTCTAAGCAAATGCTGTGTTAAATTGTAGAGTATATTCTGTTTTTTTTTTGTTTTTTTTGGGTTGCAGGCTTCAGCAGGCAGATTGTGCAGATTTTCAAGGACCACAGCATCCAGTACAGCAGCTTTGATATCCTGTCTGATGATGAGGTTCGGCAGGGGCTGAAGACGTACTCCAACTGGCCCACTTATCCTCAGGTCTATGTTAACGGAGAGCTGATCGGAGGGCTCGACATCATCAAGGTGAGACAGGCCGGCTAGTGAGAATTCTAGAAAACGTTAATAAATTTCCTCCAAGTTGGATCTTTCCTTCAAAATTTTCAAGAGAATACGGTGTTCTTAGTAATGGATGGTTCCAGACTGCAACTGAGATTGATATTATTTCTATAATCTTTTTCGTTTGTTTGTTTAATTACCTATTTACTCAGTTTGTTCAGCTCAGTATATGACTACAGTCACTTCAGGCTTCTTCTGCTTTAGCGTGACCTTGCTAAAAGAGAGCAGTGGATTAGCTAACACAGCTGTTTACTCAGGTTTTCTCTTTGACATTTACTTCCACTCCTTGAGAACTTTTCTGTAACCCTTCCTCATTAAGAGTTACTTAACCTCCACTGAATGAAAAGTAAACTGGGCAGGGTACCACTAAGGTTTGTGTTTCTGTGTCTGTGTCTGTGAGTATGTGTCTGAGTCAGTGTGCCAATGTGTGAGTCCCAGTTTAAAATTTAATTATGTGTCTAATGTAGGAGCTGGTTGAATCAGGAGAGCTTGAAAATACCTGTCCCAAAGCTGTCTCACTGGAACAGAGGTAACACTAACACACACACACATACACTCACACACACAACTCGTGTGTCTATCTGAATATTGAAAGATTTTAATCTCTCAACAGGTTGAAGTCTCTTATCAACAAATGTCCTGTCATGCTCTTTATGAAAGGAAACAAAGAGGTGAGGAACATCAAACCTGTTTATTTCTAATCACAAATTCAGCTGTTTTCCTCATCCAGGTATACTGATGAATGTACAAATACATTTCACATGTAATAAAAGTCAGATTTTATTTCTTGGCATTATTTACTAATATTTGACTTTATTTATAATGAAGTAAGAGAAGGAAAATGTGCTGCATTAGTAGTCAGCTTGGCCAAGTTCACAGTATACATGTACATCTGTCAGAGGACCTGCTAATATTTGCGCTCTCGTCTTCTGCACATGGACTTGTCTACTGTGTTTTAAAAGAAATGGTTGCAGACTATTTTGCATCATTTGGCTTGCTTTCATTGAGTGCATAACGTATCCTGCCATATGTTTTCAAGGAGAAGAATGTGACTGACAGATAAACAGAATTCAAATCAATATCAGTTTTTTGTGGTCAATGATATGTGGCAGTTCCTTGAATGCTTTTTCTTTACCTCATAACTGACACGCCTTTGAGCAATTAATTAGGAGCTGCTCACAACTCGCAGTCCTCCATATTGGGAGCTAAACCTATCAAACATAAAAAAAGTTACTGAAAAATAAACAGATTTGCTTTTACAGCGTTGTTGGGAGGCCTGTGTGATTTCCACCTCTGCGGTTAATGTGCTAGATTAACCTCAATAAAAATATAATGCGATGGAATTCTTGTTTATTTAAGACAAATCTTGGATCGAAGTATTCTGGGCCAAATGTCCAGGAATTGTATGGGACATTTGTAGATTTGAAAGAATTTTAGTGACGCTTGAAGTCAGTGACTTAACACAATTCATAAGAACAATAGCTATCGAATAAATAAGAAATAAATCTAATCATTTATGCGCCACTTTTCATTCAAGGAATTCAAAAGCACTGAGGGGCCTGGAAGAATTATTGGCACCCCAAGGAATATTTTAAATGAATGATAATAAATTGTCATTATTTTTCATTTACTGAAACTGCAAACAAGGAGAAGCACCCAGTGTAAAAAATCTGGTGGTGGATCAGTAATGCTTTGGGGCTGTTTTGTGGCAGGTGGATCAGGGGCTCTTGTGAAGATTGATGACATTGTGAATTCTGTTAAGTAGCTCAATATTTCAGCCGCAAATCTGGTTGCCAGTGCCAGGAGGTACAAGCTTTGTCATAAAGCTTTCAACAAAACAACGAGCCAAACATACTTCCAAATCAACACAAAAATGGGTTAAAGAAACACAAAATCAGTGTTTTGCAGTGACCCTCTCAGTCTCCGGATGTGAACCAAACCTTACGGTTCTAGATGGAAATTTTTTAAGAGTCTAGCCACCGGCTCTGAAACAACCTCTGGCACCATGTCAGTGGAAAATAACAAGCAAACAGCAAACATACCCCTAAAAATGAATGACACCAAGAACCAATGCAATGGTCTGAGATACCCCCCCCCCCCTCCCCCCCCAAGTATGTATCACTTTCTCCTGAAAATGACTTGACGAGAAGACTGTAAGGAAGACATTAACATACATTTAGGGAGGTTGTCTGAAAAACGGGGCAGTGCAGGAAATCGATGTCGGGTGAGCGCTGGAGTTCCCCATCTCTAATAGGGGAGAAAAAAAATCTCCAAGACCACTCACCTCTCACTTCATATCATTATTGATTTCTGCAGCTCCCACATGAAAGCAGTTCTTTCAAGGAGTTTTAAACTAGCCCTCCTGAGACCTCGCTTTCTCTCTCGGTCTGTCTGTCTTGCCCCGTCGTCTCTCTCCTTCTTCCTTTTTTCTTCTTGTTGAGTATCAGCATTCTCTAGTGGTGGAATCAGTGGAATATAAAGACTAGATTTTACAGACTTTACATGTCAGAGTTGCTAAATGAAAGCCTGTTTTGGTATGACGCCTGTAGTCTAAAAATTCAGTAATATAGAGTTTTTTTTTTTTTTTTTAATAATAGCCTTATGCGGTGGAGTGGCTCTTCAGGGAGAGTAAAGCAGATTAAATGCCTGCTTCCTGTAATTGCTATACTTTCTGCACTCCTTTGCATTTACACATGTTTGCGTTCCTTTCCTAATGTGTGTTCATGAATATTTAGGGAGCCAAATGTGGATTCAGCCGTCAGATACTTGAAATATTGAATGGCGTCGGGTAAGACCTTGTACAACTTTGCATCTACATATATTCCAAACTAGACTCACTTCCTTTACACTGTTTTTTTTTTTTTTTTTAATGCTAAGTGCATTAACAAAGTAACACAAATATTGATTTCTAGAAAATATGCTCATTTATGTAATTGATTTTTCTGTGTAAATGTCATCAGAGTTTTTTTTTTATTATTATTATTTTTTTTTTATAGGGTTGAATATGACACCTTTGATATTCTTCAAGATGAAGAGGTAGAGCAAAATTGTTTGTCTTCTAGCAGTAGTGTTTCCTGATCATTTTTCATGTATCATGCTGCACTTGACTTACAGAAATTGGAAATGCAGTTTGGGCTACAAAGTGGGGGAAAAAACATGGATACCTCCATGTTCATCTTTTGTTTAGCAACAAACTAGCCAGCTAACTGTGATGAGTGATGTATTCTCAAAACAGTGAACTGTACAGCCAGTGTTAGATTCAGCAAGTGAATATATCTGTTCTGTTGATTGAACAGTATGTACAGCATTTAAAGCTCATTTAAAGGTAAGAGGTGCCACTTTGTTTACGGTTGATGGTGTGAGCAGCCATGTTGATTTGATGTAACTTGCTGAACTCCGAGTTGAGGAGACGAGTAGGAATTCCGAGTTGAGGGGACATTTTCTGTGGGTTTTTCCTAGTTGGAAAACTACATTTTAATCGAATGCAGCATGAGAAGTGATCAGGAGATGAAGAACCTAAGAATTTAAAGTTGTTATCTAAAGTCAGGCTGTCCAGTACAGTACTGTAATTCTAATATAATTTCATTTTTGGTTGCCGTGTGTCCCTGCAGGTTAGGCAGGGTCTAAAGACATATTCCAACTGGCCTACATACCCACAGCTCTACGTAAAAGGAGAACTCATCGGAGGCCTAGATATCATGAAGGTGACTAATCACAGACTCACCTGCACTTAAACATGGCACTAATAATTAATAGTGATTGTGATAGGTTGTGAACATTAATGTTATTTGTAGAATATATTATTCTTTTTAAATCCTATTTGATCAGTGCATAACACACAAGTAAAGCACTTAGGCTCTGGGTTACTGATCAGAAGGTCAGGGGTTCAAGCATTGCCAAGCTGCCATGCCTGGGTCCTTGAGCAAGGCCTTTAACCTTCTCTTCTCCAGGGAAGCCATATCATGGCTGACCCTGTGCTCTGACCCCTAACAAGGTGGGATATGCGAAGAAAAGAATTTCACTGTGCTGTAATGTGTATAGAAAAGAATCACCCCCCTTTAAAATATCACATTGTGTTGCTTTTCAGCCTGAAATGAAGACGGACACAATTTTTGTTTTATCCAGCTATATTTACTCATTGCAACTTACAGTGGGGGGGGGGAAAGTATTTAATCCCCTGCTTAAATATTTTGTACGTTTGCCCACTGACAAAGAAATGATCAGTCTATAATTTTAATAGTAGGTGTATTTTAACAGTGAGAGACAGAATAACAAAAAAAATCCAGAAAAACACATTTCAAAAAAGTTATAAAATGATTTGCATTTTAATGAGGAAAATAAGTATTTGATCCCCTATCAATCAGCAAGATTTCTGGCTTGCAGGTGTCTGTTACACAGGTAAGGTAACACTCCTAAGCTGAGCTTAGGAGCACTCTCTGAAAGGGAGTGCTCCTAATCTCAGCTTGTTACCTGTATAAAAGACACCTGTCCACAGAAGCAATCAATCAGATTCCAAACTCTCCACCATGGCCAAGACCGAAGAGCTGTCCAAGGATGTCAGCGACAAGATTGTAGACCTACACAATGGGCTACAAGACCATCGCCAAGCAGCTTGGTGAGAAGGTGACAACAGTTGGTGCGATTATTCGCAAATGTAAGAAACACAAAATAACTGTCAGTCTCCCTCGGTCTGGGGCTCCATGCAAGATCTCGCCTCGTGGAGTTTCAATGATCATGAGAACGGTGAGGAATCAGCCCAGAACTACATGGGAGGATCTTGTTAATGATCTCAAGGCAGCTGGGACCATAGTCACCAAGAAAACAATTGGTAACGCACTACGCCGTGAAGGACTGAAATCCTGCAACGCCCGCAACGTCCCCCTCCTCAAGAAAGCACATGTACAGTCCTGTCTGAAGTTTGTCTGAAAGATTCAGAGGAGAACTGGGTGAAAGTATTGTGGTCAGATGAGACCAAAATCGAGCTCTTTGGCATCAACTCAACTCGCCGTGTTTGGAGGAGGAGGAATGCTGCCTATGACCCCAAGAACACTATCTCCACCGTCAAACATGGAGGTGGGAACATTATGCTTTTGGGGTGTTTTTCTGCTAAGGGGACAGGACAACTGCACAACATCAAAGGGACGATGGACGGGGCCATGTATCATCAAATCTTGGGTGAGAACCTCCTTCCCTCAGCCAGATCATTGAAAATGGGTCGTGGATGGGTATTTCAGCATGACAATGACCCAAAACACACAGCCAAGGCAACAAAGGAGTGGCTCAAAAAGAAGCACATTCAGGTCCTGGAGTGGCCTAGCCAGTCTCCAGACCTTAAACCCATAGAAAATCTGTGGAGGTAGCTGAAGGTTTGAGTTGCCAAATGTCAGCCTCGAGACCTTAATGACTTGGCGAGGCTCTGCAAAGAGGAGTGGGACAAAATCCATCCTGAGATGTTTGCAAACCTGGTGGCCAACTACAAGAAACATCTGACCTCTGTGATTGCCAACAAGGGTTTTGCCAACAAGTTGAAGGGGTCAAATACTTATTTCCCTTATTAAAATGCAAATCAATTCATAACTTTTTTTTAAATGCATTTTTCTGGATTTTTTTGTTATTCTGTCTCTCACTGTTAAAATATAACTACCATTAAAACTATAGACTGATCATTTCTTTGTCAGTGGGCAAACGTACAAAATCAGCAGGGGATCAAATACTTTTTTCCCCCACTGTATAACATCCAAGTGAAACATATAACACCAACATGTCAGAGAAAAAAAAAAAATAAAAATAAAAAAAACAGAATCACTGAGTTGGAAAAAGGATCACCCCCCTCCTAAAAATGTAAACTCAATCAGGTGTAGCTAATCACCTTCTCAATGGCACACAAAGCCATTTGACTTTCAACTGTGATCAGCTGTGGTCATTTTGATTAGCTCAGCATGAAAAGAGAATTTTGTAGTGCAACAGAAGCAGTCAATCAACTATGAGTGGCAAGGCACTGTCAAAAGATCTCCGGGATAAAGTTGTAGACAGGCACAAGTCAAAAGATGGATACAAAAAAAATTCAAAGGCTTTATCAATGCCTAGAAGCACAGTGAAGTCTATTACTAAGAAGTGGAAGGTATTTGGTACACTGACCAGACAAAGACCCTCCCTGGATCAGGACGTCGCTCCAAACTGGATGAAAAAGCCAGGAGGAAATTGGTCAGAGAGGCTACCAAGAGGCCTACAGCAACTCTGAAGTTGTTGCAGGAATTTGACAGTGGTCATTGTGTACATGTGACAACAATACCACAAATTCTCCACAAATGTGGCTTGTATGGGAGGGTTGCAAGAAAAAAGCCACCCACGACTGAGCTTTGCCAAAACACACCTTGAAGATTCTGAGACCACATGGAAAAAGGTGTTATGGTCAGATGAATTATTTGGCCTCAACACCAAACGATATGTCTGGCGGAAATCCAATACAGCTCACCATCCAAATAACACCATTCCTACAGTAAAGCATGGAGGAGGTAATATCCTGTTATGGGGGTGTTTCTCTGCAGCAGGGACTGGAGCACTTGTCAGGATAGAAGGAAAATGGATGGGGCAAAATACCGTCAAATTCTTGAGGAATATCTGCTGCCCTCTCCCAGAAAGTTGTCAATGGGAAGAAGGTTTACCTTCCAACATGACAATGACCCAAAGCACACAGCAAAACTGACCACACAGTGGTTGAAGGAGAAAAAGTTGAATGTCCTTGCATGGCCTAGTCAGAGCCCAGACTTAAACCCCATTGAAAATCTGTGGAATGACTTGAAGACTGCAGTCCACAAATGGTCACCATCAAATTTAACTGAACTTGAGCAGTTCTGCAAAGAAGAGTGGGCAAATGTTGCAATGTATAGATGTGCAAAGTTATTAGAGACATATTCCAACAGACTAAAGGCTGTAATTAAAAAAATTAAGGCAAATTTAAGCAAGGGGGTGATCATTTTTCCAACTCGGTGATTCTGATGTTTTAATTTGTTTCTGACATGTTGGTGTTATATCTTTCACTTGGATATTATAAGTTGCACTGAGTAAATACAGCTGGATAAAACAAAAACTGTCCATCGTCATTTCAGGCTGAAAAGCAACAAAATGTGATTATTTTAAAGGGGGGTGATTCTTTTCTATACCCACTGTATGTGACAAATAATAGCTGCTTCTTCTTCCTTGTGTAGACAATCTGGCTGCATTATCACTGTGTGTCCATAAGAGGGCATAAAAATCCCACATATGAAAATATATTAACATTTTAAAGCAGTACAGTGTAGGAATTGTAGGATTTGAGCCCATGAATCCGTAAAGTTTGGTCACATCTTAATGGGCCATAATTTGACACGAGTGTGAGGATGTAGTGATGCCTGATTAATATTCTAGGATAGAGCTGCTGTACCATTAGATGAAATTCTGATAGTTTGAGCAGTCTGAACTGATTTCACACAGTGAAAAGGCATAGCTTACCTCCAGTGCTTTCTGTAACATACACAATATGTATTGGGTCCACACCTTCCTATCATGTATGTGTGTAGGTATGTATGTTTCAGAAATGAAAACAAAATCTAAGATAAAACAAAGGCAACCGGAGTAAACACAAAATACAGTTTTTAAATGATAATGTTATTTATTGAAGCAAATAATGTATCCAGTACCAACTGGGCCTGTGTGAAAATATATTTGCCCCTGTAGTTACTAATTCCCTAAATCTATGAAACTGCATTCATAATGGAGTTCAGCTGGACTAGACACAACCAGGCCTGATTACTGCAAACCCTGTTCAATCAAATCAACATTTAAATAGTAGTTGGTTAAAAGGTCTTACCCAGTAACACACTATGCCAAAGTTGAAAGAGATTCCAGAAATGATGAGGAAGAAGGTGATTGAAATACATCAGTCTGGGAAGAGTTACAAAGCTATTTCAAAGGCTCTGGGACTCCAAAGGACCACAGTGAGAACCATTATCTCCAAATGGAAAAACTCGGCACATTAGTAACCCTTCCCAGATATGGCCGACCTTCCAAAAGTTCACAGCAACTATTCATCCAGGAAGTCACAAAAGAGCCAAGGACAACATCAAAGGAACTACAGGCCTCTCAGTGCTAACCCAGAAGAACATTAAGGCTCATCTGAATATTGCCAAAACACACCTTGATGATCCTTAAACCTTTTGGGAGAGTGTTCTGTGGACTTATGAGTCAAAAGTGGAACTGTTTGGAAGACGGGTCCTGTTACATCTGGTGTAAACCAAACACCGGATTCCACAAAAAGAACATCATACCTACGGTCAAGCATGGTGGTGGGAGTGTGATGGTGTAGGGATGCTTTGCTGCTTCAGAGCCTGGGCAACATGCAATAATTGAGGGGGAAAAATGAATTCTGCCAAAAAATCCTAAAAGAGAATGTCTGGTCTTCAGTCAGTAAGTTGAAACTCGAGTGCAACTGGATCATGCAGCAAGACATTGATCCAAAGCATAGGAGTAGGTCCACCTCAAAAATCAAAGCCAAAATTCCACCTCAGTGCTGCGAAAGACTGATCTCCAGTTATCGGAAGCATTTGGTTGCAGGTATTGTCAGTAAAGGTGGCACAACCAGATTTTAAGTTTAAAGGGGCAGTTAGTTTTTCACATTGGTGATAGGTGTTGGATAACTTTTTTTTTTTTTTTTTTTTTTTTTTTTGCTTAAATAAAAAAATAATAACTATTGTGTGTTTGCTCAGGTTGCCTTTGTTTTATGCTGTATTTCGTTTGAAAATCTAACACCATTTACTTTGAGATATACACAAACAGAAGAAATACAGCACTGTAGGTATTTATTATAATTATTATTATTATTGTTGTTGTTGTTGTTGTTGTTGTTGTTGATTTGGTGCTGATTTGGTTGGTTTTTTTTTTGTTTTTTTATTAATAGTGGTTTCTATTTCATATACATGCTTCAGATGTCCATATTTTATGTTTCAAATGTTTGTACACACTCGTTGTGGCTTGTCAATTAGGCATATAAATTGTAGGCCTTGGCTGTATATAAAGAGTGATTCAAACATTGTGTTAGTCATCACAGAAGAGCAAAATTTATAAAATCATAGTGTGTTCCATGCTTTAAAGCTTAATTTACTATTATTTTCTGTGTTTATAGTTGTCTGTCATCTGAATTCAAACATTGTAAATGCAGACATGATGTCGAAACAAGATAGTGCTTGTAGTCCAGTTCACCATAAAGCTGACATGCTGAGTGAACAGGTTGTAATTCCATCAACAGCTGCAGGAACACAAACGGAGACTGGAAAATGTTTTAATAAATCTGATCTGATGTGTTTTGCCAGGAGCTAAAAGAGAACGGTGAGCTGGAGTCAGTACTGCGAGGGGAGAATTAGGAGAAGACGGGAACAAGTTACACTGAAGTCTTCGCTGCTGTCTATGGAGACTATGTTCTAAAGGTCACAGGAAGCAGAACAGCAATATTCCAACCAAATCATGTCTTTTAGGAGATTGAACTAGCATGGCTGTATTAATGTCTAAAACCTGTTGGCAAAATGTGTCACAGAGTCCAATAAAGCGGTCTTTTCAATTAAATGCAGGTTTTAGCGGCTTCATTTTAATCACAAATCTCTGTTTTATTTCTGAAATTAGGCTTGAGGCATCTCTTTATGCA
This sequence comes from Cranoglanis bouderius, assembly GCA_023630585.1. Classification (NCBI taxonomy): domain Eukaryota; kingdom Metazoa; phylum Chordata; class Actinopteri; order Siluriformes; family Cranoglanididae; genus Cranoglanis; species Cranoglanis bouderius. The sequence continues at coordinate 11,744,550 of CM042562.1, read as the reverse complement.
TGGAACGTGTGTTTAATGCTTCATAAAAAGGGTCGGTGTGTGTTTGGAATTACAAAACCTTCGCATATCCCTCAGTATTCATACAGCAAACACCGAAAGCTAGTCTGATGAGATACAACTGCACCTTTCTCACCTGTTCAGATTGCAGTCAGCTTCAGCCGCTATTACGAATAAACAAATCATAAATATTTATTAGCAGGCAACGGGAGGCTGACTCTCGCCTCGTCTAGCTGTGAGCCATGAGCACAGAGCAGCCGTTAGCCTCTTGCTCTTACACACGCACTCGCACCTGTGGCACCATCAGTAATTACTGCACTCATGCTGATGCCCCAATTGGGCTGAAGAGAAAACTGTGAACATTGTAGTATGACACTCCGATATTGACTTGAATGTTGAGAAGCGCTTAGAGCTGTTTATTAATTTAAGAGCCTTTATAACGATAATAGGGAAACTCTCCTTTGCAGATAGGTTAATCTATATTTTTAAGTAGTATTGACTATTATGAACATTGGTTAATAAATATACATACAGTACTGTGCAAAAGTTTTAGGCACATGCAAAGAAATGCTGTAGAGCAAAGATGCCTTCAAAATAAAGAAATTAAATGTTTCTACATTTAAAAAAAAAAAAAAAAAAAATACCGTAAAGCGCCGTGAACCGTAGTAAGTGAAACATGGAAATAAAAATAGTCTCCTGTACAATTTGTGTAGTTTTTGTGCAAAACCCAGCAGCCTTTATTATATTTTTTTCTCTTTATTACATTTTTTTGGTCTCTTATGTAATATGCTGCCTTCTTTAATGACATACAAACATTTTTCTGTAACATTTAATTTTGTGCTAGAAAACTAATGTTTGGGAATCTAAAATGTTTTTTGTATTGACTTGATAATGTAGAAGTCATAAAATAAGAAAATCTATAACAAAGTTTGCACAAATTATATATATATATATATATATATATATATATATATATATATATATATATATATATATATATATAATTTGTATAATGGAATATATATAATGGAATTATCAATATTTCACCATGTGCATTAAATTTCACAAACTTTCCTTCTTATCTATTCATCAATACAAGATAAAGACTGTAATTACATTGGAGGCAGCACATTCTTTTTTTCCTTGTTTTTTTCTCCTCCATCCCCATTTTATCCTCCTTCTTTTGAGTAACACACACGCACAGACCCAGACTCAGAGACCTTTGCTAATGAGAGCCAGGAAGCCAATCCAACCTCTCAGCTGGTTTGTTTTTGGCGTGTTTATATTCGCCCTCATTTTTTCCCCAAGCTAACACTTGCTGCTTGATATGCATCACCTCCCCAGTGCTAAAAGCCGAGTGTCAATCTATTCCTCTCCCCTGTAGCTTTTTTTTTGTTTGTTTTTTTTTTGTTTTTTTGTTTTTTTTCCTTTCCACATCGTGCAACCACAACTTTCCTTATGCTTATTTCTTCCTTATTTATTTTATTCTCTCACACTCTTGACTCAAAGGGTGGGTGATTACTAAGGCGCATTGCAAATGATCACAGCACAAATGTTTGAAGTGAGAGTCTTGGGGCTGCTCAGGCCAGATCTGGAGGACAGAAAGGGCTGTTTATGGGGATGGTAATAGAGAGGCGAGGGTCCAGTAACCTTGCTCCGTCACTGATCCGAGTGCCTTCGCGGGGCCTTGTTAAAGCGGATATGAGATGAAATGTGGTTTAATATTCTTCTGTCAGAGATGCAATAAGCAGCCAGTCGATAGGAACATGGAGATGGCGAGCTTCTGTGAGAGCTTATGCACTCCTATATTTCAGAACATATTTCTTTTCCTCTACCTCGTTTTTTTCCCCTCTCAAGAATATTTGACCTTGATCTGTTGAAGCCTTCGTATGTATATGAAATAGTGGAAGAGACAGAGGACGAAATACGTGGCGACAGGCTGACAGCCCAGATCAATACATACTTCCTCCTCTTCTCAAAGAAAATAAAAGTGCCCCTGTACTGCATTTCATCTTCTGAATAGCTCTACCTACACCTCCCCTTCATTTTCCTAATGATAGTGTGAGGGCTCATTCATAGTCCACCCACTGTATCATAATTACATCATTTGCTCTGTGTGTTTTTCACTGTCAAGGCAAGAAGGATGAGGCACTGACTGGTGAAAGTATGAAATATCAGGCATTTGTCCCGTGCAGCAGAGTGGCAGGACGTGTAATGAGAAGTCAGTAGGCTGGTCAGTACAGCAGTAGCTTTGATATAGGAAAGGCCAGAGAGGCAAAAGAATCCAAGCGGTATGATAGAGCGCTTCTTGCTTTGTAATGATATCCATCTCCCGGAAGCCATTTTTGTGTATCTTTGGCGCAAGGAACCAACAACTGCAGCACTTTTGTTTTTAAGTCATTTGTCAGCAAAAAACATTTGTGTGTGTGGGTGTATGTATGTATGTAGGTATGTATGTATGTAATTATGAGGCAGTGTCTCCTACTACATTCCTTTATGTAATTGTGCAAGCAGAGTTTTAAATCTAAATTATTTTAAAATGATCCTGGACTCATTCCAGGATATGACGCTTTGTTGGATGAATGAGCTACGGCTGTAAACATTTATTAATTTAGTTTACAAGCATGCTTGTTGGTGTGTTTCTTGCATAATAAATTAGCTCAGATTTTTTTTCCCTCACTTCCTTTCTAAAACCTAAGGGAAAAGTGTGATCAGCATGAATCCAGACAAGAAAAAAAAATTAAGCATGGTTTTCACTGGTAACTCATGAGTATTCTGTGTTACTGAGGCAGAACATTCTATTAAATAACATTTTGCTAATCCATTGTGATATGTCACGGCTGAAAGGGAAGCTTTAACACACTCGCCTCTGAATGTGTCCTCAGTACTTGGTATGCTGAGCCAGTTTTTCCCCTAAAACCACTGAATTGAATCTCTTCTGTTAGACCTGCTTTCTTCTCTGAGGATGTCGGAATTGCCTTGCAAATAGGGATCTGAATGGATTGTGAATCCTATTTCTTAACACTTGTTTTGTAGTAATGAAACCGACATCGTACGAATGAAGAGCTTTAAAGCTGATCGTGCCCGTTTCCCTTTTTCTTCCATCAAACCGCACTGGGCTGGAGATCATAATCCATTTTTATATTTGGGTAAGGGATGTTCAGCTCCACAGTGTGGCACCAGAGACTGATGGAAATCATTGCCTGTATTACCACATTCAACCTATTGGGGTAGCGAAGGCAACTATTTATTTACATGCTGGCAGACTGGCAATTATGTCTTTCAGGATTACATTCTTACATTTGAGACAGGATACAATGTAAGCATACAGCTGAGTAGTAGAGGGTCATGCTCAAGAGCCTAATGTTGGTTTTCTGTGAATTCTGGGTTACAATATTATAATTGATTACTGCTCAGTAGCTCATACTTAGTAAGTACTGTTTTTCAAGTTTCTGTATTCACCTTGTACAGAGGCTGTGGAAACCCTTCACATGGTCAATTTTTTTCATTTTCTACTATATATAGGTCTGAAAACATGTAAATATTTATGAAATATGTATGTTTATATAGGAATCCATGCCATTCTGACCATGGCACAGGAACATCACAGACATTTTGAAAGCCACTATTTACAAACTGAATTGATTCAAATTATGTTCATTTAACAATGGCATATATGGCATATTTGTTTGTTTGTTGTTTTGACATCATTAATTCATTCATTCATCTTCAGTAAGCAATTTATCCTGGTCAGAGTCATGGTGCCTAACCCAGGAACAGTGGATAAGATGCTTTGCTGGACATCGATATGCATCGTATTGTATTGTCTTCACTATTGTTTGTGTGTTTGTTTGTTTATTTCCTCCCCCAAATGCATTGAACCAGTATTTCCCAATCCTGATCCTGAAGTACCACTACCCTGTACATTTTGATATTTCGCCTTCTCTTACTCACCCACTTCACCCTGGTTCAGGTTTTTTGATGAGGCAAATCAAGTATGTTTGGAGCAAGGAAACACCAAACTGTGTGTTTGTGGATTGAAGAGCTCTGCATTAGACAGTTTGTGGTATATTCTGTAAAATTCTAAGCGCTAATGGATGTGACCAGAGGAACAAGGCAATGTATTATGAAGTTTTCATTTCACCAGATACTTCTTGTGTCCTACATCAAGAAGAAAGGAATGGGGCAGAAGACACGACAGAGTAAAGCAGCTAGAGACATGATTAGGGAGCTCCTAATCAATTCCAAAGGAGGAATTGTGTCACATGATGCTTCACATCCATGCTTTTATACTATAAAGAGAGTCTTCAATCTCATTCAGAGAGGGTCGGTGTGGCTGCAGGCTTTCATTCCAACTAAGCAGCAGCCACACCTGATTGCACTTGTTTAATCAGTTCATCTTAGTCTCCAATCAACTGTAAAGTGTGCCTCCGATTTGGCTGTAATGAAAGCCTGCAGCCACACCAGCCCTTTCTGGGTAAGACTGAAGACCCCTGCTATAAAGGAACTGTTTATTCAAAAATAATTATTGGCAAACACAGTGGTTATCAATAAATCTTGAACATTTGATTATATAGACGTTACTTGATATAGAAGTGAGTACTTGAGTAAAGAAATTTAATATTTCTAACACCTCTGACTCACTCAGAACCTTAATCACTGAGCCACAACTGACCCAGTGTTAGTGTGAAATGTTATAACAAGTCAGATTTCCATTCACGTGCCTTCTTTGCCAAAATTGATCAACCTTGGGTTTGAGAGTGCAGTTGAAAAGCAACAGCATCAACCAAACATTTGCTTGTCTAGAAACAGTGTCAGTGCCCTGACTCCGCAGATTCTAAAGTCTAAACTTTCTCTGCTCTCTGAGGTCAGGATTATTTCTGACACTGATTGCAAAAAAATATGTCAGTAAATTAAAACGTTGTGTGCATCCCAAGTAATTTTAGTTTTGGCATTCAATTCTGCTTTGCAAACAAGGAGCTTCGGATGTTGTAGAAGGTAAATCCAATCAGGATTTGAAGTTAATTAAGAACTAATGTCTGCAATGTGTTTTCGATCCACAATACATACAGGTGCATCTCAATAAATTAGAATGTTGTGGAAAAGTTTGTTTATTTCAGTAATTCAACTCAAATTGTGAAACTCGTGTATTAAATAAATTCAATGACACAGACTGAAGTAGTTTAAGTCTTTGGTTCTTTTAATTGTGATGATTTTGGCTCACATTTAACAAAAACCCACCAATTCACTATCTCAACAAATTAGAATATGGTGACATGCCAATCAGCTAATCAACTCAAAACACCTGCAAAGGTTTCCTGAGCCTTCAAAATGGTCTCTCAGTTTGGTTCACTAGGTAAGCCACAAACATTCATTGCCAAAGAAGCTGGCTGTTCACAGAGTGCTGTATCCAAGCATGTTAACAGAAAGTTGAGTGGAAGGAAAAATTGTGGAAGAAAAAGATGCACAACCAACCGAGAGAACCGCAGCCTTATGAGGATTGTCAAGCAAAATCGATTCAAGAATTTGAGTGAACTTCACAAGGAATAGACTGAGGCTGGGGTCAAGGCATCAAGAGCCACCACACACAGACGTGCCAAGGAATTTGGCTACAGTTGTTGTATTCCTCTTGTTAAGCCACTCCTGAACCACAGACAATGTCAGAGGCGTCTTACCTGGGCTAAGGAGAAGAAGAACTGGACTGTTGCCCAGTGGTCCAAAGTCCTCTTTTCAGATGGGAGCAAGTTTTGTATTTCATTTGGAAACCAAGGTCCTAGAGTCTGGAGGAAGGGTGGAGAAGCTCATAGCCCAAGTTGCTTGAAGTCCAGTGTTAAGTTTCCACAGTCTGTGATGATTTGGGGTGCAATGTCATCTGCTGGTGTTGGTCCATTGTGTTTTTTAAAAACCAAAGTCACTGCACCCGTTTACCAAGAAATTTTGGAGCACTTCATGCTTCCTTCAGCTGACCAGCATTTTGAAGATGCTGATTTCATTTTCCAGCAGGATTTGGCACCTGCCCACACTGTCAAAAGCACCAAAAGTTGGTTAAATGACCATGGTGTTGGTGTGCTTGACTGGCCAGCAAACTCACCAGACCTGAACCCCATAGAGAATCTATGGGGTATTGTCAAGAGGAAAATGAGAAACAAGAGACCAAAAAATGCAGATGAGCTGAAGGCCACTGTTAAAGAAACCTGGGCTTCCATATCACCTCAGCAGTGCCACAAACTGATCACCTCCATGCCACACCGAACTGAGGCAGTAATTAAAGCAAAAAGAGCCCCTACCAAGTATTGAGTACATGTACAGTAAATGAACATACTTTCCAGAAGGCCAACAATTCACTAAAAATGTTTTTTTTTTATTGGTCTTATGAAGTATTCTAATTTGTTGAGATAGTGAATTGGTGGGTTTTTGTTAAATGTGAGCCAAAATCATCACAATTAAAAGAACCAAAGACTTAAACTACTTCAGTCTGTGTCATTGAATTTATTTAATACACGAGTTTCACAATTTGAGTTGAATTACTGAAATAAATGAACTTTTCCACGACATTCTAATTTATTGAGACGCACCTGTATTATATCATATATATTGCACCTTACAGAGAGAGAGAGAGAGAGAGAGAGAGAGAGAGAGAGAGTTGGTGTGTGGATTAGTATAAATTGTTTCCAACTGCAAAATTCAATGAATCATGCAAACACAGATAAATAGGCAAATGGAATGACTTGACATTTGCAAAACTGAGAAACTAATAAATGCTCCCAAGATGTGTGCTATAGATGCAAAAAAAAAAGTCTATAAACTTTGTGCTGGGGGTTTGTTTATGTAATATTTGGTGAATAGCCAAGATTTCCAGTATTACTATGAAAAAAGGACTTTGTTTTCATGTATTTTCATATATTCTATTTGGGTCACTGATTTATTATTTTTTAATACATATTTGCATATTTATTTGCATTTATTAATAATAGAGTGCACTATCCAGGAGATATAATTTGTCCAAAGAGTGTCCACAACATTACGAAGTGGCTGCACCCTAAATTCGGTGCACAAATTCAGGCATTCAAACATTTTGAATATCTTTATCCGTGGCAGCCATCCCATGCACCTCGGACAGTTCACCCTGATTTGACTAAAAGCAAAACAATGTACTTTGCTCTCTGAAGTTCTAATGGATAGGAAGGTACTAGTCAGAATGGGGGACATACCAGAGTGCAGCTGAGAGTGAAAGAAAAGATATTTTGCTTGGAATTTTGTTCTGAGTAATCCTATGTGACATGTCCCACTAAATTATGCCTGCCTTTGTGCTGAACTTTATGATTTGCTTTAGAATTCCACAGATATATGCAAAGTTATTATGGCACTGCTTTATGAAGAAACTTGATATGCCTGCTAGGTATTAAAAACCATCTCATACATTCATAAAAAAAACAAGTGCATATATAGAAAATGAACTCATTTGTGTTGTGATGTCTTTAATCTAAGATCATTATATAAAGTGCACTCATGAAGAGAAAAACCTTTTTTCATTTTGCCACTGCAGCAAACTAATAATACCTCAAGATCTTTACTGCCATACTTGAGAACAGTGAACACTTTCCTCAATTATGCTTCTTAAAACCAAGCAGCGTTATTGCATTTATTACATTGAATCCATGATTTTGAATGGAATGGTTGACCAAGAGGCTTACGGTATTGTTCTATGTACAAAGCCCTCCAGATCTATTGGCTCCCTTCATAAAAATTAGCAAAAATAATATTATAAAATAACCCATAGGAGAAACTACTTATCAAAAATTACTCAAATAGTAGTATTTTCTCTCAAAAATATATTTAGGATGCAAACAAATTGTCATTCTTAAAAATATTTTTTTTTCCATTTACTCACAGTTATCAGGAACTTTAACCATGTCCTGTTTCCCTGGGGTATAAATATGAGGTTGCACACATGTAAAATCCCTTTGACATCTATTACAATTGGAAAAAAAAATAAAGAAACACAAAACAAACAGGTGGTTGTTGCACAAAAAATGCATTAACATTTAAAAAAATATTACTAAGCACTAAGTCTTAGTTAAATGTTAAATGCCACTTTTATAACAACAAGCTGTTTGGAGTGTTCCTGAGAGCATCCGACAGAATGCAAGACTTGAACTTCACCAACCATTATTAGAAGTACAGTTGGCATCATATGTTGTGGTGTGATGAGACCAAAGTCAGTCTTTTTGTTCATGCACATTAACAGCATGTGCGGCTATAAAAGGGGACTGCATACAAAAAAAACACCCTGGATACCCCACTGTAAAATATTTTGGTGCTTATTTCTGTGAAATAAGACCAAAATCTAGTTGACTCTGCCAGGAGGTTGAAAGTTGGCCATATATACAGTAGCACTTTCAACAAGAGGAAAAGCCAAACATATAGAATATATAATATAAGAATATAAATGAGCTTAGACAGTCAGAGAGTGCTGTTATTTTCCCAAGGACACCCAGGAGAAAATATTAATTATAAGGGTATGTGTGTGGGGAGCGAAGGCTAGCCTGTCTGGTCCGATCCCACAGAAGAGCTACTGTAGCACAAAAAAATGTTTTTTGTTTTTTTTTTTTGCTGAAAAAAGTTAATGCTGGCTATAGTATAGAAAGGTGTCAGGACACACAGTGAATTGCAGCTTGCTGTGTATGAGGTTGTGTAGCCACAGATCACTCAGAGTGCCCATGCTGACCCCTGTCCAAAATCTCCTACAATGGGAACGTGAGCATCAGAACTGGACTATGGAGAAATGCAAAAAGGTGGCTTGGTCCTATGAATCACGTTTTCTTTTACATCATGTAGACAGCCAGGTGCTTTTGCATTGCTTACCTAGTGAAGATTGCACCAGGATGAGCTATGGGAAGAAGGCAAGCCGGCGGAGGCAGTGTGATGCTCTGGGCAATGTTATGCTGGGAAACCTTGGTTCTGGCATTCACATGGATGTTACTTTGACACATACCACTAAACATTGTTGCAGACCAAGTACACCCCTTCATAGCAACGGTATTCCCTAATGGCAGTGGCCTCTTTCAGCAGGATAATGTGCCCTGCCACACTGCAAAAATTGTTCAGGAATGGTTTGAGGAACATGACAAAATGTTCAAGATGTTGACTTGGCCTCCAAATTCCCCAGATCTCAATCCAATTGAGCACCTGTGGGATGTGCTGTTCAAATAAGTCTGATCCATGGAGGCCCCACCTCGCAACTTACTGGACTTAAAGGATCTGCTGTTAACGTCTTGGTGCCAGATACCACAGCACACCTTCAGAGGTCTTGTGGAGTCCATGCCTCGATTGGTCAGAGCTGTTTTGGAGGCACAAGGGGGTCGATGGTGTCCCCCACCTTGTGCCCAGAGTTCACTGGGATAGTCTCCAGGCTCCCCCGTGACCCTGTGTAGGAAAACCGGTATGGTAAATAGATGAATGGATTGTATAAGGAAAGATGAATGGCTTGTATAAGGAAAGTATACAAAGTATATGAAGGATACAAAGAAAATGAAGTGAGGCAAGCCTAATGGAAACAGAATAGTAGAACTAAAAAAAAGAGAGACAATTTTAAGAGTACATATTTAATTAAGAACAGACTGTGGGCTTTGTGCTGCAGTGCAAAAATAAAATGAAATGACTGTGCTCTGCTCTGCTTAACATCAAAGAAATTAAGAAATTAAAAAAAATGACTTGGAAATGTTGCCTTTGTATTTGTCTGATTATTTAACACCTGTATTAGACAGGGCCATAAAGAATTTTTTTTAAAATTCTTTTTTAAAGTGGCACAAAATTATGAAGGGCCAGGATGAAGAAAGAGGCAGAAAGTGGACCTAATTTAATAATGAAATTCCCCTCAGCATGTGAACGTGTTGCTCATTTTGATGGAAAATTTAAGGAGTCTAGTGGCTAGTAGAGCAGAGTGCCTCAGGCTCTTCTGTCTTTAGCCTTGGGGTGTAGTGAGTTTCATTACATTTGCACATGGTTGATCTGTTTTAACAACTAATAGCATAGAAATTAGATAGGTTACTCTCAGTCTAAGAAAGAAAAATGCAATTCTGTAATTATTTGAATGACTCAATTTGAAATTTATAATCAAACAAAATCCAACTGGTGTTGATTCCAAGACCAAACATTTACTGGTTAAGACAAAGACTTAGTACTAGAGTACTAGACAAAGATCACAAAATAGGCACACACCTGTTTTTTTTTTCTTGTTTTCATTGAAATATTCATTGTTTTCCAAAATCTAAGCTATACTGTAGGCGAGGATACGAACATTGCTGTAGTGTTTAGTGAAAAAAAAAGAGAAGTGGGAAAGTGGAAACATTTTTAAAATGTACAGTACTGTGCAAAAGTTTTAGGCACCCTATTTTATTTTTAGTACAAATTTTGTTATAGATTTTTTTATTTTATGACTTCTACAGTATGAAGTCAGTACAAAAAAAACATTTTAGATCCCCAAACATTAGTTTTCTAGCACAAAAAAACACAATGAAGGCTGCTGGGTTTTGCTGCAAAAATAAAAAGCGAGTGTGAAAGTCAAAGTCTCCAGAAGAACTGTGGCTGGTTCTGCAAGATGCTCAATAAAACTTACCAGCTCATTTCCTTATAAAACTGCACAAACTGTACCAGAGACTACTATTTATTTATTTATTTATTTTTTGTCACACCAAATATTGACTTTGTTTCATTTACTACTGTTTACTGCTCTTTACGGTATTTTCTTTTTTTTATGTAGAAATTTTATTTCATTATTGTGAAGGCATCTTTGCTCTACAGCATTTCATTGCATGTGCCTAAAACTTTTGCACAGTACTGTATATTTATTTACTAATTTGAAATGTCAGTTTAGGATAAATACATTTTAGATTAGTTAGAACACAAAGTTCAAGACCAAGACAAGATCAATATTAGATTAAAATGAGATCAAGACTGTTTGTACTACCCCGAATCCAGCCATCACTCCCATATTTGAACAATCTTGTTCATAGTTTTCATACAGTCAGGGTTCCTTGGTTAGTCCTTGTTTAGTACTTGATGCTGTCAATAGCACCAATTTAGCCTTAGATGACTTCTGCATTATTGGGTCAGTAAAAGCATTTTTAGTTTTCCAACTTTACTTTTCCAACAATTAAAAAAAAATAAAAAATGACATACAGAAATTTACAGAAGTGTTACAGAAATGGAAACAGAAACAGAATGTTACAAAACTGTATTGGTATGTTAGTAAAGTGTGACAGTCAACGTATTCAGAAGAACTGTGGCAGATTTTCCAAGATGCTTAGAAAAACTGAGCAGCCAATTTACAGTACTTATAAAACGGCACAAAGTGTGCCTGAGACTACTGATGCATTTTTAAAAAGCAAAGGGTTGTCATATCAACTATTGATTTTGTTTAGTTTATTACTGTCTATTGCTTCTTATAGTAGTTTGTTTTAATGTAAAAACATTTATTTCATTATTTTAAAGGCATCTTTGCTTTACAGCATTCTTTACATGTGCTTTTGCACAGTATTGTGTTTTTTTATATTCTCTATACTTTCAACAGTTAAATAATTAAATATTTTTGATGGATCTAGTAAACTGTCAGGGGTGTTGTTGCTTAATTTTAAGTGGATTATTCAGATGGAAACATATCTAATGAAGTTTCACAACCATGGATCATTCAGCTATCACTCTTCTGACTGAGAAGAAGCTCTATGAGGTTTTTTTTTTTTTTTTTCGTACTCCATGTGCTACATAGTGTAAGTTTGCTGAGGAGGCTCAGGAGGTGTGGATGAAATATAGGTGTTGATTAGTTGATTAGTGGAGCTCATTAGCCATGACCTTTCCCCAGTCTTGCATGTTGAATGTTGTACTCCATCTTCAGAGTATTGAAGGCCGACCTCGGCTCCAAAGTCACAAAATCACATGAGTACAATCTCACATGATGACAGGAGAAATGACAAGACATGATGCATAATTATTGAACTGTTAATCATTGTTGCCGGAAATCTGATGGAAATTATGGATGCATAAAAAGACTAAGCTTTGCATTTTAATAAATGGCCTGTTTAAAAATGTGAACAGAGATATTTTCATGTACAGTAAAAAAAGTATTTGCCCCCATCCTGAGTTCCCATTTTTTGCATGTATATCATACTAAATTGTTTCAGAAATTAAAACAAAATGTAAGTTAAAACAAAGGCAACCTGAGTAAACACAAAATACAGTTTTTAAATGACAATGTTATTTATTGAAGCAAAAAAAGTTATCCAATACCAACTGGGCCTGTGTGAAAATGTATTTGCCCCTGTAGTTATTAATTCCCCAAATTTATGAAACTGCATTCATAATGGGGTTCAGCTGGACTAGATGCAACCAGGCCCGATTACTGCAAACCCTGTTCAATCAAATCAAAACTTAAATAGAACTTTTTCAACAGCATGAACAGCTTGGTTTAAATGTCTTACCCAGTAACACACCATGCCAAAATTGAAAGAAATTCCAGAAATGATGAGGAAGAAGGTGATTGAAATACATCAGTCTGTCTTACAAAGCTATTTCAAAGGCTCTGGGACTCCAAAGAACCACAGTGAGAGCCATTATCTCCAAATGGAAAAACGTCACACAGAAAATTCCCAGAAGTGGCCGACCTTCCAAAATTCCTCCAAGTTCACAGCAACTATTCATCCAGGAAGTCACAAAAGAGCCAAGGACAACATCAAAGGACCCACAGGCCTCTGGTGCATCAATAAAGGTCACTGTTCATGACTCCACTAACAGAAAAACACTGGGCAAAAATGGTATCCATGGAAGAGTGGCGAGTTGAAAACTACTGCTAACCCAGAAGAACATTAAGACTGGGAGAATGTTCTGCAGATTGACAAGTCAAAAGTGGAACTGTTTTGAAGACAGGGGTCCCGTTACATCTGGCATAAACCAAACACAGAATTTCACAAAAAGAACATCAGACATACAGTCAAGCATGGTGGTGGCAGTGTGATGGTGTAGGGATGCTTTGCTACTTCAGGGCCTGGGCAACTTGCAATAATTGAGGGAAACATGAATCTTGCTCTCTACCAGAAAATCCTAAAGGAGAATGTCCGGTCTTCAGTCCATAAGTTGAAAGTCAAGTGCAACTGGATTATACAGCAACACAATGATCCTAAGCATAGGAGTAAATCCTAGTCCTAGTAGTAAGTGAAAGACTGATCTCCAGTTATCGGAAGTGTTTGGTTGCAGTTATTGCTGCTAAATGTGGCACAAACAAATTTTTTAAAGGGGGCAATTAGTTTTTCATATGGGTGATAGGTGTTGGATAACTTTTTTTTGCTTCAATAAAAATAAATAAATAAAAAACTGTATTGTGTGTTTACTCAGGTTGGCTTTGTTTCATGCTGTGTTTTGTTTGAAGATCTAAAACGTTTTAGTATGAGATATACACAAAAACAGAAGAAATCAGGCCACCTGATAGAAACATTTTTTAAAATTACCATTGATTTAAAAAAAGTCTTTTTAATGGAAAAGCTCCACTGTGAAGGAATGTGATAAAATTCTGTTTTTATTTCCAATAAATAAGACACAGTGAGGCATGCTGTTATAGGAAAAGTTGAGGATTTTCCAATAACAGCACATCCCAGAGTCTTTCATTCCTCTTATACCATGGCAACTAATAATAAATGACACTTTTTGCACTTTAACTTGTTACATGTAATGCTGTGATATGTCTGTGAGACAGGTTGGTTCCTGTTGTGTTTACTTATGTTATAACAGCAATTAATAGCTGCTGGCTCACCAGTCACTGTGAATAAGTTTTCACTACAGGAAAAAAGCTTCCTTCTGTAATTACTTTTTAACATTTTTATTTATTTTTCCCTGCTTCTTTCCTTAGCTCCCTTTTGGCCTTTTAAAATCAACATTCTTTTTAACTTACAGATTAATGCACTTTAATTGCCTTTATTCCTGTTCAGAGGAAGCAGGAATGAAATGGTTAAGTCTCTTGAGACAGACTCTGCGGTATTACTCCTGCCGCCTCATATGGTTTTTTAATTTGCAGACCTTGTTATCAATTCCATTATTTCAGCGTAGGAGATTTGGAAGTGCAAGCTTTAATATGCTGTACTTGTCTTGAGAGCATTTCACGTTAAAGGGCTGATGTTCTGAAACATTGCATTCAACACAAGACTATGTATTGTAAAGATATTGAAATGGCATTTCATTTTGTTACAGTGCAAAAGATTTAGAAACCTGACATCCGAGAATAAGTTTTGTTTCTGCGTCACAGCTAGTGCTGTTGCATTTTAGTTTTGGCTGACATGAAAACAAAATGATGTTGTTACGATGGGATAAGTCATGCTTACTGTTTTTTTTTTTTTATACTTTCTTTTCTTTCTTTTTTTTTTTTGTGCCCACTCAGGCGCAATGTTATCCAGGACAGCAGGAGGCTAAAATGATTTGCTCTTGTGTGAGCTACATTGTGTCTTCTAGAATGTGGATGTGTTGCTCTCTTGTCTCCTTTGCTGTTTAGCCTTTGGGGACAAAGAAAGCTCAGTCAAATGTAAAGTGTCAAACAAATGTCATTCATATGAAGTTTTGATAATTCTAGTTCCTTCTACAGAGCCATTCTTCTAAACAAACTCTGAGTGGAATGGCTCTATATTTCTCAGTGCAGAGTGTCTGTCTGGGACAAACAACATTTAACCCTTGTGTGGTGCTTTCATTTTTGTTACATACCCAGTGTTTGTGGGTCTGTGCTCATACAAGAAGTACAGGAACATTATGTACAAACACTTAAAGCAGCCACTCCAATGATCAGCATGTTTTTCAGTGTTGGGTTTGGGAGGAATCCCACATGGACCTGGGAAAACATGCAAAACAGGAAGCCTGTCCATCCCTACGTTTATTTATTTATTTATAAGTTTGCTTGTTTGTTTGTTTCTTGTTTTGCAGTGAGATCTGATTACAAATTCAGGGAACAGGTTAATCTAAATCAAGAGCAAATTCTTCTGTTGTTAGCAGAACAATATACTGGACAGCCTATGCTGAAATACACAAGAGATTCTCAAAAACTATGACTCTATGGACTAGTTAAGTTTATAAATAGGGGTGGCTGATATAAATGGGCTAGCAGGTCTAAGCTCTTCCTGTCTTTCAAAGATAACAAGACATCAATATAAGGTTTCACTTTTGGAGTCCACATCAGATGTCTTAAAGGGGATTATTATGGATTTTTTTGTGGAATCAGATAATTGCAACAAATTTATGTAAGAAAACTACACAGCATATTATGAAGAACTGAGGCGCGGGCTGATTTCTTTCTAGCCCAGACTGTAGATTCATGTAGCCTATCAGTGACAGTCATGTCAGGTGATTATACAAAATGAAAAGCCCCCTAGATTTGAGCTGACATTTTTCAGTCCATCTAACTGACACCTCTATAACAAGTCATCAAGAGAGACTGAGAAGGTGCATGTGTAATACAGTTATGGGTGTAACAAACATAGATAACAAACAAGATAAGATAAACAAGATAGATTATTTATTCTATCAGGCATTTTCCTGGGGGGCATGGTGGTTTAGTGGTTAGCATGTTTGCCTCACACCTCCAGGGTTGGGGATTTGATTCCCACCTCTGCCCCATGTGTGCAGAGTTTGCATGTTCTCCCTGTGCCTCAGGGGCTTCCCTTGGGTACTCTGGTTTCGTCCCCCATTCCAAAGACATGTTGTAGACTGATTGGCATCTCTAAATTGTTATGGTTTTCTAGATTGTGTGGTTTTATACACTTTGGTTTATTTGTACTTTCATTAATGGTTTCCATCATTACCCACAATGCAATGCAGTGAAGAAAGCAGTGCAGCAGCGCTTTAGTCCTTTAGTCTGTTGAGTGCTCTCACCTCCTCATCTGTACACCCTGCTTCATCAGATCAGCTTCTAAAGCTTTAATTCTCATGCAAATACTGCCACTGTGCTCATCATCTCATAGAATGCAAACTATACGAGCTGTGTCTTTGTCATAAACTGCATTGCATTAGGAACTTTGAATATGATGCTTGCTGTCTTCAGTACTTCTACACTGATTTTCTCATTAATATGGCATTGAAAAATGGTCGGTGAGAAAAGAAGCTCTCCCTTATGTTTGAGATTGCTGAATTTTCTCTTATTAAACATCATTGTAACGGCACTAGCAATGTCTCCCTGTGATGTCAGAGTGGCAGACAACCACTATCTTGGGAATAACAAAAATACAGCAATAACCAACATATTAGCACCAGAATCACTAAAAACATCACATATATTTCAATATAAACATATTTAGTGTGTTTTAGGGTGAAGTTTTCCTTTAAGGGTTCCAGAAGTCATTTTTTCTCAGTACAGAATATCATCACACTATAAAAAACTAAATATAAATATTCTATATGACATTTATTTATTTATTTATTTATTTATTTATTTGGTGACCAGCAACAGTTTTATAATCCAGCACACTGCTTCCATTTTCTGTGGAAGTGACTCAGAATCAGACCTTGGGTTTTGATTTTGTAAACAGCACATAAGGCAGCCTGAAAAAAAAAGGTGTTTAAAGAGCAATTCTTGTGGAATGGCATGAGCAACTGCAAAGAGCAAATCAAGATTTTCATCCAACTGAACATAAAATGGTTAGCAACATGGAGGTTATACATGGTTTTATTTTCTGTATGAAGGACAGAATAAACCCAGAGTAAAGACATGACTAGACTGAGGTTGCTGCATGAAGCGACGCATATCTAACAGACTGGAACTGCTAAATTTGCTATGTGGGGATCCAGTATATTGTAATTTACAGTACTGTGCAAAAGTTTTAGGCACGTGCAAAGAAATGCTGTAGAGCAAAGAGGCCTTCAAAATAATGAAATTAAATGTTTCTACATTTAAAAATAAATATCATAAAGAGCAGTGAACAGCAGTAAAGGAAACAAAGTCAATATTTGGTGTGACAAAAAAATAAAAATAAAAATAGTAATCTCTGGTGCAATTTGTGGAGTTTTATAAGGAAATGATCTGGTAAGTTTTATTGAGCATCTTGCAGAACCAGCCACAGTTCTTCTGAAGACTTTGACTTTCACGCTTGCTTCTTATTTTTGCAGTAAAACCCAGCAGCCTTCATTGTGTTTTTTGTCTGAAAAGTGTCTCTTACATAATATGCTGCTTTCTTTAATGGCATACAAACATTTTTCTGTAACATTTAATTTTGTGCTAGAAAACTACTTTGGGAATCTAAAATGTTTTTGTACTGACTTGAGCATGTAGAAGTCATAAATAAAAAATCTTTTGTACATAGGGTGCCTAAAACTTTTGCACAGTACTGTACATGTACGATGCCTGTAAGAAAGTAATTAAATACACTGTTATTACCTTGCTGAAAATTTACAGTCGAATTACAATAGTATTAAACAGTTGTTTTTAAATACAAACTTTACTTTTAATACAGCAGAAAATATGTTAAATTATGTACAAATGATGTTTTTTAACAGAACTATCCCGTTTTCCTTGAACACAGCACTTTAAATCTAACTCTCCAAAATATCTTAAATTAAAGCATTTTACAGTATATACTACCCAAATGCTTTATGGGAAGAAAAAAAGCCATTTGACCAAAATTGCAATACAAGAGGGATCCTCATTTCTTTATCCATCTCAATCTTACAAATTCTTTGGTGGGTAGCAGTTTCATTTAATTATCAGTTATTCAGTTAATCAGTTGTTGACGCTAAGCTGGTCATATGCTGACTTTGAAGAAGAATTCTGTGAAGTGTTTGATCACTCTGTATCTGGTAAGGATGCTGGAGAAAAGACTGCTCTCACTCAGACAAGGAAGTTATCTGCAGCTGATTATGCATTGATCTTCTGCCCAGTCGCAGTGGAGAGTGGGTAGAATGAACCAGCTTTAAAGATCGTTTTCAGACAAGTCCTCAGCAAAGGGCTCCAGACGGAGTTAGCCTGCCATAATGACCCAATATCCCTCAACCAGTTCATCCAGCTAGCGTTCTGGACTGACAACCTGCTCAGATTCCACAGGCCCAGTGCCAACCCAAGCATACTACCCAACCTAACAGACACTGGGCCCATGGAAATCACTCAAATCAGGCTACTGCTCACAGGCAGATATCTTTATTTATTTATTCCTCATCAGTTGGGGTGGGGGATTCTGTAACACCCAGCCCATACATTTCCCCTCCAAGCCACCAGAGGGTGCCACCATCAGAGTTCTAATAATTTCTTCAGTTACTTCACCCATTTCCTGTTTGCAGCATAAAATATCCACATGGACTAGAGCTTCCATGCAAAACCTTACAGTTTGCCTCACAATCGTGAATGTTCTGAGCAACATTATTCTGGAAAACCTTATCGTGTATGGCCCTGCCTTTCCTCTTGTGATTTACATAAGAAACAAAGTAATATAAAATAATATATTGTAAAATAAATGTAGATAAAATAAAGTAAAATTATAAATATAAATTTAATTTAAAAGTAAAAATCTTAAATTATATCAATAGCATAGATATAAAATTAGCAGTAAACCTAAATAATACGTATCATTTACATCCATAGCTATGCTAAGCTGCAAGAAGTACAGTATACTGTGTTGCAGTTCTTTACAGTGTCATAGTTATGTATACAGTATTATTCCTAGATGAGATAGTTATGCACAGATAAAACGTTCCACACAATTATGTATGGATAAAACGTTTGTAGGTCTGCGTATGTGTCCAGATTTGGACACAATCAGCAGGGTCTGTATTTCTGTTAACATAAAGCAGTCGTTTATATAACAAAAGTGCCTGTAATCTTAGGCATTGTGTGTATTCCAATACATGATTAAAATAATAACGTATTATAAATAATATTTATATAAACAACTAAATAATGTAATGTGTAAAATTGTGAAAAACCCCCAAAACAAAACAAACAAACAGCTACAGTATATGATGTATTTTAAATATACCAGTGAACTATAAAATACTGTGAAATTGAGAAATAAATTCATACTGTATTTTCTTTTTAATTAACGGTACCATATTGTAGTTTTTAACAACAGTAAAACACTGTTAATTTTACAGTAATTAAATGTCAACTCTGCTTTATTTTTTCGTGTTTGTTTTTTAAAAAAATGAATCACTACATCATCTAAGTAAAAGTTTTTCATTATATTTACTGCAGACAGTACTCAGTTTCTTGACTACTCCAATTCTTCTTCTTAGAACGTTTTATAAATTAAATGTCTGCAAGTCATCTAGCCTAAATTTTAATACAAAGTTAAAAGACTGTTATACTTTAATAATGCAAAACAAATCACTGCAAGCTGTGAGATGCTGTATGAATATTTCAACATGTTTCCAACATTTTATTCAACAGTTTATTTAAGTTGTTCATCTTATACTTGTATAATTTGCTGTTTGGCCAATAGGTTCTGCTGTTAACACAGTGGGTGTGATTGTTTGCTTGCTTTCTCATCTCTGAAAAGCATCAGAAAGACTGTAGATGGTACAGAAAAGCAAACTGAAGAGCCTCTTGCAAAATGTACAAAAGTGTAATCAAACTGATTATATCTGCTCTTTGGAGTTTGGAATTGATTAAACTACAGCAAGTCATATAGTTTTAGATTTTCAAACATTAGTTTTCTAGCACAAAATTAAATGTTACAGAAAAATGTTTGTATGTCATTAAAGAAAGCAGCATATTATATAAGAGACCACTTTTCCGACAAAAAAACACAATGAAGGCTGCTGGGTTTTGCTGCAGAAATAAGAAGCAAGTGCGAAGGTCAAAGTCTCCAGAAGAACTGTGGCTGGTTCTGCAAGATGCTCAATAAAACTTACCAGCTCATTTCCTTATAAAACTGCACAAATTGTACTACTATTTTTATTATTATTATTATTTTTTGTCAAACCAAATATTGACTTTGTTTCATTTACTACTTTTTATTGCTCTTTGCGGAATTAAAAAAAGAAAAATTATGTAGAAACATTTAATTAGTACTGTATGTATAACTACTGCTACAAAGTAAAAGTTAAAGCTGCTATATATATATATATATATATATATATATATATATATATATATATATATATATATATATATATATATATATACATATATATATATATATATATATATATATATATATATATATATATATATATATATATATATATATATTTGGAATAGGAAAAAAAGGTTTAAAGTGCAGCCAGTGAGAAATTCATTACATTTTCATGCATATTAATAACATTCACATTCTGCCTACATAGCACATCCTTTCAATATATACTGAATTGGACCCTATCCTTTAATGCTGTCATGGGTTTGCTCTAGAATTGATGGATACTTTGTTTTATTTTATTTTCCATTTCTCCCCCTTTTTATCTCTTGCATTTAATATGGCTAATCATTTAATACTTTATTGCTCATACTGTCAAAATGCCACACGCATACCAATCAGTGTCAAATCACCCAATAGCAATTACAGATAAAGTACAGAAAAGACAAAACTGAGACATATATTGTTTGTCAAAACATTCCATATGATTATGCACATCAAAAAGAAATACAATTATATAAACTGTCATGTGCTCAACATACACTATCAAATCTGTCATGGAGCAGTGTGGGTTTATTTCAGCTTTGTGTGAATTGTGTAAAAATAGGGGTACTGTGTGGTCAGAAAGTGAGAAATGTGTTTGACAACTATTAGCTACTATTTGAATAGAAGATGGAAAATGAAAACTCATTTAAACAATTAAAATAATTAAAATAAGAAGTCACCTATGCCTTTATACCATGGCAGTTTTACTATGATTATATAATTTATGTATTAAATTATTTTACTATAGTTTGATTTAACAGGGTCGCAGTGACTTGGTGGTTAGCACATTTGCAAACAGCCAGTTGTGCGCTGACACGTGAATATCCACACATTAGAACAATTCAATTGTGATGGATGTGATGCTACATCAGTAATAAATGGAAAGATGTTACACTGGTGGAGCCAAAAAATGGACAGGTGTATGAGAAAAGATTATAAATAATGAAATAAAATTATAAATAATGATCAGGGATTACCTTTTTTTTATTGCTCTTAATAATTCCTAAAAGGGAAAAACAGGTGGTCAGTAAAAGAGTCTTCTCTTAAATCTCAAAATCTATATTATTATTATTATTATTATTATTATTATTATTATTATTATTATTATTATTATTATTATTATTATTATTATTTTACTTCACATGATCCCATATTACTTGCATAATCACGTGAAAAAAACATGCAGGTGCATCTAAAAAAATTTGAATATTGAGGAAAAGTTAATTTTTTCCCCACATAATTTAATTCAAAAAGTAGAACTTTCATATACTCTAGATTCATTACACAGAAAGTGAAATATTGCAAGCTTTTTTTGTTTTAATCTTGATGATTACGGCTTATAGCTCATGGAAATCAAAAATCATAAAATAAAGAATTTATAATACAGAAATACAAAGGTTGTGTGCACCAGTGTCATCATTCTTCTTCTCGCATTTTCTTTTAAAATCAATGCATCTTTTTGGTGGGCTTGGATATAGCCCACTGGACCCGATGTAAGTTTTAAATGTGGTGTGATGCCTTCAGTATAATGTTGAAGAAATATATTGCAATGGCAGTATAAGATTGGCTCTTTCACCATTACACCATAGCTTAAAGAAGTTCTCTCAAACTGTTTTATGCCATGTAACCTACTGACATATTAGTTTTCTGGCAAATATACAGAATATTTTATTTTAGTCTACAGAAAAGTGTACAGCATTCATAGATCATATAGAAAAGTACTACAGGATTTGAATTTTGGAACAAGAGTGGGTTAGTGGAAAGTAAAAAAGAAAAATAAATCAGGTATTTTGAATATACACTCTAAGACCATTTACCCTAAGAACCATTTTAGTACCTTAATAACCATTAAAAAATAAATGTATCCAGCTTATAGTATAATTGACCAGTATTAGTTTAAAAACTGAATGTTACCATGCTTATACTAGACAACATGCACTGTGTGATAAAGCTTTAAATGATAAAAAATATATTTCTCATACTTTATCTCACTTCTCCGTGTGCTTTTCATGGGTGAGTGAGACTGTGAGAGAGGGAAAGAGAGCTAGATGGATACCATCCATAATCATCCCAGGCACAGTTCCCCAAAACTATCACAGCGCAACGAATCATCGTTACATGGGTGGATCGCTTTAAACACTCTCTGAGCCAAGTAATAGAGCTCATCATGCTGTGGAGCTTTTGGGAAACAGCCAGTTGTGTGCTGACACGTGAATATCCACACATTAGAACAGTTCAATTGTGATGGATGTGATGCTACATCAGTAATAAATGGAAAGATGTTACACTGGTGGAGCCAAAACCTGGACAGGTGTATGAGAAAAGATTATAAATAATGAAATAAAATTTTAAATAATGATCAGGAATTACCTTTTTTTATTGCTCTTAATAATTCCTAAAGGGGAAAAATAGGTGGTCAGTAAAGAGGCTTCTATTAACTCTCAAGCAAAAAGTTGCATGTTTAGATTGCCTGTGCATTTACAGAATTTTAGAAAAAGAAAACCATCTGCATCAAGTATTCCCAGTGCTATTCCCTAAAACTTTACACATTCTTTAAAGATCTGCATCAAGTATTCCCAGTGCTATTCCCTAAAACTTTACACATTCTTTAAAGATCTGTTTATTATTAGTCTTAGAATATGTTTGCAAGGGGTTATCTGATTTCCTGCCAACTCCCAAAAACATATCCACCACAACCCTGGCTGGAAGGAAGAATGAATAATATAATATAATCTTGTACTATTAAATTGTCAAATGAAATAATGAAGTTCTCAGCCATAGGGTTAGCGTTATGGTTAGCATTCACATTTTTTTTTCAAGACTTTAGTCATGCGAAAGCAAATTATATCACATCATAATTGTTATCTTTTTTGTTTGTTCAAACACACATACATTTGTTATGAAATCAGGTTGGAATATCAACTGCTCTTGTCATGACCAGCAAAGGCATTCAACCATAACTATTAAAACACACTGAGACTTAAACACATAAATAAATGAATAAATAAACAATCTTGGGGATTCAGAAAACTCTGTTTGAATAAACTTTTATTTAATTACAAGAAACACTGGAGAACACTGGAGATTTGATTATCTAAGTTCACTATAGATTATTAATTTATCATTGTCTTAATTACTTTAAAATACAAAATTCTAACTAACCTATGGCTGGCTGGTCATGCTGAGAGAAGGAAGGTCATCATCTTCTTTAGTTTCTTACTTCTGTCTTATAATGAGACACAAATGGTCTCATTATAAGATAGAGCTGTAAAAAAACTGGATCAAGACAATCCTACAAAAGACACTGTATCCTGCTGTGAGCCTGTAAAGTGCTCAGACAGATCCACTCAGAGACTGACATGGCAAATTTCTTCTTTAAAGTGTGTGTGCGCGATGAAAAAGTATTTGCCCCATCCTGATTTCTTACATTTTTGTGTATATCTCATACAAAATAGTTTTAGATCTTCAAACGAAATACAACACAAAACAAAGGCACCCTGAGAAAACACACAATACACTTTTTATTTATTTATTGATTTTTTTATTGAAGCAAAAAAAAAAAGTTAAACTTAAAATCTGTTTGTGCTACGTTTTGCAGCAAGAACTGCAATCAACTGCTTCCGATAACTGGAGATCAGTCTTTCACTTACTTCTAGGACTAGGACTTACTGCTGTGCTTTGGATCCTTGTCTTGCTGTATAATCCAGTTGTGCTTGAGTTTCAATTTACGGACTGAAGACCGGACATTCTCCTTTAGGATTTTCTGGTAGAGAACAAAATTCATGTTTCCCTCAATTATTGCAAGTTGCCCAGGCCCTGAAGCAGCAAAGCATCCCCACAACATCACACCTCCACCACCATGCTTGACCATAGGTATGATGTTCTTTTTGTGGAATTCTGTGTTTGGTTCACACCAGACGTAACAAGACCCCTGTCTTCCAAACAGTTCCATTTTCCACATTCTCCCAAAATGTTTGAGAATCATCAAGGTGTGTTTTGGCAAAATTCAGACAAGCCTTAATGTTCTTCTGTGTTAGCAGTGGTTTTCACCTCGCCACCCTTCCATGGATGCCATTTTTGCCCAGTGTCTTTCTGATAGTGGAGTCATGAACACTGACCTTTATTGGTGCAAGAGAGGCCTGTAGGTCCTTTGATGTTGTCCTTGGCTCTTTTGTGACTTGCTGGATGAGTAGTTGCTGTGCTTTTGGAGGAATTGTGGAAGGTCGGCCACTTCTGGGAATGTTCACTACTGTGCTGAGTTTTTTTTCCATTTGGAGATAATGGCTCTCACTGTGGTTCTTTGGTATCCCAGAGCCTTTGAAATAGCTTTCTAACCATTCCCAGACTGATGTATTTCAATCACCTTCTTCCTTATCATTTCTGGAATTTCTTTCAATTTTGGCATAGTGTGTTACTGGGTAAGACCCTTTAACCAACTTCATGCTGTTGAAAAAGTTCTATTTAAGTGTTGATTTGATTGAATCAGGTTTCCAGTAATCAGGCCTGGTCACGTCTAGTCCAGATGAACCCCATTATGAATGCAATTTCATAGATTTGGGGAATTAGTAACTACAGGGGTAGGGGGGCAGGGGGTTCGATTCCCACCACCCTGTGTGTACGGAGTTTGCATATTCTCCCTGTGCTTCGGGCCTCCGGCTACTCCAGTTTCCTCCCCCAGTCCAAAGACATGTATTGTAGGTTGATTGTGGGCATCTCTAAATCTGTAGTCTGTAGTGTGTGGATGGGTGTGTGTGTGTGTGGCCCACCCACTGGGGGTGCCGGTTCCAAGCCCGGATAAATTGGGAGGGTTGCGTCAGGAAGGGCATCCAGCATAAAAACCTGTGCCAAGTCAAAAGATAAAGTGGACCCTGCCATAGCATGGGAATAGTGCTAAAGAAAAAAAAAAGTAACTACAGGGGCAAATATATTTTCACACAGGCCCAGTTGGTATTGGATAACTTTTTTGCTTCAATAAATAACTATCATTTAAAAAACTGTAGTTTGTGTTTATTCAGGTTGCCTTTGTTTTATCTCTGATTTTGTTTTTATTTCTGAAACAATTTAGTATGATATATACACAAAAACAGAAGAAATCAGGCAAATACTTTTTCACAGCACTGTATATATCTATTTATCTATCTATCTATCTATATATATATATATATATATATATATATATATATATATATATATATATATATATATATATATATATATATATATATAGATAGATAGATAGATAGATAGATAGATAGATAGATAGATAGGTAGGTAGATATAGATATGGATGTTTTAGCTTTATTATACTGTGGGTAATCATACAGTAAGTGTGGATTAGTACAGATAATGTCAAATTGGATTTGATCAGCTTTGCCATCAAAACATATCGGTTAATTAAAGGTATTTTGGTCATAATAAGGATTTATGTTAATCTTGATCTGCCTAGGAATGTGATAATCATTAGTGAGATTTTACACATAAACTGTAATATTAATGAGCTGAAATGGTCCTTGTGCCAGCCAAGCCTACTGTTCAGTTATTTACTCAAGTCTGGCTCTTGCAATCATTGTTTATGTGTCATATCATGAGGCATCTATTTTCACCACAGAAAATACCACTATTTATTCATCTTCCTTTGTACTACTACATTATTTGGACATTTTATATCATAATCACAGTGCAGATCCAAACAGAAGTACATTTTCATTATATTCTTTTTCAGTCAGTAGCTGTGCACCTTTCTAAAAAGTATAGTTAAGTGTAGCCTGTGTGCTTATGTATGCGTGTGGAGAACATTGTGCATCAATGGATTGTACAAGATCTCAAGCAGCCATCTCAAATTATGAGGCACGAATCAATAATCTTTTTTTTATACTGACAGTCAGGGCCACATTTTTTTCCCTATAAAATCTATGATGAGCAAGAAGGAGAGAGAGATAGAGAGATGGAGAGAGAGAGGGAGAGAGAGAGAGAGAGAGAGAGAGAGAGAGAGAGAGAGAGAGAGAGAGATTATCAGTTCATCCTCCTGCAGTCCTTTTCCAACCTTGGTCCATTATTAGTAACATTGGGCCTCATTTATCAGTCTTTTAATAAAGTTGTTTGTAAATGCTTGCATAAGCCAAACTGAACTAAAATGCTATGCTGATTTATGGAAACACTTAAGTTTTGGAAATGCCGATTTTTTTTTTTTCGTATTCAAGCGCATATGTTGATCACCCATAACATGCCAGGCACATCCCTGATACAGCTCATTTGCATGTAGTGATTCCCACAAAAGTAGAGACTTCAAAGCAGTTTTGCATGTCGCTCTGGACAAGGGTGTCTGCTAAATGCTGTGCATGTAATAAGAAATAAGCAAATTAAACTTAACAGTATATTACATATACTGTATACAAGTGCAGTAATCCATACAAATTATATGATTTGAAGTTGATTAGGTTGATGTTTATATTAGTTATTATACATTAGTCTTATTATACATAAATTTACACACACTCAGGTGCATGAGTAGAATATGGATGTTTTTCCAGTTTTAACACATTTCTTGTGTAAAAACTCATGAAACAATGTACAAATAAATCAATTCATATGCAGCTTGAAAGACGAGGGCCATTGTGTGTGACATAAATACCTGAGACAGAAAAACTTCATATGTGACATTTGGTGAAATTTTATCATGAATATAATTATTATTGCACAAATTATGAAATTTGTAGTAGTTTTTTGCACTCCTTTTTTTTTTTTTTTTTTTTTTTTTTAACAGTATCACTATGAGCAGACAGTGTGCTCATTTTATTGATCCTACATCATTACAGGGTAGTTGATATCCAGACAATATATGACAATCTATGACAAAGTCTGATGGCTCTATATCACAATTTTCTCCAGAAGTCAACTAAAACAAAAGATGCAAAAATTAACATAAAATGCTGCCATTCACAGGCAACATGAGTACAAATGCATCCATCAAATGACAGCTTCTTTATCAAGCTCAGTGACTAGAAATAATGTATAATGATGATGCTTGGGATCTAAATGTGAAGAATATGAACTATTATGTAAGTTTTGAATTAAGACAGTGTTAGAAATAGGTATGTGAAAAAATAGACTTCTCTCAAGCCTTCTGTCAGTATGGAAGATTTCTGAATCAGAATTCAGAGGGTAGCATAAAAAAGTGTAGAAATGTACTGTAATGTAGAAAAACTCACCAGATATTACCTGGGTGGTGGAGAAACAATATTCCTGTGGTCAGAAACTGATGAATGGAAGATAATTAACACAAATTGTGCATGAAAAAAATGCACTTGTACCTCAGTGCAACAAATTACCATGCCACAATGAATGAATGGTCCACCACCAATATTATATTTGGTCAGCTGTGCTCCTATGATGGTCCCTTCCCATTGATGAAGAACACAATAGGGGCTGATAATTGTACACATGCAAACTAAATGGTAAATGTAGTTTACACACAGTAAAGGAAAATTTTGGTTCTTTTATTCTAATAAATTAAAGCTGCCGTTTAAAAAAAAAAGCCATTTTCTTTGTGAGGACCAACCAAATGTCCCCACAAGGTCAATACTGTCAGATATTCTGATATTCCTATATCCTTGTGGGGACATTTGGTCATCAGATTGAAGCATATGTTGTTTTCAGAAATGAAATAATGACAAGTGTTAAAAATTACACTATTTATTAGTTTATTTATTTATTTACTTAAATGACATACATATATTACTATTCAAAGAACCACACATTTTATCTGAGTCTTATATAAAAGCCTTTATTTCTAAGAGTTTGGTTGAAATTGGTGTCTTTCTTTTCTCCTGGACTGAACAGGAATGGTATGTCAGACTGACAGGGAGTGAAGACAGTGTGATCATATTCTCTGTGTGATTTCCTGGTGGGCGTCTGGATAAGTTTCATGGTTCCAAGCCTTGGATAGTTGAGACTCAATCACACATACACACCAGGCCCCCTAATACTGGAGAAATTTTGAAACACCAAACATCACTTATTTATCTAAATCCATCCTGCGGTAAGAAGTCAGATCTCTGACAACACAAACGATCAATGTTTCCAGTCAAAAGCTGCTGCTTGGGATTGCTCCAGCTGCCATTCAGGCCTGTGGCTTACAGCTCTGTGAGAGCCCAGTGTGTACCTCCTGTCCAATTTGATCCCTTCATGCCCTTTCAATTCATAGCTGGAAAGAAATCTGACCTACATAGGTGAATGCTCAAAGCTGCTGTGGTGTAAAAGACAAGAAAAGAAGTCAAGCAAGAACACTCTCAGCTCGGGGTTGTTCAATTTCCCCACCATTCCCTTTTGATTTCACTTTTTTCTCATGAATACACTTCTTTTCTTGTAGCTGGTGTTCTGTGTAAGTTAAGGCAGCATTAGTGTTTTGTTCTTTTTCTGTACCATTGTGACAGAAGAAAAAAACTGTACCTTACATTAGGGAGGGAACTGTAGAAGACACTCAGATATTATCAAATATGGAAAGGGCTCTAATGGTCTGCAATAATACGCGCGTGAGTGGCAAAATAAGTTTAAATTTATCTGTACGGTTTAAGTGTTAGCAGTGATGACTAGACCAAAGCACTTGGTAAAAACACTACATAGGTACCTGCCTGTAGCATGCTTGGGCATTTACAGGGTCACTGCTAACATACAATATTACTTTCACCACCAATAAATAATTCTACCATTTAAAGTCTATTAATAACTATTAATATATTACATATATTAATATATATGCAAATATTAACATTAATATTTGTTTGTGTGTTTCGTTTGGTAAATAAAAAAAATAAGATTTTTATTAGTGTGTGATAAATGCCTGTCTGAAAATCAGGACGCTAATTACTTTTGTCCATAGGGGCAGGTATTATATCAACCAAAGTTAATCTTCCTAAAATCTTCATTCACAACTCCATACATTTTAAATTCTATTGGAATGCAAATTACCTCTTTTAAATTACCAGTGATTTAAAAAATTTTTTTGCTTTGTTTTCTCTACTAAGATACATTGCAAAGATTGGGAGAGGGAAAGTGGGATTATGGATAATGTCTGTACATCAGAATGTGTGTGCACCATGGTGACCTTGTTTCTCATGCAAAGGCTGAGAAAAATAAGAAAAATGTGTCTCCCTTTTCCAATGTTTTTTTTTTTTTTTTTTCTTCTTTGGGGGGGGGGGGTGGGGGTTTTTTTGTGTGGTTTTTCAGATGTAGTTGGGCTAGAGATTTTGCTGAAAACCGGCAACCCTGATTAAGGAATACAGTTAAACAAATGTATGCATAAAACCACTCAAAACAAGCTGCTAGACTGTATGCTGGATGACTGTATGCTGTTTACTCTCAATGGCCTATTATTGTGTTACTCTAAAAAGTCACTAGATTGTAGCCATCAGTTTTGCTCATACCTACATAGGAATAACATTCATGAAATGTATCAATCAGGATTTAGGCCTCATCATAGCACAGACACAGTGCTGGTTAAAGTGGTAAATGACCTACTACTGGCCTCTGATCAGGGTTGTGCCTCCTTGCTTGTTTTGCTTGACCTTAGTGCAGCTTTTGATACCACTGATCATACTATTCTCCTTGATAGACTAGAAAATGTTGTTGGCGTTAAGGGAACGGCACTCTCCTGGCTCCAGTCTTATTTGACTGAGCATTATCAGTTGGTAGATGTAAATGGTGACTTCTCTATGCACACTAAAGAAAAGTTTGGTGTTCTGAAAGGTTCTGTTTTAGGACCACTCCTTTTTTCTTTATTTATGCTACCTCTGAGTAAAATTATTTGTAAACATGGTATTAGCTTCCACTGTTATGCTGATGACACAGCTTAATAAAGTTGAGTAATGTGTAAAGGACATTAGACACTGGATGCTTATTAACTGCCTTCTACTTAATTCTAACTAGACAGAAGTAGTTGTATTAGGACCACATGCAGCTAGAAGTAAGCTTTCTGATTACATGGAAATTCTCTGTAAAGCCTTCAATTGTCCATCTGTGTTTGGAAAAGTTTCCCCATAAAGAAATTAAAATAAAATCACTCGTAATCAATATTGCTTGCTCTGAAAAACTAAGTGTAACTCTACACAGTAAACCTAAACTGTTTTCATCTCCAACATGATCGAGGGAGCCACTGGAAACAGCCACTGGACATGAGTAATTAGGACACTGGGCTCCTGGGCAGGCCAAATGAACTGAACAGTATATTCAGCAGTCAAATAGAGCTGCCTGTCAACATGATGAATTTACAGTATAAAAATACAGCAATCTGACACAGAGTGCTTTTAATACCATTTCCACTAAACAGCTCAAGGGCAGGAATGAGTCAGCCATGTTGGCTCCTTCAAACTTTCAAAGACGTTCCATCATTTGTTTAGTGAAGAGGGTGTTGCATGAATGGACCAAATATATGATAAAATATAGATGTAATTGACAAGTGTGTATGGAATGATCAGCTATTCTCATGAGATATTTCCTAAAGTAGTAAATAAAGTCAGTAGACATTATCTGGCAAGTCAATTTAATACCAGAGTGCTCTTTAGCCAACAAATTAACAAGTGAAACATGTTGACAGCTAATAAACTGCTGAATTTAGATGACTATGAAATTGCTAATTTAAAGTAGAATTTTAGTTTAAATTAGGGTACATTTTTCTTACTTTATCGCATATTACTATATTAATATTGTCAGCGATGTAGACTAGTGTTAAAAGAGATTAGTCACACCTCCATGGAAGAACTCTCTCTCTCTGTGTGTGTGTGTGTGTGTGTGTGTGTGTGTGTGTGTGTGTGTGTGTGTGTGTGCATTTAGTGTACATTTCTCCATCCAACTAGTAGAACACAAAATTATGATAATTACAAGATAGAGACACCAAGACTGTGTGAACCTGTTTATCTCCTTGGGCTCAATTTATATTGTATGACAATATAAAAATGGATACACTGGCTGCTAAATCATATTGTATCACATTCACAGTTAAATGCCACAGTCTAAAAAGTTATTCTGTACTGCAGCAGGCTATCTGTCTATATAGCTGATTGCACTGCTGATGAAGAACTTTTGTCTAAAACATCCTGTTTCTCTACATCCACAGTATAGTCATGACATGAAAACATGTCACTGAATAAGTCATAAACTCATAATTACTGTAATCTGGACATGATGTGAAGGCACTATACGTTCTAGTAATCATCCTAGTCAATTTAGACAATTTGCATTCACTTTTCTAGAACCAGTATTATTATTATTGTTTTTTCTTCTTTGTTTTTTCAGCTGTGTTAATTTGTCTCTACATTGTCTCTAGTCTAACCCCAAATATACCATTAAGTAACCTCAGTAACCATGCAGATTTATTTTGCTTTATGTCTGTATGTTTACACTTTACTCCAGTGTTAGTGTACACTGGCAGAGCAACATTCTACATAAGGATGATACTTATTATAACATTTGTTATAACATGCAGTAACATGGCTGTATAGTAAATGCATGCAGGAAAATCAAACTTCATTAACACTATGTTTTAATAGCTTATAAAAGTAGTTTTCGAACAGAACAAGGATACTAGTACTTGTGAGGTAAACAAACAAACAAGCAAACAAACAAAAAAATCATGGCAGTGAGCACACTGTAAATAAAAATCTTGGACAGAATGTAAACTGGCAGGAGCAAAAAGCTAGCAAATTATTTGTTAAAATAAATAAATAAATAAATAAATAAATAAACAAACAGACAGACCAGAAATATGAGAAAACAGAGCACAGTTAGTTTTAATGCAGAATATTTAAGTCTTTCAAACATTATAGCTGCAAACAAATACATAAATTAAAACCTTTGGAGCAAAACCGTGCAAGCATTCAACTGTTTCCACACCCACCCACCTGATCTCATGAATAATACATACAAATTTAGACATACTAATGAGATTGTATGCAAAGGTGTGAAAACTAAGGAACCCTGATCCTGACCTTAATCTGCATAAATTTTACACAAATTGTGTGAATTGTTTTGAATCTGTAAACCATGTTGGTTTTCCAATTAAGTTTCATAATTGAAATATTATACGATACTGATTTCTCAATGCTCCTAATCACATTAAATGAATAGGCATGGAAGAGCTAAGTTCCAGACATTTACCATGTGATCCTTCTGAAACAATGAAAGATTAATTATGCCTACATATGGAATGAATGTGCAAGTTTTGTGTCACTGAAGCATTTTTTAATTC
>CM042562.1:11532183-11709683 GCA_023630585.1 Cranoglanis bouderius | reverse complement strand
CGATTCTTGTAGTTAGCCACCAGGTTTGCACACATCTCAGGAGGGATTTTGTCCCACTCCTCTTTGCAGATCCTCTCCAAATCATTAAGGTCTCGAGGCTGACGTTTGGCAACTCGAACCTTCAGCTCCCTCCACAGATTTTCTATGGAATTAAGGTCTGGAGACTGGCTAGGCCACTCCAGGACCTTAATGTGCTTCTTCTTGAGCCACTCCTTTGTTGCATTGGCTGTGTGTTTTGGGTCATTGTCATGCTAGAATACCCATCCACGACCCATTTTCAATGCCCTGGCTGAGGGAAGGAGGTTCTTACCCAAGATTTGATGGTACGTGACCCTGTTCATAGTCCCTTTGATGCGGTGCAGTTGTCCTGTCCCCTTAGCAGAAAAACACCGCCAAAGCATAATGTTCCCACCTCCATGTTTGACGGTGGGGATGGTGTTCTTGGGGTCATAGGCAGCATTCCTCCTCCTCCAAACATGGCGAGTTGAGTTGATGCCAAAGAGCTCGATTTTGGTCTCATCTGACCACAACACTTTCACCCAGTTCTCCTCTGAATCATTCAGGCAAACTTTAGACTGGCCTGTATATGTGCTTTCTTGAGCAGGGGGACCTTGCGGGCGCTGCAGGATTTTTAGGATCTATTATAACGCCTCAGCACAAGCAGCATCATTTAATTCACACAATTATAACCAGAAGAATTAAAACAATGGGCCTTCTCAGCCAGAGAACCCACGAGAAACTCTTGACCAAAATGTCTCCACTCAGGGAGCCATAAAACAAGGAATCCACACCCAGACACCCAGGAGCCACTTAAATCCAGCGTGTGCATCTGCCTTATCTCAACCAACATGGCAAGCGTTAAAGGCCTCCCTGACCCAGGGCTGAACCCTCTTGACCACAGAAACTGCTCTCAAATGCAGTGATTTAGGCATTTTGGTCCAGACCAGTAAGGCCAATAAATTCTGGAAGAAAGGAGAGACCTTTTCGCTCACTCACAAAGATTACACATTGCACAATTCCACAATTCCACAATTCCACACAAGGACTCGCACATTCCACAATCGGCGCCTACCAGGAGCAACGACTGTGGGAATTAATACATCTTTGAACAACTGCAATCACCTATGTCCTACCATGTGTTGTTCTATTTTCTTCATGTGTATCACCTTTAAGTTGCCACTAATTATTCCATTTAATCATGTATTAGTGTAGTAGCCCTAGGAGGATCATTGTGTTTTAAATATTAGTAATGTACTTTAAGTATAGTCAAACATGTCTTGTTTCGTATGTATGTGTTCATTGAGTTATTTCCTAAATCATAAGAATAAGGAAATTTGTGTAGATTGTTCTGATATCTACATGCAAAGTTTCAGGACAAAGTTTAATAATCCACTCATCATTGAAGAGTGTGGAACCACTCATCCACATGGACAAGGGGCTGATTAGCATAATAGATGGAGAATCTGGCTAACACCCCGCCCAAAGACAATATTGATTGGAGGAAGCACTCTGGGCTGGACTAGCCCACGAAGTGTTAAAATCCTAAGAACACAAGTTTTGCTGGTCGTCGCTTGCTTCGCTTGCTCTCGTGTCTCTTGCTTCTTGGCACGCTTCGAAGGACGGGGTCGGCGGAGGGTCTCCAGAGCCAATCAACGTCAAGGAGATCAGATCACGTTTACCTTGGCCTGGGGACCCAGCGAGAGCCGCCGCCTACTTTTCAAGCCTCCCACCTTCATTCAACTCAGCATTCCGATTGGTCTTCCGAGACACCTCTCACTGACCAGACCGCTGACGACACCACGACGTAACGAGGAAATCCCTTCAACACAGCTAAGGCAAGCACAATACCCCAGAATCTAGCTAATCTGGTGTCTATAATAAGTTGAGCCCTTCTAAAGGAAGTGAAGATAACTTAATAAGTTGATGGTTCATTCAGATCATGGTCTGTGAAATAGCATGCAACGCTAGAGACTCGGAACTTCATTCACTCTTCATCATCACCCGTTTGTGTATGCGTGTGTGTGTGTGTGTGTGTGTGTGTGTGTGTGTGTGTGTGTGTGTGTGTGTGCGTGCGTGTGTTTTATATATTAGATTAGTTTCTGTGTCATAGAGTAGTTCAATAAAGTCTCATCTGTTCTTAAATATACGTGTTCTTATTGCTTACAAGTGTCCATTGCCTTGAATTGCGATTCTGATACATACTCTTTAAATAATATTTCACTATGTTTAGGATATTATTGCCGGTGGCCACGGAGGTAATATCTAATGCATAATTAATGAATACACTAGTTTCAACTTATCGTTGGACGAATAGTTGATCAGTAATACTAAATTAGCCAAATTTCCCCTTTCAAGCTGATCCGTTAATCTCTCCGACATCTTTGGAGGAGAATAAAGATAGCTCAATTTAACAACTAATTTTTACTTACGTAAAATGGTGGAGAATATATCAAATTAACACAAACAGCTAATTTCCACTACATATTTTGGTGGAGAGATGCGGGTAATTTTCACTACATATTCTGGTAGATAATGCGGCCACGCTTTAAAACTCTTGTCTCCTTTAAAAATGTGCTTTGAATCCAAGCGTGCGCTTCTGTTTCTTTTCTTTCATTTTTAAAGCTGATTCATTACACTATGGTCCCAGCTGCCTTGAGATCATTAACAAGATCCTCCTGTGTAGTTCTGGGCTGATTCCTCACCATTCTCATGATCATTGAAACTCCATGAGGTGAGATCTTGCATGGAGCCCCAGACCGAGGGAGACTGACAGTTATTTTGTGTTTCTTCCATTTGTGAATAATCGCACTAACTG
This sequence comes from Cranoglanis bouderius, assembly GCA_023630585.1. Lineage (NCBI taxonomy): Eukaryota > Metazoa > Chordata > Actinopteri > Siluriformes > Cranoglanididae > Cranoglanis > Cranoglanis bouderius. The sequence goes on along the minus strand of CM042562.1, from coordinate 11,706,868 downwards.
TTGTCACCTTCTCACCAAGCTGCTTGGCGATGGTTTTGTAGCCCATTCCAGCCTTGTGTAGGTCTACAATCTTGTCCCTGACATGCTTGGACAGGTCTTTGGTCTTGGCCATGGTGGAGATTTTGGAATCTGATTGATTGGTTGCTTCTGTGGACAGGCGTCTTTTATACAGGTAACAAGCTGAGATTAGGAGCACTCCCTTTAAGCCAGAAATCTTGCTGATTGATAGGGGATCAAATATTTATTTCACTAATTAAAATGCAAATCAATTTATAACTTTTTTGAAATGTGTTTTTCTGGATTATTTTGGTGTTATTCTGTATCTCACTGTTAAAATACACCTACCATTAAAATTACAGACTGATCATTTCTTTGTCAGTGGGCAAACGTACAAAATCAGCAGGGGATCAAATACTTTTTTCCCCTCACTGTAGGTGACTTTCTGACCCCAAGATGCAAATAACTTCTGCAATTCTCCAGCTGTGATCCTTGGAGCTTTTTTGGCCACTTGAACCATCCCCTTAACAGTGTGTTGAGACAATATAGATACACTTCCAATTCCAGATTGATTAATAACATTTCCAGTTGACTGGAGCTTTTTAATTATTGCCCTGATGGTGGAAATGGGCATTTTCAATGCTTGTGTTATTTTCTTATAGCCACTTCCCATTTTGAGAAGCTCAACGATCTTTTGCGGCACATCACAGCTATATTCCTTGGTCTTACCCATTGTTATGAATGACTAAGGGAATTTGGCCTATGTGTTACCTCATATTTATACCCCTGTGAAACAGGAAGTCATGGTTGAACAATGTCCTGTTCCTAGTCACCCAGGTGTTCTAAAAAAATGTAAAATATCAGTGGGAATATACTTCAAATATATTTTTCTCATATAAATTCATAACCTGTGTTGTGTTTGCAATTGTTTGATATCTATGAGAGCAGAGTATTTTTGTGAATTTTTTGAACAAAAGATCAAAAGTTCATGAGGACATGAGGAAGAAACCTTGAGAGGAACCAGACTCAAAAGGGAACCAATCCTCATCTGGGTAACACCGGATAGTGTAATTATAATTAATTCCCTTCTATAACTGTGTGCTACATGATAAAACAAAAGTGCAACTGTGTAGTCAGGAAATTCACCACAGTCTCAACATGAAGTCTATTCTGCTGTGTGTTATGAAAACTAATGATTACAAAACACACACGCAGGTTGCTTTACTTCCTGACCAAGTGCGGACATGAGTATGAGTTGCATTCACATTCATGGGAATTGCAGCTCAGTTCCAGTGTAACCGAACTACAGCTCCTACAGCTAATCTCTGGTTTGATACCGTGGTGCACTTCCCGATCTTCATGACAGCATTCACATTACCAAGTTTTCATGCAAACTGTGCTCAGTTTCGGACTAAACTGTCATTGTGAAAACCCCCTTAGTGTTTTTGGTAATGACGTCTGTTCAGATTTGGATCTACATGACTTGCTTTCTGTTTTCTTACAATTTCTGAAAGAATAAAAAAAGTGAAGACCATCACCGTCTGTGCCTCTCTGATATCCAACATATTTCATGCTCCTGTAAGCCATTTGATAGGCTTCAGCAGCAATAGCACCACTAATGAAATTATTCCATCATAATTCAAATTGAGGTTTTATGACATGGTTCCTTGCATTTGTTCCTTTGACTATTAAGATTAAGGATGTCCGAAACATTTATGGTGATGTATTAGAGCCTGCTTAAAAGGCACAGATGTGCTCCATAAAATTTCCCATAGATATATTGCAGCTCTCAACATGTGTAAAGCTAATGCTTTCAATTTAATTGTAGTTTTGTCTTCACATTGCTGTCTTAGGCCATGTTTAATTATACTATTCAGTGAGTTTCACTTTGAAACTTCTATAATTTTTAATTTTTAACTTCTTAATTTATACTGATTCTTATAAGTTTTGAGAAATTTCATGCAGCACATTTTGTGCTATGAACATACTTTATGTTAACAAGTAACAACAGCCTACTTGCTTAGATTTAATTAATCAACTGCACTAAGAATATGTATATGAGTAGACGAACCAGTCTAACCTACATACATTAGTTAGCACCAAATATCAAGGTCAACCAAATATAGTTAGGCCTAATTTTCCAAGTTGTCAGACATATAATAGATCCTATTACTGAAAGTATGCCATTAATCACATCCTGATTGCACTATTACAAATTATACATCACAAATAGCTGCTCAATGCATTAAATATTAATCAGCTGTAATGCAGTCTTGCAGAAAGTGTGTCTGGGGTGTAACTGTTCTCTATCTAGGTGAGTGTTCCTCATGCCTCAATCACACAATATACATCTTTGCATTACAGTTGTGCAACATTTAACTGTCAGCTGACCAACATATCTTTCATACAGTAATTGCCCAGTGAAATTGCCCTGGGAACATGCTTACAGCTCATGTTTAGAGACAAATTACCCATCTAAGATTTCCTACAGAACTCTGTAGGGGAGCACAGAGGTGATTTTGATGTTCTTGTGATATACTAACAACTATTAAACACAACATTTATAAGGAACAAGGAAACCCCTGAACAAAATGAAGCAGATTAAGTCAAAGCATTCAGTTGATTCAGATAAGGAAAACTATTGCACTGTGTGCACAGAACATTCTTCCAATTTAGTGCTGAAATAGCTCAAAATATGCTACTGAAGATTATTAGTTAAAATTTTGCTTTCTGACTCTGTTCCAGCACTTAACAAATAAGCTGTTTACATGATTAGTCTGCGTGGTTTCACCACTTAAAGTTTAAAATATTGAGTTATATGCCATTCATTTTTTTCCCTTTGCTGCTATATTCTTATATAGCAGTATAATCTGATGGAAAATATTCATAATAATTATTTATAATAATATAATTATAATAGCAGGACAGAGTTTCCAATATGGTGACATAGGGTAGCAAAAGAAATTATAAAGCTTCTACAAAATGTGTATACTTTGTTTTGGATGTAACCCCGATATTCAAGATGCAGAAATCAACCAGGTGTACTGTAAACAGAGTAAACAAAGGAGGACAACTCTAAATACGTTAAAACTTGACTTTAAATGTCAGCAAACCTTTTTGTTTTTTAAACAAATAAAACATGATGAGGATTATTGCCCTGAATTTCGTTAATAATTATTAAGCAAATGTGTGATCCAGCATTTAGGGAGAATGGCAGGGGAGGGCTAGCTGAACACTGAAGTCTGATTTATTCAATAATGAATCTAGAGTAAGAGTGTAAGAGTAAATTAACATGAGAATATCACAAAATGTTAATGAACACATGAACACTATTAGTTCCCTATATTTTTCACAGATTATGTGACATCAAATTTACAAAGAGAATTAGCTTGTTAACAAACTTTCCCTTAAAAAATCATTTGCTCTCACTGTTTTAATGTATACTGATTTTCTTGTGAATATGTAAAATGATCCAATTAGGGTGGACTAGTGGCCATCATGCAGCACTCTCACTGCTGTGGCCAGGGTGGTTTCCCAGTCGGGGAACCAACCCCAGCCACTGGAGGGTCAGTGCACTCTCAGTGCTGGTCCTAAGACCAGAAAATGGGGAGGGTTGCGTCAGGAATGGCATCTGGTGTAAAACTTGTGCCAGAATCAAATATGCAGAGGGGTGATCCACTGTGGTGACCCCGAACGGGAGGAGCCAAAAAAGGTGGAAAAAAGGAAAACAATCCAATTCTTCAATGTAATTACTATAATTACCCTTTTAAAATCATGAGTGCAGCTATTCTGTTTCTCTGTCTGTAACTTGTTGTCAGGAAGCTGCCCACTACATATCCTCAATTCCTAAATACATGCTTCAAAATGCAATGTGAATCCTCCATGTCCTCAATGGCACATGGGTGAATATTCCTCCTTCCTCTGATTACTAACATTGTCTAACAAGATCATTCTTCATCATTCATCTGTGTATTTATATCTTTTTGTATATCTTTTTTTTATATATCTGTTTGCCTTCATACTGATTTTTTTTAATGTTTCAAGTGTACTTGTTGTTCTGTCTTATTTTTGTCATTGCTTCTGTCATGCAGGTTATATCCTTTGGATTGCCAGATCCTTCTTTACATTACAAAAACTTAATTACAAAACATTTATCTTGTATAAACTTTTTAACACTTCACAGTAGGAGTCACCTATTAGACATTCATTTTAAGCTAATTAATGTGCCTTCAAGGAATACATACACAAGACAAACTTGTTTTTTATTCAGTTGTATTCTGAATCATTTGAAGCTACATGCACTCAGAGTTTAATGAGAACTATTTTGTTTTATTATTTCTATGATAGCCTTTTTTACTGTGCATTAGAATCAAAGAAAGACCGTTTCTGACTATTATAGTTCAGAATGATTTATACATTGCCATGATCCTGATCCATATATCTCAATACTGCTTAACATTATGCTTAATGCACTACTATTCAGACACATTTATTTCACTTAATGGCTAATTGAAAATTCTGCTTATTTACCTTTAACAGAACTGCCCAGCATATTTCACCCTGTGGTAACTCTAAGCTGTCTCAAGCTTCACATAACTCTCTGACATGCACTGACAGTCAATTCTATGTAGACATATAATCAATGTTTATTGATATATGATGGTGCAAACAAAAGGCTTGTTTGTGTATATGTGTGTTTAGAAAACTAGATAACTTTCCAGGCACTGGGTTGAGGCAAAAGAAAAGAAAAAACAAAAAGACCGCTATATTGGACTTAATTGTGTAGCACACACACACACTGTATACAACCCCAATTCCAAAAACGTTTGGATGCTGTGTAAAATGCAAATAAAAACAGAATGCAGTGATCTCAATGCAATGATCTCATAAACCCATGTTATTCACAATAGAAAATATATCTGTGGAGGCGGGAGCGTGGTCCAGCACCGGTTTGTGAATGGAGGGCGGAGCCGGAGAAAGCGAGTGGTAAGGTTTACACACCTGTAGGAAATTGAGACTAACGAGTGTTCTATGTTGCAGTGAGGAGAAAAGGAGGAGAGACACGTGCCTCGAGAGAGAGAGCGACGCCGACACAGAGCCACACGTGTGCGTGCGTGTGTGTGTGTGTAGTTATATGGAGAAATAAAAAGTTTCAAGTTGGAGTAAGCCTGTCTGATTCCTCTGTACCCAACCTTGAAATCGTTACAATATCAAATGTTTAAACTGAGTAAATGTACCATTTTAAGGAAAAAATAAGGTAATTTTGAATTTGATGGCCGCAACACGTCTCAAAAAAGTTGGGATGGGGGCAACAAAAGGCTGGAAAAGTAAGTGTTACCACAAAGAAACAGCTGGAAGTTAATTAGAAAGAGGTCAGTAACATGATTGGGTATAAAAAGAGTATCTTATAGAGGCAGATCTTAGAGAGGCAGAACACTGGAAAGACATGATATGGAAGAATGTTTTTTGGAATTTTATATATACATTGAGTCCAATGAATGAGTTTAAAAACATCTTATTGGAATTAATAAGCAGGTGACTAGGAGCAGGTCCACATTGGAGCAGCTGAGAGTGATGCATATAATAAATAGCTGATGGTGCCCCCCAATGTACAGGATGGCCCAGGGACAAGGAGAAGGATGGTCAGGATGGAGGCAGTGAAGTTTCTCAGTGAGACTCCAGCACCTCTCCTCAAGACTGAATACCATAACAGTGATGATCATTCAGAAGTCTATAAATCTGTTACAAAGTCTATGAAAATGCAACTAGGGTTTTGGCCCCCAAAAGACCTACTTGTTGAACTTAAGTATGTTGGGAGCCACAATGCAGCATTCCAGAAGGATGGCATCAGCCTCTTGCTACATGACATAAGATATCAAAGCCCATCACTTAGTGGAACAGATATTTTCAAGATCATGGAGATCTGTCAGAACAACAAATAGATGATGACCCCCCTCCAACCATTGTCTCTACACCTCATGCTTATTCCCCACATTGTAATTTCTCTCTGTTGGAGACATTTCTCGTGAGATCTAAGCACATGGAAACAGATTAGGTGGGTTACCTTGGTGTTAAGAGAGTATTTCTCCAACCCCTACTTCTAATGTGTTGACTTCTACAACAAATAGGGATGAAAGATTTTATTACTTTAACAGAGGCACTGAGATAAATTTATCCTTCAATTTGGAAAATGCCCAGGAAGCTACAGGAGTCCGTCTAAGATTTGAGGGTTCATTGACCAAGCCATAAGGCATCACCAAGTGTTCATAGGACCCTTCTAGTTGCAGAAATCCATTTTCCCTTTCATCACCCTCTCTTATTTGGTTCAAGTTATAGTCACTTCTTAGATCTATCTAACTGAAAGTCTCATAGCTGATCTAAGGCTGAAGGAACTACCTGTATTTTACTGTAGTCACATTCAAACCTTTATAGTCAACGCAAAGGCATGGTCTTCCTCTTTCTTTGGACCTATGGTGGGCAAGTGATTTGTGGTGCAATGATATAAAAATTAACATCTGTGACAGTCATCAAGACTATCTGGTTTTGCTCATTATTACTCAGAAATATAGATAATGGTTGCAACGATGATCAAAAAAATAGCATGGAAATACAGAGTGCCCCAAAATAGTCCCAAAACATAGAGTATTATGTTTGCCAGCACCACGTCGATTGTGCCTTCGTGAGTGGATGTTTGTGGACGTCCACTTCTCGGTTGGTCTGCAACATTTCCAGTCTTTTTGAATTTTGTTGATAAGTTTGGCAACAGTGTTATGAGTGATGTGCTTGCCATGTTTCCTGTTAAAGTCCATCTCATGTCCTTTCGACAGCTTCCTGATCCAGCCAGCCACGAGAATGATTTCAATATGTTCTTCTTTTGTCAAAGGCATTCTTAAAGACTGAAAAAAAAAAAAAAAAACTGAATTGCATTTTAGTGAGTAATACAGGAATGCTGATAATCTGGATTAGATTCAAGCATCCTCAACATCTAGTGATGGATTTCATTCATAAATTGTTGTTCAAAAAAAAGCAATTTAGTGGTATTGTTTTCATTTGTGCTTCACTCTCTGGTAGCTGTGGTGAAGCACAGCTTGGTAATATTACTAATAAGAACACACACGGTGTTAATTAAATCAGTATCGTTGGAATATACTGTATATATTTTTTCCGACAAAGACTTGAAAAATTTGCCCTGTGTATCCTGTAATGGTAGGATGAAATCAGTTATTAAATACATAAAATTTAACTCACCTGTGGTGATTTAGCAAGGTTTTATGAAACCTTATAAACTTCTTATAAAATAAGAAGTGGCTTGCTCACACTTCTTATTTTATAATATTGTATGTGGTAAAAAAAAGGTTAGAGAAAATGTGGGATGAAAAAATACTATATCTAAATGTAGATGTGTGAATGTGTAAAGTAAATGCATTTTTATGCTTTATTTTTGTCTCTTTAACCTTGAATGTTTTGCATTAATCTTCAGGAAAGTAAGCACAAATGCCAGACCCTGTGAAATGTGCCATCTGAAACATCACATTTTACAGGGTCTGGGATTTACTTCTGGTGCTTGCTTTCCTGAAGATTAATACAGAAGAACAGAATCCTTTTCCTTGTTCTATTCTGTTTTATATAGCAGCTCTCTCAGGCTATACAAGCCCACCGATTCTCTGCCTGCCCTATTATAGTAGCCAAGAGCAAAAGAATCAAGAGATGGTACTTACTGGGGATTGGTTTTGATGAAAACAGTACTGCCTCTGCTTCAGGTTATAGACCTCATGTTTCAACTGTCTAACAATAAAATCTTTTGCTGTCCTTATTGTTAAGATCATACAATGAATGGTACAATGAACACAGTAGCCAGTTGCAACTTTCACTTGATCAGAGAATGTCCTAAACACTCCTTCAGTACTTGTTAAAGGCTTGAGTTAGGAACATGCTCAAAGCTTTAGATACAGAATATCTTGAATAATACAAAAGTAACCAACACAAAAAGCATGTGTTTTCAGTGGAACGTATACTTGAAAATGAGTTTCCTAGTGCAAAGCACCTCCAATAAACAACATTATAATGTGAAATGCGCTCAGTATGAAACTTGAAATGGGAGGGAACTCTATATTAGCAATTTAAGGTAATTTATAGTAGAAATGGATGGCTGTGAACTAATTTATTTCACAATTCTGAGTAATACATTTTGTTCATGATATATTTAACAACATATTTCCATTAATTTGCCCCAAAGGACATGGTTGGAAATCTACTAGGAGAGGACCAGATCAGTACAAGAACTTCAGGTCAAGAGAGACAAAATCAAGCCCAGAAAAGTATCTGCTGATGAGGTGTGTAAAGGTGACTGGGCTTTTCGCCAGTAATTCAGTCTCAGTGACCTTAACCAAAAAAAAAAAAAAAAAAGCATTAAATGCTAATTTTAATCTGGTGACAGCTTTTCTCCCTAGACTAGTAGAAGAAAATAGACAGGGGGAAATATATACACCAAGGAACTAAAATCAGAAATGAATTTAGCAAAAAGTGGTTTAAATTAAACCACTTAAATTAAATGGTTACCAGGCCTTCCAAAATTGAGAAGTTGTTCTGAGAAGAGTCCATAAAGTGCAAATCATTTTGAACATGCAAATAAGATTTAAGTGAAATGCCAAGAAATATTGGATATTGGAACCTGCACTAGTGGTGAAGTTATATAAAGTTGTATTGATGAGATATTATTTCTTTCTGTGAACTTTATGGTGGAGAATAAACATTTAACACTAATTTGAAATAGGAGGGGATCTTGATTCAGCTTATTATGTAACAGTTCCTTCACATTTACAGCAATTGGCAGACACCCTTATCCAGAGCAACTTACATTTATTTCATTTGTACATCTGAGCAATTGAGGGTTAAGGGCCTTGCTCAAGGGCCCAACGGTGGCAGCTTGGCAGTGCTGGGATTTGAACTCACGACCTTCCAATCAGTAGTCCAATGCCTTAACCACTGAACTACTACTGCCCTCTTATACCAGAAGCTGAATCACAAGGTCAGATAGTCCTGTCGTGTTTCGAAAATGCAGATTACTACAGACATTACAATCATTTGGCCAAGGCCTTTCTTGCTCATCTGCCAGTGTTAGAATTCTTCTAATGCATTCCAACATTAGCATTCTCCTAATATTGCTAATGTAATCCAGAACACATCACTCTGTCATGGCTGCTAATGGGCCAGGGAAAAACTTTCAGCACTGAATGAGAGAGGAGGATTGTGACAGTCCCATCAGTTGACCATCTTCACATGCTAATGCACAAATAAGCCAGTATGAACAATGGTGCTGCATTGCATTAGTTATTTAAGGGCACCAGCAGAACGAAAATGAGACATGATCAATCTCTCAGTGAGATGATCTGAGAATTAAACATGAGGCCCGAGCCGGAGAGACCTTTGTTCCCACACCCACTATGCCTAGATCATTCGTCTGCTGCAGACGGTACACCAGACGTGCAAATGACCAAGGCGGATTATTAAAAAAGACAAGCATGTGATTGCCTAAATTATTAAATAATTTGCTCTAAATGGGTGACATTTGCTAAGAGACTGCTGGCACACTGAATGTACATATTGAACTGATAAAGGACCAGCCAGTTCCAGCCAGTCTGTTACACATAATTCATCTAATTACCATCTTTAATCATAATGGTTTGTGCTTGCTTATGCTTGAATTAACCTCTGTAGTAGGTAAATATTCAGAAATACACTTTGACACCCCTTTGTTTAGCTGTAATGTGTTGTTTCACTCAGCTAAGAACAAAACTTTTACTTGATAAATAGCTTCATAAATAGCTATGCCTTTCTATGAGAGACAATGTCAGAAATGTTTGGGTTTTGTCTTTAACAGCCTTGTTCTATACACAGACTTACAACTGTGCATTTGGAAAGCCACCATGCCCATTTCTCCAGTCACCACTCTACACACTACAGGGAAAACCGCAGAGACCTGCTTCATGCTTCATGAAAGCTCTGGCTGAACATTACAATGGAGAAAAATCCACAAGTATTTTACAGGCATCACACAATGCAGCGGCTTTTTTTTTTGCTTGCCAAACCAACAAAGTCAGGGATTCTGTCTTTGTAAAGCAATGTATGTAGAATTGGGAATTCCACTAAGAATTATCAGAATTTTAAAAATCATTGACATCAGATCAAAATGCTGTCTGTTATTTGGTGGATAAAAAAAAATCTGTTGTGTTTCCCTAGTGCATAGGGATTTTCTGCTAGTAAAACAAGTGCAAATCTTGAAAACCAGGATCTGAAGATTCGTGCAGACTTTAAAAATGTATTCTATTACAGTTACAAATCAGTAACGTAATCTGAGTATCACAATATGAAAGTAACATAATCTGATTACTTTTGGATTACTTCAAGGTCACATACTGTACGTAAATAAAGTCAAGAGAAAAGCAATATGATCTAAAATACTTTTATTTAGATTATATTTAATTTTAGATATTATCTTATTTTAGAGCTTAAAAACATGTTCAATGTTTGGATTTGTTTTAAGAAAATAAATAAAGAAATAAATGAATAAATAAAAGATCACTGTCCCTGATGCGTAACATTACATCACAAAAGTTAGCGAGACCATGTCCTGGTTTCCCAAAAAGAGGACAGTTTTATCCCTGTGTCTTAATAGCGTTCAAATCAGTGTTACTATGAATGCAGATTTTAATACACTGAAAAAGACACTTTATTAGCACTATTAGCATCACATAAATATATATAAATTGTTTTGAATGTCCATGGAATAAAATAAAATATTAGATGCCACGAGTGTACCTTCTGCCATCATTTACACATTGGAATGGCCATGTAATATGAAGCAATGTGATAACATGAAATAACAAATGACCTTATATGGCCATGGGCATTGTTTCGACTCAGGACAGCTGTCATTTGCTGCTACTGTCAAGCAATTGTTTGATGGTGTACACAAGAGCGCTTCACCTTTGCGTGTTCGCTGGGAGGAGCCTAATGATTGAGAGGCAGGAATTCGGCCAGTAGTTGCTGCAAGTCTTTTATAATCGACCAATTAGTGTGTGAGAAGGCGTTCAGGCACTGTGCACACATCTACATCACTACCACTCAGCCTTCAAGATTTTTAGCTTTTTTTTTTTTGCAATGTCCTTGTAATTTTACATTTATATTTGATGTATGATTTATGTCTAGACCAGAGTTTCCATTAGCCATTAAATACCAATTTTTGACTGTTAAAAATTCCCAATGTCTGATAAAAAAAACAAAACAAAACAAAAAAAACTATCGGGCATAGTATCTGGTAAAAATAGAAACATGAAGCAGACATATGTTAGACAAGGTACGTTCACAATTGCACACCTAAATAAGGTCTCTGTCTGCGCAAATATATGTATTTTTTCATGTTTTTCCTGTAACATGTACTCTGAATGGCTCGCTATTACATCCTTGATACTTACTTAGTTTGTATGTGTGTGTGAATGGAACATAGCTAAAACAAGACAAGCTAGCATGCAATAGCACAACAACCACATATGTCAAAGCAAACAACTCTCAGTCGTTTTTGAAATTCTAACCAACCAGTTGGTAAATAGCAGGCTGAGGAGCACAATGTAGTCCCTGAGCCATCTGATAGTGTCACTTCACCTGCAAGCAGAAATCTCGTCCATTTAAACCCGAATGGAAAGAGAAATTTCCATGGCTAAGATACGAGACCGTCGATGGAGAGAAAAAAAATTTCTGCTTACACAGTGTAACTTCGGGACTTTCACTAAAGGATCGACCAATATGAAAATGTCGGCTCTTACAGAGCAGCTCAATGCCAAGACCACAGAGTCACTGGGAACTTGATCCAGCACCAAACTGCTATGGCAAGCCATGTTGACAAGGTTAAGGACAAGGCCAGTGAACCAGTTTCTGAAGATAAATAAACTTTTATGTTTCTTTTATGATTTGATTGTTTTGTTATTATTATATCGCATGCACTATACATTTATACTTTTAAATTAAACAGCATGATAATGATCTGCAAATAATGCAAGCCAATATCCCTGAAGATAACTGCATCTCACAGCTCAAAATCCAACATGTACAGGTAAGCCATTAGCTAGCTGAGTGAGCTAGACTAGCTAGCTAGATCTTTTAAGGTTTTACAGTATTAAACTTAATGTGGTACTTTGATGTTCTGTAGCAATTGCCTTGCATATTAAATAAATAAATAAATAAATAAAAAAAAAAAAAAAAAAAAATATATATATATATATATATATATATATATATATATATATATATATATATATATATATATATAAGTGCTGCTACAGCCTATACTGTAGGTAACATTCAGGATAATGTGTAAGGGGCATCTTTGCTAGATACTAACTATGTAGCTAGAAACATGTTAAAATAAATAAAATGAGAAAAGTCTAAACTTGCCTATTGTGCAATATTGTGGTTTTGATCTATTGTTTAAACACACACACACACACACACACACACACACACACACACACACACACACACACACACACACACACACACTACTTTTATTTGTCCTAGAAATGAGCAGTATCTCCCTGAACTCCTTAAGAAAAGCCACATAATAGCACTTCTCATAGCCACAGTTCTCCACTGCCAATTTGCTCAGAGCCACCATATGAACCAACCATAATGACTTCACTCATTCACTAAAATGTCATTTGTTTCTTCTAAATTGCCAGGATTTCCCATTATGTCCAAAGACCCACAATATGGTGCCAATTAATGTGTTTCGTTGTGATGTATAAATGGGCTGAAAGCCATAGCATGCACATTAAAACTGGAGATAATTAGGTGCATATATTATTTATGCATTAAGACATATGTAAATCACAGTTAGGTAGAATATTGACTTAAGATGATTATTTCTGCAGCTGGAAACTTGTCTTTTCTTTATCACAAGGATGCAACGGTATAAATTCAACATTTTCAGTAGGCAGATCTGTTTGCTCCTATCCCAGCTGCATCTGCACAAAAGAATGCATTAAGCTTTCCTACCTCATTTAGTCTGTCAAGGGTATTGTTAAATGGTGTGTTATAGCTTCATGAGTAATTTCACCCAATTTAGGATGCTTTGAAATGTTGAAGCGATTACAGAATAGAAAACTGGGGCAGACAGCATTGTTCTTGGGAAAATGTGAATTTAGCTATAATGAGTCATAAAATGGCCAAGAGATACAATATGTATGAAATGAAACATTCCATAAAATCCATAAACTGCAGAATGTATGATGTCTTTAGTCTGATTCTTTGAAGGAAGAATCTGTAAATGTTTCACAGTGTTAACATGTCTAAACCTAGATGTTGATATACAACTTGGAGTCGTATGTCAACATCTTGCAGGTATAATACAAGTTCCTGAAGCTGCAATATTCAAATAATTTCAATAAGCTTGCATGAACTTTTGCCATTTGCTTCTTCTTAACATATATGCTTTCTATATGAATTTATAATTCACATTCAAGATTGATTACTATACATACACCAGTTATGAATTTTATCAACCACAGGTTCCATTTTCTGAAGTGTATGCCACATACTGTGTGAAGTAATTGCTACTTATATTAGATAATACTTATGTTATAAAATTGTGACTCAGTTTTGCTTGATCAAATACAGCATTTCACATCTGGTTATTCAAGATCAAGGTCAGTAGCTGGAAGAATATCTCCTCATGGGTTTTTCATCCATCTCCCTGAGTTGGAGGCACTCTTTGCCTTGAATAGAGTAAGTCAGTCAGTCTAACCACTCCAGACCACAGATATCTGGCATATAAAACATGCGTGTTCAATGTTCAATGTTAATGTTTTATCAAGATATATATGTCTGAGGTTGAAGCTGAAAAAAGATGCAGCAATAATAACCCATGTGTCATTAAAAAAAAAAAAAAAAAAAAAAAAAAAATCACAAAGTCAAAGGACTAGATTTCCATTCAGTTGAACTCTTTTATGAATTTTATGAATACTTATGGCAATGGCCATGGCACTGCAATGACAATGTTACAGTGTGTACATTTATATATTGGGCCTTATGTAATGCTAGTTATAATGTATTCACTGAAAACTTTACAGAAATGCCATGACACTATAATAACAGTTATGTATATTTTCTCCAGCCCTAAATTACAATGAGTCAAGTTTTGATATTTTAGTTTGGTAAGTCACGTCACAACTTTGACATAACAGAAGTCAGCATTTTGACTTTACATGAGTAAAATTTCAACAAAAATCTGCCACTTTACCCTCAAGTGTAGTGTTACTCATAGTTCTTACTGCCTAATACTGAATCCATGTTCCTAGCATGTACTAATATCACTGAAATTAGCAAGAATAAATACACACATTTTAAAATATACAGAAAATATTTTGAGCACTATAGAAGAAGAAGACAAAGCAGCCTTTATTTGTCACATATACATTGCTGCAAAATTAAATTCATTTCTGTATATATCCCAGCTTGTTAGGAAGTTGTGGTCAGAGCACAGGGTCAGCCATGATTCGGTGCCCCTGAAGCAGAGAGGGTTAAGGGCCTTGCTCAAGGGCCCAACAGTGACAACTTGAACCCCCACCATTCTGATCAATAACCCAGAGCCTTCACCATTGAGCCACCACTGCCACTATACAGATACATATAGAGAGAATTGCATTGTGGTACACCCCGGTAACCAACTAACCAACCAACAAAACAGTATAAAATAAATGTTCTATTAATAACTAAGTAAATCAATAAATAAATGGCTCTTGATTTAGTGTTTGCATTTAGATAAATGGATTCAGTTTGTTTTATGCCCATTTCTCTGTATAAGTGGTCACCTTTTCAGCAGGGTATGAAGGACAGAAACAAGCAGAGCTTTGTATAAATGCATAATTATCTACATAATTGGAGAACTAGACACAGTGGAAATAGACAACATGATCCACCCTGCACCCCCCCTTTCATTTTCTTGCTATTTGTCATGTTAGAAATGGTTATATGGTATTACTGGAGGACATATCTAAACCAGGTGCATGATGAAATATATAATGTATATTTAATGAACTGTTCTGAGGTTCATGCTGCATTGTCTTATGTTTCTGTGCCAAATGTATGCAAACGTGAAGTGGAATCCTGAAGGATTGCTTATTTTTGTTAAAGGTTTTCATGCTACTCACAGAAATTAGCATGAAATCATGAAACCAACAAACAAACAAAACAAACATGCACACAGCTGGATCATCCATCTTGTGAAACCACCCTGGGCTGATACAGTGGGTAAAGAGGCCACGCTCTTTTCTGCCCCCTGTCATGTTTTTGAGTTTATTTTGTATAGTTCTGACCATGACAAACTAAATTCACATTCATATCCTTACCATCTGTCTTAAATAAAGTGTATTTCACTTTACATATCATGGACCTAAAACAGTGAGCATGAGCCAATCAGACAGATAGATTTATTAAAGAAGGTGTATGTTTGGTGGTGTTGAACCTAGAAGAGTATCTACTACATGAACAAGAACATAAAAAATGTATGATTCTTGACCTGAAAACTCCAAACAGAGGATGTGGAGAATACACAAAATGATGCCAGTGCCTGGTTTGTATGTTGTGAGGTGTGTGTGCCTCCATGCCTTTCTTTCATAAGTCTATTTGGAAGCACACTTGAAAACTAAATAATACATCCTGTGTGGTTTATCCTTTTAAAAATTCAATAAAAACATGATCATAGTTCATGTAGAGGTTTGTGCTGAGTGTTTTGTGCTGAGAAGCATAATTCTAAGGCATCAGTGTACCTCTGATGTAAAGATTGAATGCTCTCTGATAATGAACCATCCTTCTCCATTAATGTAGTGCTTTTATCACATCTGCAGTATTTGAACATGAAGCTGTCAAAGGCAAACAGCTAGATGATTTTTGTAGCTGTACACACACCTGTCTATAATGCTGTGTTCATGGCTTTAAAATAGCACAGAGGTAAGGTTACATTGAGTGTCAGGTTTAATGAAACTGCAGGTTTTTATTAAACTTTCATGCAAATGAGTAAAAAAAATCATCAATAATAATAATAATAATAATAATAATAATAATAATAATAATAATAATAATAATAATGATAATAATAACATGATAAACTGGACAGAAATGCCAGCCTATGAGGCAAGCAAGAAGATCTCAGAAAGGCACCTTGCAAAAATGAGAAAACTACATGAAAGATAGATTGTATATAGAGTCTCAGTTTTTTAGGATCAGGTGTTAATGATGATACAATAAGAATCGCAAAGCTGGGGAAAAAGGGAGAAAAATTAGACATGGATGCTACTTTTTAAACTTTTGCTTTTACAGAATGCTTCTCTTTTTTTCTATTTTTTATTGTGTTTTGATTTATCTTAGATTAAAATACTTTTAGAATTTTTAAAATCATCTGTTGATTATTTTGTATTCTTAAATGAAATGTAAATGCTCACATAATATATTTTTGTTAAACTGCCATGTGAATGTGGAATAAAGCCAAAGTAAAGTACAGTTGAGGTCATGCGTTTACATACAACTTGCAGAATTTTTTATTTATTTTTTTTTAAAGAGCGATCATAAAATTGCATTTTGTTTTTTATTTAGTACTGTCTTGAATAAGTTATACTGCCCTGTTATATTTCACATAATAGATGTTAAGATATAGTCCACAAGACACAATAATAACTGAATTTAAACAAATGAACCAGTTCAAAAGTTTACATACGCTTGGTTCTTAATACTGTGTGTTGTTACCTGGATGATCAATGACTGTTTGTATGTTTTGTGATAGTTGTTCATGAGTCCCTGGTTTGTCCTGAGCAGTTAAACTGGCCACTGTTCTTCAGAAAAATCCTCCAGATACTGTAAAGTAAATTCTTTGATTTTTCCAGCATCTTCTGCATATTTGACCCCTTTCCAACAGTGGCTATATGATGTTGAGATCTATCTTTTCACACTGAGGACATCTGAGGGACTTGTATACAAGTATTACAAAAGGTGCAAACATTCATTGATTCTCAAGAAGGCAACGCAATACGTTAAGAATCACGGTGGTGTAAACTTTTGAACAGGATGATTCACACATTGGCAGTTCAGGAAATGTGTAACAATTTGCAAATCTGTATGAAAAATTGCAAAGTTATTTTATGGTTGGGTTAGCATTTGTACAGTCAAATCAAACTAAATATTTCATATGAATGAAACTGTACAAACAGGTTACTGTTGCAAAAACATCCTCACCTATTGAATAAGGAGGGCTAAGTGATATTTTCTGTAACCTTGTATGATGTAAATCCATCAACTTAATATACAGATTATGGGTTATACAGTACATTAACTAGACTTTTCGTACAAACTATAGGATATTCTGAAACATTTTGGAGCATTTTGTCCCCATGAGTTTTATTTTTCATGTCATCTCTTAAGCTCTTTGGAGAAAAAAAAAAGCCGGACATTCCCAGGAGAATTACACTGCAAAATATGTCCAGGTGTCTCTCGACCTATTTTACCATCTTCATCATTTTGAACAGCACTATTGAAGGCATTCCTACACATTTTATAGTTGACACACTGGTGTAATTTTCAGCAATAACTTTCACTTTTTATTTGATTAATTTGAACTCCAACCCGACTTTGGAGCACTATACAATAGCCTGACCCCTGCCATTAGCTGAAGACTGAAGAGTATCAGTGAAAAGGACACTGTTCAGCAGGATTATGGAGAATATGGATGAATAGCATTAATCAACCGTGTAGAGGCACTATCAGTCCTCTGAGGAGTGTGGCCATGGTCAGGAAGAAAGTGAAGTTGAAAAATTACCCCTGCCAATCACTGTCTTAAACTCAGATCTTTTGTATTTGCATTTGTTCTAAACCATACTTGATATATGGATGTGAAACAGACATATGGTTGGGTTTACTGTACTTTATTTTTACACAATGGCAGATATGTGAACATGCAAATATTTGTTAGGAATTATCTTGCCCAACTGTCTAATGAGTGGTTGAAGTAGAGGGAAGAACAGTTTGATCTTAATCTACAGCCGTGGCCAAAAGTTTTGAGAATATATTAATTTTCACAAAGTCTCCTGCTTCAGTTTTTATGATGGTAATTTGCATATACTCCAGAATGTTATGAAGAGTGATCAGATGAATTGCAATTATTTTCAAAGTCCCTCTTTGCCATGAAAATGAACTTAATCCCAAAAAAACGTGTCCACTGCATTTCAGCCCTTCCACAAAAGGACCAGCTGACATCATGTCAGTGATTCTCTTGTTAACACAGGTGAGAGTGTTAACAAGGACAAGGCTGGAGATCACTCTGTCATGCTGACTGAGTTAGAATGACAGACTGGAAGCTTTAAAAGGAGGGTGGTGCTTGAAATTATTGTTCTTCCTCTGTTAACTATGGTTACCTGCAAGGAAACACTTGCAGCCATCATTGCTTTGCACAAAAAGGGATTCACAGGCAAGGATATTGCTGCTAGTAAGATTGCACCTAAATCAACCATTTATCAGATCATCAAAAGCTTCAAGGAGAGAGGTTCAACTGTTGTGAAGAAGGCTTCAGGGTGCCCAAGAAAGTCCAGCAAGTGCCAGGACCGACTCCTAAAGTTGATTCAGCTGCGGGATTGGGGCACCACCAGTACAGAGCTTGCTCAGGAATGGCAGCAGGCAGGTATGAGTGCGTCTGCACGCACAGTAAGGCGAAGACTTTTGGAGGATGACCTGGTGTCAAGAAGGGCAGCAAAGAAGCCACTTCTCTCCAGGAAAAACATCAGGGACAGACTGCTATTCTGCAAAAAGTACAGGGATTGGACTGCTGAGGACTGGGGTAATGTCATTTTCTCTGATGAATCCCCTGTCCGATTGTTTGGGGCATCTGGAAAAAAGCTTGTCCGGAGAAGAAAAGGTGAGCGCTACCATCAGTCCTGTGTCATGCCAACAGTAAAGCATCCTGAGACCACTCATGTGTGGGGTTGCTTCTCAGCCAAGGGAGTGGGCTCACTCACAATTTTGCCTAAGAACACAGCCATGAATAAAGAATGGTACAAAAACATCTTCAGAGAGCAACTTCTCCCAACCATCCAAGAACAGTTTGGTGACGAACAATGCCTTTTCCAGCATGACGGGGCACCTTGCCACAAGGCAAAAATGATAACGAAGTGGCTCGGGGAACAAAACATCGACATTTTGGGTCCATGGCCAGGAAACTCCCCAGACCTTAATCCCATTGAGAATTTGTGGTCAATCCTCAAGAGGCGGGTGGACAAATAAAAACCCACAAACTCTAACAAACTCCAAGCACTGGTTATGCAAGAATGGGCTGCAATCAGTCAGGATGTGGCCCAGAAGTTGATTGGCAGCATGCTTTGAACAGCACTATTGAAGGCATTCTTACACATTTTATAGTTGACACACTGGTGTAAGAACTTTTACTTTTTATTTGATTAATTTGAACTTCAACCCGACTTTGGAGCACTATACAACAGTCTGACCCCTGCCAGTAGCTGAAGGCTGAAGGGGATCAGTGAAAAGGACACTGTTGAGCAGGATTATGGAGAACACATTTTTAAAAATTGAAAGTGAGCAGTTTGTGGAAGACATGCTGTGAGACAGAGCTTAAAGTGCAATTTGATGAAAGTACATCACAGCAGCACACAAGTTCAGCCCAAGAGACATTTTAATAGCATTACACAGATGGTGTGATTTTGAATTTCAGGACTTTCAGATTTGAATTTTGGAACCTCTATTTTATCTCCACCTGTTGCACTGAGTCAAAATGTTGTCACTACTCATGCATTTATATGTGGCATAGATCAGATGGCTCTGGTAGAGTATGAACTTACTTGTGGTGTAACCCAATGCCATATTTTTAATTTAGTTTGATCTATTTGTAGACAAATTTAAACCACAGCAACACTGACCAGGCAGTTAATTAGGATGAAAGAATGAACGCTGCATGATATGTTAATGAATATTGTCTTTGTTTGTCCCGCAAGCTTCATATCTCGCTGTTCACTTGGACATGCATGAATGCAAAAACCTCCTGGTCATCCTGTGGGATCCCCGTCCTAATACATACCCATAGTCTCAATCTGATGCCCTGTGTACTCATCTGGCAAGGTTTCTATCTGTATTTGTATCTGTTTGGAACACATTATTTTTCAGTCCAAATAATGTACTCAGCTACATCCCTAGAACATGCATAAATTCTACCACATTATAATACACTATCTACTCTTGGGAAGCTTTTATTACTAGTAGAGTAAGCAAACATTGTCTGAGCTGACAGATTACTCAAACATTTCTCTGGCCCAATTTAATTTGCACTTTGTAAGACAGTATTTTCAGAATCTGTGTATCACCATGAGACATGGGTGAGCTGTTAGAGAGACATGGGTTTATTATAACCTCAATGGAGTGATTTTGCTGCAGGCTTTATGGCCACTGGCATATCTAGACATTGGCACAAATCAGATTAGAGTGAGTAACATTTGCATCATGCTGGCTCGAGCATTCCAATACACAGACCCCTCTCAGTAGTGGAGTCTTTGTGTAGCAAAACACAATTGAACTTTAATCTGATGGATTGGATTTGAGGGCTTCTTCATGGAGCACATCAATTCAACTATAAGTCAACCTTCAGAAACATGGTGTGATAATCTTAACAGATATTTCAATTAAATCGCTAATACAAATACAACCACTTACAGCTGCTCTGTGATGATCTCATAAGGAATACAGATTGGCTTATGTGCTTTCCAGTTTGCAAATAAATAGAGCTAAATATATGACATAGATGCACTTATTCATGATTGAATTAGATATTAATAATAGATTTTTGGCACAAAAACAATATCTTGCATGTAGGATGTCAAGCAGCAGAGAAGGCGACAGCTGTGGAGGATATTTTTTATTAAAAGGCTGACAAATGCAAAACACAAATCCAAACCAGTTAATCAAGGTCAAAAGGCAGGCACAAGGTCAGGCAATCAAAGTATATCAAAGCTCAATACAAAATCATTTTAAAATCTCATCCACTGCTGGTCTGCTGGTGAATCGGTTAGGTTAGCATCCCATAGAAAGAAAGAACTTGATAGCCGAGGATGCACTGAAAGGGAGTGAGCTGGGTGGCCATGTGTCTCAGTGAGTTCTGCACATATTCTGCCCATGGGAGGAAGCAAGCCCGATCCTCTTGTTTGTCGGCGCAAAAGGGCCAGAGGAATCTACTGATTTCTTGGTTGACCATTGACTTGTGGGTGATAGTCAGAGGTGAGGTTGATGGCCACTCCCAGCTTTTCCATGAAGCTCTTCCAGACATAAGGCATGAACTGTGCTCTCCGGTCACTTACAATGTTTTCTGGTAAACCGAAATACCTGAACACTAGCTCTACAGTTGCAAAGGCTGTGAGCAACTTAATCAGTAGTATCACGTGGAAGGACTTGGGAAAACTGATCTATGATCACCATGGCAACTGTATTTCCTTGGGAGACCAGTAGGTCTGTCATGAAGTCTAAAGCAAGGTGTGATCAAGGGTGTTGCGGGACTGGTAGCGATACTAGTTTAACTGCAAGTAAGGTACATGGATTTTTGGACTGGGCACACATGGTGCAAGATGAGCATGTTTGGCCACCAATATGTTATGGAGAAGACTGTAGGTTTTGTGAATGCCTGGGTGCCTAGTGGAAGGTGAAGTGTGAGTCCAAGTGAAGAGTTTTACTCGGAAAATGACATATAGGGGAACATTGTTTTTTTTAATTGGAACAGGACACAGAAGACTGGAGATGGTTGGCTTTAGTGATTTCTTAATCCAGATCCCAGGTCAGAACACCCACAAAACATGATCATGGTAAAAGGTTTCCTCATTTAGTTTTTTGGGTGGAGCTGGGAAAATGTGAGAAAGGGAGTCAGTTTACCATTTTTAGAACAGAGACAAAAGGAAATGCTGAAGTTAAATCTTGTGAAAAGTGCCCATCTTGCTTGGTGGAAGTTAAGGCATTTGACTGTTCTTAGATATTCCAGGTTCTTATGGTCTGTGAATATGAGGAACCATTGAGAGCACCTTCAAGCCAGTGTCTTCATGTTTCAGTTGAAGTATACTGTCAGGTGGCCGAGACAGCAAGCATGTTTTGTTTTTTTTTATTAAAAGGCTGGCAAATGCAAAACACAAATACAAAACACTGGGCTTAATTGAGGTCAAAAGGCAGGCCCAAGGTCAGGTGATGAACAAACAGGATATCAAAGGTCAAGACAAAATCACAAATTGAGTCCAAGAGTGTGTGATCAGTAATCTGGTGACTGTGAATGTGACATTGAACATGATGTGTGGGTGTTCCAAGGAGTCCATGTTGTTCTGGTTTGTGATGCATTCTGGGATATGGAGTTTGACAAAGTTTTTGGCGTAGACATGACACAGGGGAGTGAGAAATAGCATTTTACACAGGGGAGTGAGAAGCTGAATGAATCATTTAAGACCTGTTCCTTTATCAATTAAAAAGCTTTGTATGCAATCTGCAGAAGTGAAACTATAAATAACTGGTCTCTATGCAGTGAAAATGGCTGATGCTATATGTCAGATTTCACAGACCTATAGGTCAATATTTACAGTGTATACTGTAGATATATTGAAGCATTGACAGCTACCTGTAAGCCCAGAGATGTGTGAAATAGATAATTTTCACGTCTTTCATTTATTAACTGCTTGAGGCATCAGTTTTCAAATATGGCTGAGGAAAAAATGACTTTATAGTCACAGCAAAAATTATCCTAAGGTGATTTGTTGTAAATTGTTTTACTATTTGCTGATTTTTGCAGTTTTCGATTGCATTCAAATGATTGACATTTGAATTTGCTCTTTAAAATGGGAATACCTTAGGCTAGAGTACAACATGCATTAAAGCACTATGATTTTCTATATTACAGTGGAAAAATGGTCCACTCAGCAGTCAGCAGATCTTTTACTGTGAACCACCTCTGCAACCCACATGTATTAAGAATGCAAACAGTCTCTCTCTCTCTCTCTCTCTCTCTCTCACACACACACACACACACACACGCTTTTTTTCCGTTTTACCTGCCCTGCATTGTCTTTGCAGACTGGTGTACTAGTGATAATTTCTTATCTTGTTGTTCATTTAATTGAAAGCAATGCAATGCGTAGTTGGTTCCTGGCAATTAAATTGGAGAGCTGAGAGTCTTCTCAGTCTTCCTGAGACTGATACAACCATGGAAAAGAAGATAATCCTGCTGTCTTATTACAGCAGTATGTAATTTTCCTTTCTCAGCAAAAGAAAGCCTGTATGACTACCGATGACTGTCAGGATTATTATGTGCTCATACCAGTGCTGGGCAGTAGATTGACACAAATAATGAAGCTGTTAGCAGGGTGGAAATGTTGATATATATATATTTTTTTATAATAATGCATGTAAGTACTTAACCTATTGCATTGATGAAGTGTCAGAATGGACAACATCAACAACAAATTAAAGGAAAAACCAACAGAAAGTGGGTGACAACAGATTGTCAGAATAGCTTCAGTGCTCAACCAGATATGCACTGGTTCCGAAAGACAGGGGACAGGGCAATGGGAATATGGAAATATGCATTGCAAGGATCCACTGAGGTGTGGAGAATCTGAGGCTAACATGGGCACAGAGTCACCAAAATTGTACAGTTGAAGACTAGAAAAAGACCAAGTGATTTTATTTCTAATCTTCAACTGACCAGTTTGGGTGAGCCTGTGCCCATGATAGCCGCAGATTGCTGTTCTTGGCTGAGAGGAGTGAAACCCAATATGGTCTTCTGCTGTTGTAGTTCATCCACCTCAAGGTTCAAAGTTCTGTGCATGCTTAGATGCTTTTCTACTCACAATGGTTGTAAAGAGTGCTTGAGTTACTATATCCTTCCTGGCAGCTTGAACCAATCTGGCCATTATCCTCTTACCTCTCTTATCAACAAGACATTTCCACCCACATAACTGTCGCTCACTCAATGATTTTTGTTTTATGCACATTCTGTGTAAACTCTAGCGACTGTTCGTGAAAATTCCTCTGTGAGATCAACAGTATTTGACATATTCAAACCAGCCCATCTGGCACCAACAACCATGCCACAGTTACAGAGTCACAGAAATCACACTTTTTCCTTATTCTGATGTTTGCATTGACTATGGTAGCAACACTAGCCACAGAACTGCTAGACAAGTTTCTTTTTTTTTAATTTTTATTATTATTATTATTTTTTTACAATAGCAATGCAGGCTCACTTTGAGGGCTAGCTGACCAATCCCTCAACTTAATTAGAGGTACTATACACAGGCCTGCTAGACAGCTAGAAGGCAGCACATGAGAAAAGCTCTGAACAGAAGCTGAGGGAACACCAGACGGTCTAATCACCATCAGCAGGTTAATTTCTATTCAGTCATAATCAATTGCATTGATGCCTGTTTAACCTTTCTGATAGAGCCCTTTGGGCTCAAAACAGTTTCGACAGTTCAGTGATATCTAGATGCTGCTGTTCAGAAAACCAACAGCCCTGTTTTTAGTCAAGTGTGAACTTTGTGAGGTGCCTTTATGCCATGGACACACTTTTATATCCCACCATACAATCAGATCAACTAAGATGAGCATTTTGACCTTACTGTCCCTTAACTCCATCCTGCTATAGAACACAGTGGGATATTGTACAGTTTAAAGAGCTTTGCTGCCAAGGTTCTCAGCAAATGTCACACATGTCAAAAATGTCTTTTTTTTTTCTCTGAGCTAGCTGCCTTGAGTAGGTCATACCATTTCTGTTATGTTTCAGCTTCTCCTGTTTGAGTCGAAAAGGGCAATCAGGGGTAAGTCACCTACCTGTGCCAATCTCCTCTGTCTCAGCAAGTAATTACCCATTGTTCTGTGGTTCTTGTCTTTATGGAATCAGGTGGCTCTGGCTCAGTGCCATTAGTTCAAACTTGAGCAGAGCAGACGCTGTGCCATGGACGAATAGCATTAATCAACTGTGCAGAGGCACCATCAGTCCTCTGAGGAGTGTGGCCATGGTCAGGAAGAAAGTGAAGTTGAAAAAGCTAATCACTGTCTTAAACTCAGATCTTTTGTATTTGCATTTGTTCTAAACCATACTTGATATATGGATATGAACCAGACATATGGTTCGGTTTACTGTACTTTATTTTTACACAGTGGCAGATATGTGAACATTTGTTAGGAATGGTCTTGCCCAACTGTCTAATGAGTGGTTGAAATAGAGGGAAGAACAGTTTGATTTTAATCTAGTACATGTTCCGTCATTCAAAGTCTATCTTCATAAATCAGGACATATGCTATACTGTCATGTCTCTCACAGATACGATGTGCCAATAATAAATTTCCTCCTGCTTTATTAACATCATAAGTATTTACACTTATTACTGGACATAACACTCTAAAATATGTACTGATACATACACATTAAAGTCTGTTATGACAAATGTAACAGGTATTTTAAATGAGAAGGAAACTTAATTTACCTTTGAGTTGGGAAAGAATATAACATGAAGTTTGATCTAACTATGTAAGTCTATATTGGATAATGCAAAATGTAGTCATGCAGTGTTACAAGAATGATCGTGCCTGAAATTGTTAGCAAAATTACAATGAATTTTCCATTAAAAGGAAACTTTTCACACTTCGCCAACTTGCTACATATTTTCTTCCTATAAATTGCTCAATTACTCTTCATACCAACATTCAACTGAAAGTCGCACTAGCAAACTATATTTTCTTTAAATTAGAGTGGTTCAACAACTAATCACTGTTCCTCTCTGATAATGCTTATGAATTTATAAATTTATATAAAAAAGGCACTGTACTTAGTCTTCATTTAGACCAAGTACATTAGTCTTCATTTAGACCAAAGACATAAGCATGGTTAATATATATATACACATATATATATATATATATATATATATATATATATATATATATATATATATATATATATATATATATATATATATATATATATATATATATCCATCCATTCTCCATATTCCATATTCCAGAGAATTCGGGGCGCAAGGTAAAATAGTCAGTGGGTGTTACACTGGTATGAGTACATCATGTGGAACAGCATTGGTTGCATCTGAAATACATTCCCAGGTAGGAAACTTATGTTGCCCCAACGTCTACAATTTCGTGCCAGTGTTAGTGAAGGAAGTCAAATCAAGTCAAGTCAAGTGGCTTTTTATTGTCATTTCAACCATATACAGCTGGTACAGTACACAGTGAAATGAAACAATGTTCCTCCAGGACCATGGTGCTACATAAAACAATACACTAACCACATGAGACGACACAGAACTATATAAGACCTACACAAGGAGCACTTTTAATAAGAACCTTGTTGGCAAGGTGGATTTAAAGGAGCCCAATGCTGACCCAAATTAATGACTGACATTGAGCTGACACTGACTCAATGTCAGTTTGCTACCTGGTCTGTTGTCCACTGCTGGGTTGAGAACAATCCAGCCAATAGGATCTTGTTGTCAAAAACTGACACTGGTGAAGGGTTAGAAGATGATTAATACACAGGTGGGAAAGAAATCATTCACTGCACACCTACTAGATGGGATAACAATGTATATATGTGTCTAATCATGTGGCCAGTAAGTGTTGATGTGTTAAAAAAAAAAAAAAAAAGCCTGCAAATCTACTATTCCTGACACACTCTTACCAGCACTACACAATACTGGGTCACATTCAGTGTCACTGTTGTGTAAAGAGTAGTACACCACTCAAATAATAGTACACTGTAGGTGGACCTGATAAAATTACCAATGAGTTATAGTGTGTGTGTGTGTGTGTGTGTGTGTGTGTGTGTGTGTGTGTGTGTGTGTGTGTGTGAGAGAGAGAGAGGGAGAGAGAGAGACTCAAAATGACACAGTCTCATTGAAGAATGAAATCTGCCAAGTTTCAAATCTGTTTTATGTTGTACTGTGCATTTCCTATCAATAAGACAGCTCAGATACAACAGAAGGCAACTGGATCAAGGGAGAAATCAAACAGTACATCAGTACAAACATTTCATCTTTGTGTGAGTCCCTGACATGATCACTGTGCAATTATCATTCTGCATTAGCAAGCAACAGCAGATACATAACTCCTAATTTCCATACACCATTAAGTATTTGTATTGCAGTACAACTGTACAGCTATATTTTTCTCTCTATACAGCTTTTGGCAGTTGGCTGTGTGAAAGAGCTGCTTTTAAATCATGTTTTTCATATCAGTAGCAGAGTGGCACATGGATACTGCTTCACTGCTACCTGATTTAAATTCTCAGCCTTCTTCAATATGGCTCCTCTTTGGAGTTATTTTCACATTTCCCCTGCAGGGTCTTGTATTAAAATCTGCCAAGCGTTTTTGCGAACAGCCTTGCTGAAAGGAACTTGATTTTCTGCAAATTTCAATCCAGGTTTTGCATTAGGCAGCCAGTGTGCATATTTTCATCTCATATTTTTCCCTTGTACCCTGTCCCATGTTTTTTATGTGTGTGTGTGTTACATTAGGCAGCCAGCTTGCATGTTTTCATCATCTCAAATTTTTCTTCACACCCCCATGGTTATACCCTCATATAACCTTTTTTTCTTTTCTTCATTATTTATTTATTTATTTATTTGCTTGCTTGCTTGGTTATACAATCAAGGCTGATTTCAATATAACTGTTTTCAGTTATATTAGGTTGCCAGCTTGCATATTTTCACCATGTTATATTTTCCCCTTCCTCTGTGGTTGACCCCTGTCTAGTGTTTGTTTGTTTGTCCCCTTCCTCCATTAGACCCCTGTCTAATGTTTATTTGTCTGTTTGATAATTTGTTTATTCCTTCCTTCTAGCTTGCATATTTACTGTCACTTGTTTTTCCAGCTCCTAACTTTAGTCCCAAAGTTTTAGACTACAACACCCACGATCCTCAGCCAACAACCTCATCACATGCCCCACAGTCATGCTCCTACATCAGTACACAGTCACTTGATTGCAAATGACACTCACCTGTTTGCAATCAGACAACTCCCTTTAAATAACCCTGACTGATAAACACACTTTGTGAGGTCCTGTTGCATGGTGTCTGTGATGTGGGCAAGCGTTTATTTTCTTCTTATTGTGATTAATGTATTGTGCAAACCCTGCATGCTGTTTATAATTTCAGAGGACCTTTTCTTTTTTTAGTTGTACCATGTTTTATGATGTCTCTCTAAAAATGGTATTAATAAATGTTGAGCACAGAATGAACAGGTCCACTTTTAAACATACTATTGTCAGGTTATTGTCAGAGATTTTCAGTAAGTACAACTTAAGACACAGTCATTAATTAAAATGGATATATTATAGTTACATGACGTAGCCAGCAGGAAAGGTAGGGTGAAAAGAAACATAATGAGGTTAGTTATTGAAGTGTAAAACTAACTTGATGCTGATAAATATAACTGGTAAATGTTTTTGTTTGATAAGATTTTTCCCTATTTTGTATGGTATAGAAACACACCTACATATTTACCTCAGTAAATGCCAAATCAAAGCATTTCACTGCGTTTCATATTATGTATGGTTATGTATGTGACAAAGTTTGATTTGATTTGATAAATGCCATATTCTATTAATATGCAGTTTGGAAATTCCCTCTTATCTGGAAACCAGTTATTGTGTTGCCAGTGGTTAAACAATGACTACTGGAAAATATGTCTAAAATGCTATATTTAGTTATTATTATTATTATTATTATTATTATTATTATTATTATTATTTTCATCTCTGAATCACTATGAATTATGACCAGCTAGTCAGCATTGGTCTGGCTGGGAATTATACAGAATCTATGATCTATGCAGAATCTATGACCTGTGACACTCTGTGCCATGCATATTGTATATAAAATGGAGCTTGGCTACTGACTTCTTGCATGCATCTTGCTCATTTTACCCTATGACAGTACGTACAAAGTGTGGTCCAGTTTGACAGGCACCATCTGCGACTGTGACGCTAACACAGCTGCTCTCTTCTGAAGAGACAACTATACAAACCATGGGCTGAATTGCAAATAGGTCACAATGTGGATTTGTGTAGAATCCATCATAAATTGAGTGCATTTACATAGACGGTAGTGGGCCGTAGAAGAAAATTACCATTCTTACCATAAAATAGTAACATTTTGTGTCAATTAACCTGAACACACTATTTACATAATGCCACTGGATTCAGTACCCTATGGCTATGTCCACATTTATCCAGATAAATTTTGGTCTTTGTCCAGAGAAAATGGGGCTTTTTGAAAACACTCTGCCAAGTGGATAAATTTGAAAACACTGTTTTCATGTTGTAGTGTGGACTGAGGAAAAAGATATTCAAAAGCAATGATGCATTTTTAGTCATGTGATGCAGTCACCACGTTCAACTCAAAACAAACAAGATGTTGGACAGTGTTGTACAGCAGTTGTTGTGCCTGCTATCCAGTTTGATAGCGTTGTTAAAGATTAATGTCAACCTTCAGATTGCATTATTTCAAAGGGGACGGAATTCACACTCACAATTTCTATTTGGAAAGTAAATAAACGCCTGATGGAAATGACACAGGCCAAAGCTTCTTATGTTTTTACGCACACACAGTATAGGGATGTAAGCATTTTCAGACGTTTCAATATGGGCAAGCAATTTTTGGAAAATGTTTGAAAACACCAGAGTAAACAGAGAGCGTTTTAAAATGAAAATACAGTTTTGAGATCTATTCAGATTAATGTGGACACAGCCTATGTGTACAAATGGCAAACACATGCACTAAAAATTCTTTAGTAACATTATGCTGCAATTCTTTTATTAGGCAACAAGATGTGACTAAACAGCCTACAGGGTTTCGCTAAATTCCTAACTAGAAGGAACTTTTATGTTATAAGCTAATGTTATAAGCCGAGAGAGGCAGTGAAAGTAAACAGCTCCTTGTTTGGTGTATAAATAGTTAACTTTAACCAGTAACCAACTTAGGATAAGCTACAGTAGGCTAGCAGTTAGACACTAAGCTAGAAATGAGCTAGAGATGGTTAGCGTAGCAGCTATTTAAAGAAGTCATTTAGAAGACAGTTATTAAAACTTGTCTATTCTGTGACAAAAAAGCAAAAAGTAATACACCTGTGGAAAAAAATACAATACACAAATGGCATTGCTTTTTACTACTGATTTAAAGAAATAGCGCCACACTGAAAAGAAAAACTCTTACACCACTTTTAGGCCCTTTCCACATTTATAAATACATTTTTAAAACTTTTTGTTGACATCCAGGCCAACACACATGTTCAAGTGCAACCTTAAGGAGTAGTGAGTGTCACTCATCAGTGAGTGTTTTACATTTTCATATGGATGGAGATTTTTTTTTTTAACAAAGCTGTTCATGTAAATTAATCTCTAATTTCTCCAGAAGTGTTCATTCATTTTTTATACTTTACACTTAATTAATTTTGTTAAATGGCTTCCAGTATCCAACAAATTGATTGAACAAAATAAAAATTTTCCTTCTTCCATATTCTGTGTAGGTAATTACTTCTCAACAGTCTGGGCAGCACAGAGGAAATCCACTTTACTTTCACATCAGGCATGAAAAAGGCAAGCAATTTTCTAGATATGAAAAGCATGCCTCTCATAGGTGACACCATCAATCATAAAGCACCAGGTCTTACCCAAACAGCCCAATGTAACCATTTTCACAGTAAATGAGCAATAGTGTGCTGTCTACATACAGATCATGCATGCCAATAAACATGGTTTAGCTTTCCTGAAATAATTAGTTACATTCAACACATTCAACATGCCACTAATGCACAGATATTGCGATTTACTATCTATTTTCTGTTGGAAGATTGCTAGCAAAATAAAGCAGCTAATAAAACAAAAAATAGAATGATAAAATCCATAATGATATAAATTGTATATACACATACACACAAGTAATGTTTACAACTCTTTGAGGGTAGACTAAAGGCTGTGTTCATTCTTATGCTTTAAATGATATGGCTTAGTGGTTAGCATGTTTGCCTTACACTTCCAGAGTTGGGGGTTAGATTTCTGCCTCTGTCCTGTGTGCACGGAGTTTGCATGTTCTCCTCATGCTTTTGGGGTTTCTTCCGGGTACTCTGGTTTCCTCCCCCAGTCCAAAGACTCGCGCTGTAAGATGACTGGCATCTCTAAATTCTCTGTAGTGTGTGAATGGGTGTGTGATTGTTCCCTGCGTTGGGTTGGCACCCCATCCAGGGTGTCCCCTGCTCAAGTCCCCTGGGATAGGCTCCAGGTTCCCCCACGACCCTGCGTAGGATAAGCGGTACAGAAAATGGATGGATGGATGTTCTTGATCATTAGAAATATTAAAAATGATGCATGAGATTGAGTTAGGTTTGGGCATATTGATGCATATATTCATGTTTCTAATCAAATTAAAAACCTGTGTGCTTACTGTAACTTACTATACATGCAAAATAATGTCTCCATGACTGCTTGTGCTCCCAATTCACAGCACAATATTCAATCAGTTCCAACAAGTTCCCATATCTCATTAAAGTCTTATACCTGAACTCATAAGCTGCATGCTTGGGAACTTCCAGTTTATGTGTCTGTCATTATTAAACCAACTCAGTTAATTGATGCTAATCTGCTGTATGTATCAAATTCAGATCTGCCTTAATTAAAATGAAAATATTGCAAGTTGACATGTTTGGTCGATTTATACACCACACATTAAGAACAATTTAAGCATTAAGCTATACTGAATTCATTGTTTGTTTGTTTGTTTTTTTGTGGTATTTTTTTCCTCACTCTATTCCTATTGGAATATGATCAGAGAATGATTGGAATGGTAGGAGGAATGAGAGCGGTTACGTCAATTGATTCCCATCTATATTTGTACAAGGCAAATAATGTCATGACATGGTTTCATCTGTGGAGGTATGAAAATTTCATGAGCATCACCACTTTAAGTGGAATCACTTTGCTACGTTTTGGCATTCCTTCCTGGAGAGGGCCTCGGAGACTCAGGCATAACCGTGCACTTCCTTTTGAATTGAATGGAAGCTGAAAAATAAGCCTGGACAATACTGTAGAGAAAAACATGGGGAATAGAGTCATATCTATTATTGCAACATACTGTACATGCAATCCATAGTACACATAGTACATATAGTCTACACAGCAAAATATTCAATATTGACTCATGATGTGTATTTGTATACAGATTAATTTAAAACTAATTCTTTAGGTATTCATATATAGTATAAATTCAGCAATAGAACAACTAATTGAGCCACATGGGCAAACAATATGAGCTTTGTTTTGGTTTCTAATGGATCCCTTAAGGGCTCTCTGCATGGTCAGCTTTATTCTTGTGTGAGTCACCTGAAAATGATCAATTGGGCAAGCGCCTGTGACCAATATTAGCTACACACACACACACACACACACACACACACACACACACACAAACAAAGGGTAGCTGATTACTTCTCTTTCCTGTCTGTAAAAGTCAGTATTTGATTAATTAACCAGTCATTGTGGTGCATCCCAAGACTGCTTCTCCATAGAGAGGTGCAGCCACAGCTAAATCAGTCGCAGACAAATGAGAAAAGCTGAGTCTGAACTCTAATTGAGGGTCTGGTGAATATTTCAGGAACTGGGAACACATTTTCCATCCATCCAGATTGGCCATTTAGGACCTTGGCTGAGATCCTAAAGGTTTCCCACACATACACATTTAAAAGTAAAATCATTCTTCCCAGAGATATAGTTAGAGTCTAATACATGCCTTCTTACAATTATTTATTTATGGTAGGGTGACAGGAGATGCTACTCTTTTTCTGTGCTGAAGTGTGTGCTTGGGAATGGTATCATACTGTACATAGGGATGTTGGGTTGCAGCACATAGGCGCTTTAGAAGTATGAAACAGTAGATACATTATGAAGCCCTAAGAAATGGAACATTCCATGCTTCACTAATGAACTAAAATCTGCAGTTGTATTTGAGCTTTTTACATATAATGAATAATTAGAAGATGCAAATATATTATCAAAAAAGTACACATGCATTCAAGTTAAAGAAAGTGAAAATATATTAAATACAAAATATGCTTAAAAATAATAGCTGAATTCCTGAATTGTGATGAAAGTGTGAAGACATTTTTCCAAATGATTTTCAGTGTGTGGGAATCTAAAAGTTTCATAAAATGTGTGACAGTGACAGTACAAATTCAAGTTCTCATTTCGTTTTTTTTTTTTTTTTTAATTATTTTTGCATTTACTGCCATCACATTTTACAGTTTCATTTTATACCCTATTTACTGTAGCTGTTATATTGAGGAGTGACAAGTAAGGATCAGTGTTGCAGGTTTAATCTGGTAGCAAGTTTTCACAAATTATGCTGTAAATATACAGTGTAATGTAATTATATATATATATATATATATATATATATATATATATATATATATATATATATATATATATATATATATATATATATATATATATAGGTTTTTTTGAAAGTGTTAAGATATAACTTCACTTCATGATCACCTCTTTAACGCCTGAGTGTTTGTGAAAGGGAAGGCAAGAATATTCACTAAGTAAGAGAACAGCAAAATCTCGCTTTACTTTGCTTTACTTAAAATGAGCAATAAATATTTCATTAAAATAAATGAATGAAAAAAGGGTGGTCTGAAGAAACACTGGAGTAACAATGTTAAATTTTGAGTGAATCTTTCTGATGTTGAACAGTTTGCCATCACACAGTCACAGGAAATGTTAACGACTGTTGGTATTTAGTTGTCTCTTTCTTTGTAGGGTTCATTATAAAGCAGAGCTCATGAGCACAGATGTTCCCTGCGTGTGGCAAATTTACCATCTGGGCAGGAACATAGCAGTGTGACACGTCGAACATTACATGCAGTCCTTCAGTATTTTGTGCTTCTCATGTTCTTTCTGTACTCACCTCAAGAGTGAGTATTGTATTGCACACTGAGTACTCGATTATACTGCATACAAAAAGAAAGAGGTACTAGTTACAAACACATGAATAATTAATAAGACTAAGACATGTGGAAAGGGCTGTGCATGGGTCATATTGAGGTGCCAACAGAGAAAAATCTGAATTTTAGCACAAAAACATTAACGTATATCAGTGGACAAGATAGACAGTATCTTTGATAGCGATGACAGTATCAGGATAGTGATGTTGTATGGTTTGGAGACAGTTGCACTGAGGAAAAGACAGGAGGAAGAGTTAGAGGTAGCAGAGCTGAAGATGTTGAGGTTCTCTTTGGGAGTGACGAGGATGGATAGGATCAGGAATGAGTACATCAGAGGGACAGCACATGTGAGATGTTTTGGAGACAAAGTTAGAGAGGCCAGGTTGAGATGGTTTGGACATGTTCAGAGGAGGGAGAGTGAATATATCGGTAAAAGGATGCTGAGGTTAGAGCTGCCAGGCAGGAGGCCGAGAGGAAGACCAAAGAGGAGGTTTATGGATGTAGTGAAGGAGGACATGAAGCTAGTTGGTCTGAGAGAAGAGGATGCAGGGGATAGGGCTAGATGGAGGCAGATGATTCACTGTGGCGACCCCTGAAGGGAACAGCCGAAAGGAAAAGAAGAGTGGACAAGATAGACAAAGGTAGCATTTTCCCAGATTCACTCCAATCAACATTAACAAAAACAGTAAGGCAAAAGTCTAATGTGATCACTACATAATAATAAGCAGCTCCTCCATTTTTTCCCCAACCAAGACCATAGTCCCACTCACCTGGTTACTACTGGCTTTCCCGAACCAACCAAGGTGCTTGAATTCACAGATCAGTTAGCTAACTAAGTTCACCTAGCTAAAGTAACCACTACCATAAGTAAATACGTATGCATCTTTCATGCCCCATGAGTTAGTCATCTTTTTTGCCAGGTGACTCTTATTTGAATTTGGCCTGGCATCTATATCATTTGAAAAAGTGAAGCAATGTAGCAAGGGGTCAGAAAAATGGTCTGGCTAAACCTTACTTGTTGGCACCTATTGGCTGATTCTGTATATATACATAGAGGTGTTAAAAATAAATAAATGAAATAAAATAAAATAGAAAGCAAGTATGATACAAGTATGATTTGACATGAAATAATATATATGTATACAATGTCTGTACAATATACTGTATAGAAACAAAGAAATCTGTGACTAGAAATATAGTGTAAGAATTGATTACATGCATAAGAGAGACAGCACTGTCAATTTCAGAAACCTGACAGCCAGGAGGACAAAGATACACACACACACATATACATACACACATTATATATATATATATATATATATATATATATATATATATATATATATATATATTTTATGGGTGGTGTGCACCATGACACTTCAGAAGATTTTTTCCAGAGGGGAGAGGAGGGGAAAAAAAGAGTGGAGGATGGATGAAAGGCATTATTGTTGATGGACTGGACCATAATCTGTCATGCAGGTGCAAAAGGTTGTGGGTGGTCAGTGTCAATGATTTTGACATGGATTTAAAAATGTTATGTAGAAGCCTGAGAACTTGAACAGTCAGATTGCCAAATCATACCATTATCCAGTACAGTGGTAGAAGTTGACTAGAGATGCAGTGTTCACCCTGAAGCACTGTAGTCTCCTCAAAACCAAACAGAACACACACTAATATATACTGTGTGTATATATATATATATATATATATATATATATATGACCATGACACTCCCACCACCATGCTTGACTGTAGGCAAGACCCACTTGTCTTTGTACTCCTCACCTGGTTGCCGCCACACATGCTTGACACCATCTGAACCAAATAAGTTTATCTTGGTCTCATCAGACCACAGGACACGGTTCCAGTAGTCCATGTCTTTAGTCTGCTTGTCTTCAGCAAACTGCTTGCGGGCTTTCTTGTGCATCATCTTTAGAAGAGGCTTCCTTCTGGGATGACAGCCATGCAGACCAATTTGATGCAGTGTGCGGCGTATGGTCTGAGTACTGACAGGCTGACCCCCCACCCCTTTAACCTCTGCAGCAATGCTGGCAGCACTCATACACCTATTCTGCAAAACCAACCTCTGGATATGATGCTGAGCACGTGCACTCAACTTCTTTGGTCGACCATGGCGAGGCCTGTTCTGAGTGGAACCTGTCCTGTTAAAGCGCTGTATGGTCTTGGCCACCGTGCTGCAGCTCAGTTTCAGGGTGTTGGCAATCTTCTTATAGCCTAGGCCATCTTTATGTAGAGCAACAATTCTTTTTTTCAGATCCTGAGAGAGTTCTTTGCCATGAGGTGCCATGTTGAACTTCCAGTGACCAGTATGAGAGAGTGTGAGAGCCAAACTTAACACACCTGCTCCCCATTCACACCTGAGACCTTGTAACACTAACGGGTCACATGACATGGGCCCAGTTTGGACATTTTCACTTAGGGGTGTACTCACTTTTGTTGCCAGCGGTTTAGACATTAATGGCTGTGTGTTGAGTTATTTTGAGGGGACAGCAAATTTACACTGTCATACAAGCTGTACACTCACTACTTTACATTGTAGCAAAGTGTCATTTAATCAGTGTTGTCCCATGAAAAGATACAATGAAATATTCACAAAAATGTGAGGGGTGTACTCACTTTTGTGAGATACATATATATATATATATATATATATATATATATATATATATATATATATATATATATATATATATATATATATATATATATATATATATACTGCTGGTGTTTAGGGACCAAAAGAGTCATTCAGTTGCACACCCAGGAATCAGAAGCTGCTGACTATTTCTGCATGTTAGTGGGAGTGGGAGCAGGTCTGTATTTCATCATATATTGTATTGTATTATATTATATTATATTATTATATGCAGTGATTAAAGTTTGGACACAAGTGTGTAAGATCAACGGAGTGGATCCATCAATGTTGCTGAATTATAAATGACCAGTAGATGGCAGAGTAACATGTATTAGAACTCCTCGGCACTGTAGCAATTTAGTAGCAGTGGAGCGCTAATGGCGAAATTAATACGTAGGAAAAGACAGAGCCTAATTTGGAATTTTTTTGAGTACGATCTTACAATGGCATTAAAAACTAAAACGATACTAAAACTAAATACAAACTTCAAAAGATAAAAATGAAATCAAAACTATTTATGCACCATTAAAACAAACTGAAACAAAACTGAAATTGAAAACAAAAAAAAACAAAACAAAATAAAAATAAAAACTAGCAATATTTTTAAAACTGTAATAACCCTGGTCGCTTATTACGGCTAATCCAAAAATCATCATAATCGATATCAGGGGTCAATTCACAAGCAGGCAGCAACAAACAAGGATAACCTTAATTCAAACATAAAACCACAAACAAGGTCAAAACCAGGAAACATGGAATCAAAGAACAACACTTGGCAATGCACACTTACAATGAACACACTGACAAATGAATATGAGGGTTTAAAAAGATAAACAAATCAAACAATTAACTCTGAACAGGTGCACACACTAGGTAACAGACCAATGACAAGATGGGTGGAGACAGGACCAAAACACAGGCACATGGCAATGTCAGCAAAAAGCAAATGGAGAAACTCAAGACAAAATGCCACTGGTTTGGTATGGTGAATAGCATTCACTTGCCAGTTGTACTTTACACAACATTAGGATGCCTGCTATTATTATGCATAATTGCACATCAGTGTGTTCCACTCTTCACCTGGTTTAACAATGATATCCTCCTACATATTTGCAACCTAAATTTCAGGAGATGTTTTATTTGGGCATTCACTTGGGTTGAGAGTTGACCGATCCAGGTGCAGTATGGTTTAAATGGTTGAATAACCTTCCCTAGGAACCCAAATGATCTTTGCCACCTTCTTAAATTATTTTCAGTGCACCTTCCTGGAAAATGTAAACATGTCTGCTCCAAGTGAATGCACTGTCCACATACACATCCACATTTTAAAATGTTTAATGGCCTGGTTATGAATACTGACTAAGCCTGTGTAAATGTCCAGAGGTACTCCT
The DNA here is from genome assembly GCA_023630585.1 of Cranoglanis bouderius. NCBI lineage: Eukaryota > Metazoa > Chordata > Actinopteri > Siluriformes > Cranoglanididae > Cranoglanis > Cranoglanis bouderius. The sequence goes on along the minus strand of CM042562.1, from coordinate 11,668,741 downwards.
GAGGTAGATATCATTTCCCTCATTTTGGCAGTGTGTAATGTAAGGGAGACCTTCAGAGACAGTCTGTTAATGAGACACCATGCAAACAGAGAATTGTAGCTCACTCCTATAGACAGACAGATCATTATTGCTGGTCAGTCATAAATCACTGAGCTGTATGCCCAAGTGCTAAAGCAAAATCCATTAAAGTCAGAGTGGATGATTTGCTTTTGTAATACTCGCTGTCTGTGGTCTGTTAGTCAGAAAGTCCAGTAGATGGTTGTAAATGGAAGTGCATAGACCAAGGTTACTGAGACTCAACACTAGTGTATAAGGAATGCTTGTTGTTATTTGAACACCTAGGAGAGAATTTAGAGTGATGTTAGACAGCATTCTCTAAAAGCATCATCAACTGAGAGAATATGTTTTAGAAGAATGGTATTTCATCCCTCAAAGCTGTAAACATCCTTAGTACTGAAAACATGACGTCTTTTGAAAAATTACAAATGCTAACCTAGACAGTAACCTGTAACGTTTCTAGATCTAGTGTCATTTACTAGTACATGAGCATTCTCATTTACTACTACACTTTACACAAACATACACATATTTGATTATAACTGCATTCAGTTTGCAATTTTTTTAGATAATGAATTTTTACTGTTATTGATATATTACCCCACAGTGTTGTTTTTGTATTACCCCACAGCTGGAAGAAAGTAAATAAGTCTAGTCAGGTCTGATCAGATTTATTATCATATGTAATCAGAATACACAGCATTGAAACTGGATATATAGTATGGTAATGAAAGTTGATGTAATGCAGCCGACTCGTCAGTTGGATGTTGATCTAGTGCAGATCCAAAAACCCAAGAATTTCCTGAAAACAGTGGCAGTAGCGGAATCCAAAGGCAGTAATCAAGAAAACAGTCCAAAGCTACAGTCACTAGGCAATACACACAGCATAGTAGGTAAGATGTAAATTCCACTAATGCAAAAGGCTTGAGTGTGTGGTGTGTATATATATAGACTAAGAGTGATGAAACAATTAGTAACCATGGCAACCAACACTCTTGAAGAAAGGGTTCATTGGATAACTACTCCAAGTAGGGTGCTACTTTGAACCTTTGCTGATGGAGAAACACTGTTGCAGGGTTATACAGAGAACCTTTTAAAGGTTCCCAGGAGAGACAACTGAAGAACCTTTAAGGGTTCTAAATATTCTAAAGGTGCTGTATAATGGAGACAGGGACATCTGGTGGGTAGGTGTGTAATTGTAATGGATTCAAAATTATTTCATCATTTTTGGTTGTTTTTGTAAATTTGGTGTGTGAATAAGCGTATGTGTTTGAGCTGGCTGACTAGTATGTTTGCGCCATGCTTGTAGGCAGACTTTTAAGTGTTCAAATAATTGTTAAATTGACACACTGTGAGCTCTAACTCCTTCAAAGCATTTAGTTGCAGCCCTGACTGTTATACATCAGAGAGTAAGGACCGAGTGTGGAAATCCGCTGAAGAAATGGCCTGAATAGTGCTAACTATTTATCTCACCTCTGTCCTTTTTGCCCAGACAAACCCCTAGAGCAGAATGACTTATTTAAAGCAACAAAGAGTTATAGATTCCCCAGCATCTGCCTTGGAGATTTCATAATTCTCACTTTTTTCAGGTTTAATAAACTTTAGGGTTTTTTTTGTTTGTTTGTTTTTTGTTTGTTTTGAGTTAGGGCAAAATAAATATTACACTGAACAGGGCATATGGGCCTATTTGAGTGGACATAATGTGTATAGTCAGATGACCTTTTCTCGAGCTCCGTTGACAACCGGGTAAGTGATCAGATTAGATTTGTTTTTCTTCTCTGCTTGATCACATTGTGCGCATTTTGAGAAGCTGTGAGTAGGTGAGTGTTTGCTGAAAAGACTGTTGGTGTTTAAATATGTTCATATGGTTCAGATCATAAAGGATTTGTTAATGTGTTACTGTTTACCCACACTCATGGGAATCTATCAAATGTGTACCAGATAAAATAAGCCATATTTGATTACCATTCTCTAAATGGAGCTTTAGAGCTCATTGTCTATCTAATTAGCATGATGACACAGGGGACGTCTGCTGCAATTAATGCCGGTCAGCTAAGTTCAGATTTCGATCTTGAGTGCCACTGTTAAAATATTTAAAGTACTGATGTTGTATTACACAGTAAACTGTCTATCTGCCAGGCATCCCCCCCCCCCCCCCGCCCCACACACACACACACACACACACATATATATATATATATATATATATATATATATATAGACAAAGTCAGCAAAAGCAAGCCATGCATCAGATTATTTCTGCTCTTTCTACCAGATAGGTGTCAGTGAAGTACCCAGGGAGATTTCAAATAAGCTGCAAACTGTAAAAGTATGGAAAACATCAAAAGGTAAACACAATGTGGCACAGTGGTGGAGCCAGTAGCATTGCTGTCGCACAGCTCCAGGGTCCCCGGCTGAGTGCCCTAGGTGTGAATGAGTGTGTAAATGTGTGTGTACATGGTCCCCTATGATCCAAGGTGTATTCCCACATCACACCGAGTGTTCCCAGGATAGGCTCAAAATAAAACAGTTACAGAAAGTAAGTGTGTACGTGAGGATAAGCACAACTGTTCTGTTGTTCTTTTCATTTCCTTACTAATCATCATCTGAATAATCATAATCACTGAAATTGGATTGAATGATGTTTTATTATCCGTTGCCTTCCTCCCATTAGAGCAGTAAGTGAGCTGGTGTCATACTGTTTCTGGCCTGCTTACTCTGCATGTGTAAATAGAGCTATGATTAATTGGAAAGAGCTACACGATGCACAGAGAAATGCACCTCCCATCTGCCAAATGACCAATGCACTGTCAGCTAGAATAATACTGCCAGTCAGCCAGATGAAGTGTCTTCATTTTAAGCAACATTAAGTTCAGGGGATTTAATTTATCTCTGTAGATAAGAGGACTTGGCAAACACACACACACACACACACACACACACACACACACACACACACACACACACACACACACACACACACACACACACACACACACACACACACACACACACAGTTGCTTCTCTTCAGTGGAACATGAAAATAGGAAGCACATCAAGATTAAGGTGGCATGTCCTAAAGTGAGGTGACTGACTCCACCTGGCTATATGTCCTGAAAAGTAGACTCAAAAATAAAGAATTAGAGATCTAGAATGGTGAGAAGGTACATGTGAATTTTAATATTTATGTGCTTGCTAGTACAATGATGAGACCACACTTCTGCACACAACACTGTTCACTGTATCATCTGCATTTTATCTAAACACATTACTATAAGAAGACCCATACTGTTACCTTATTTGCTTGTTTGTTTGTTTCTTTGAAGATTGCATTCTGCTCTGTGTGACCGCATCCGAGTAAGAGATGGGAAGCCTGTAAATTGTGCAAAACAATGAGCTGTTCTTGTGTGACATCCAACCCTACAGATAGCAGCAGCAGGAGAAGGATGAACGGGATACAGAACGAGAGTGAAGCAGTGAGAGAAAAGGAGAGCAACATCTCACACAGCTTTTCTTGATCACATACAAATTGGGACAGCATCTTCACAAACTGCTTGCTGAACTTGAATTGTGCAATTGTGATCCCCCCCCCCCCTCCCTTGGACAGTGATGTTTTTAGAAGGAACAGTGCCTCAATAAAGTGTTTTGGTTATTTGTATTATCTTTTCTTTTTTCTATTGATTTTTCCAATTAACTATTAAAAGCCTACACACATAAATTCACCAGCACTTGTATTCTTACTGCTTTGAACCCTCTTGCTGAACCTGGTTAGAATTCTAGTGTTAGTTATACACAGATACTGTGTTAATATCATATTACACTAAAGCAGCAAAGCACCAAGAAAACATTCTGCTCTCAGAAATTTCCAGCCATCATACTGTATATTTATTACTTAGTGAATTATATTACATGTACAGTATTGAGACCAGAGGTCCCATTTAAAAACAGTGTGTGTACACATAGTATTGTACATAAACGTTGAATATGATATTCTGCGCATAGAATGCATTTTAGCAAGATCTTCTTGTTATGATGATGTGAATATATTTAGAGCTCCTGACCAGGTGTATGCAGAAACCCTTCGTGCTACAAAAAGTGTAATTGTGGGTAAACTGATTGAGAAGCTCTATGCCTACTTATAAAACACAGATGAAATATAAAGTAAAATCATATAATAGGGCACATCTAAAGATTGATTGGGATGATGCCTTGCTTGAAGTTTTGGCACACTCAGCTTTGTTTTTTTGCTTGTTTGTTTGTTTGTTTTGTTTTGTTTTTTTTGTTACCTGGGAAATATGATTTTCAAATGACAGGTTGCTGTCTAATATAACACCCAGGTCATTGACTGTAGAGGATGAAAACTGTAAACTGTAACCATACATGTTTCTTTGTTCAGGGAACTTATTTTTAAGGACTGCAGGAACCTATTTGCTCATCAGTTGATTTCTTTAGCCCAGTGCCATTGCAGTTGATCTCTGTCAGCAACTCATCCCGCTTTTGGAGAGGCTTGCAAAAGGCAGTGAAGGCATCCCTGGCACACTCAAGTCCTTTCTACTCTAGGGTTTTAGAGAAACTGGATACAGGTTTGGCATTTATCAGCTGAATAATAACATGTCTGACATGCATTCATCTGTTTCACGCTGCAATAAATTACATCTCCAAATTTGGAAGCAGAGCAGCCGACAATAATAAGGGATTTTCACACCACTGCAGGTTTTCCAGATGTAATTAGTGCAATAGATTGCACACACATAGCCAAAAAATGGCCCTTTTAATGCTAAGATGTAAATGTGTGTGGCTGTGCATATGCAGAGCAATTTAAAATATGTAGGATTTATCCAGATCTATTGCATACAGCTGTGCACATGCAAAATTATGAAAATTAGAAACTGTTTTATGCAAGCTTAAATGAGATAAATGAGACCTCAGGCTTCAAAGTCAATTACCACCACCTCTATAATGCCACCAAACCAGATTCAGCACCCTGAACATCAACAGCCACCAAGAATGACGTAAACAAAAACTGATGCTTTAGCAGGCAAAACAGAGTCGGCGGGACGTAGGCACCGCTGGAGGGGAAAGATTGCATTAACCATTCCCAGCTGGCGGCATATCTGGGGAGGGAACGCAGCACTGCCAAGACACAGCATGCAGAGCTGATGACGGATGAGGAGAATTGTTGAGATTGTTGTTGCTGAAACTAACTTGTATCTCTTTTTCCCTACACAGAGTCCCCTGAGAAAAGCTCACCCTCCAGCATGCTGCGGAGTTGTCAGCCTCCTAAACTTCAGAGCCACTACATGTGTGCACGTTGAGCCCTGCATAACAATAAAAGTAGTCTTTTACACTGATGCACACACCTACACCACTCATCCCTCCATTCTCCTGCACAATATACTGTAAACAAATAACCCTCCAGGCTTCAAGCAGATTTTCTTGCTGGTGTGTTTTTATGTTCAGACCCAACACTAGAAAAGTTAGCATGTCACAAAATATATATTTTGTGGTCAATGTCTTGTGTGTTTAAAGTTGTATGTGGCATCCTGGGAAGCGGAGGATCATAAAGAATCTGTATGAATGGCATGACCATAACTTCTTTCTACCCAGGTGATATATTTACAGATTTTAATAAGATAAATAAAACAAAAGTCTGCTGAAGTCACATACATGGCCTCTTGAATTAAATAGTGGGCAGAGGCTCACCAAAATCGGACAGTTAAAGATTGGAAAAGGACCACGTTATCCAATCTTTGGCTGTCCAGTTTCTGTGAGTCTGTGCTCACTGTATCCTCAGATTCCTGTTCTTGGTTGAGAGGAGTGGAACATGATGTTGTCTTCTGCTGTTATGGCCCATCTGCCTTAAGGTTTGATGTGCTATCTGAGATGCTTTTCTGCTCACAATGGTTGTAAAGAGTGGTTATTCATGTTATTCATGACTTCCTGTCAGTTTAAACCTGTCTGGCCATTCTCGTCTGACCTCTCTCATCAACAAGGCATTTCTGCCCACTCACTGGATGTCTATTGTAGAAACTGTTGTGTGTGAAAATCCCAAGAGATCAGTAGTAAACATTCACTTCAATTCAGTTCAGTTTTACAGAAATATATACATTTAGGATATAGATTTTAAATGTATGAATTTATCCCCAATGAGCAAGCCAGAGGCGACGGCAGCAAGGAAAAACTCCCTGAGACGATATGAGGAAGAAACCTTGAGAGGAACCAGACTCAAAAGGGAACCCATCGTCATCTTGGTGGCACCGGATAGTATGATTAAAAATCAATAAATCCATTCCATAAATGTGGTAATACTACATGGTCAAATAGTGAAATTGTGTAACCAGGGAAATTCATTACAGTTTTTACATGAAGTCTGTTTTATTGAACTTATCCACTGTTCACTGATGGAGACTTGAGTGCAAAACTGGTTGTTACAATTGTAATCCTAAAGCTATCATAGTAATTGTAGTCCTAAGCCATCATAGCATAACTGTTCATATGAATTGAGGTCCAAAGCCATCTTTATGGTTTTTAAGTGGTACCATCCTCAGTAATCTCAATGATCTTTAGGCTGCACCATGTGTGGCCATCCTCAGCAGCAGCATGTAACTTCCAATTGATGAGATCTCCAACCAGAAGTAGGGCATCAGGATGGATCAGGCAGGTCTGGAGAGCAGGAGGGGTCAAGATCACTGGTATGCTTATTGTCCCGTAATGGTTAAGGACAATGTACTTTGCGTGAGTGCAAGCAGGGACTCTGGCAAGACTAGCTATGACAGCATAACTAAAAGGGAGAGCCAGAAGGTAACACAGACATGAGGGTGCTCTGGGACATACGGCGGCCAGCCACGCCACCATCAACAAGCTATACTAATACTATACTAACCTAGTAATACTCAAATCAAATACCATGCCACAATCAAAGTCACTGAGATCAATTTTTTTTTTCCCATTCTGATGTTTGATGTAAACATTATCTGAAACTCTTGACCTGTATCTACATGATTTTATGGATTGCACTGCTGCCACATGATTTGCTGATTGGATAACTACAGTAATGAACAGGGGTAGAGGCACGCCTAAGAAAAAGTGTCTAGGGTTTCTTCTGAGCACATTCTTATTGACCATCATTTTCACATGTAATATTTCCCCTGATCAATTACTTGGAATTAAAGCTAATTAAAATTTAGCCTACTGAACCTGCTAAGAAACAATATAGAGGAAGAATAATATAATATTATAATAATTACTACAGAAAAGCTTTCAGTCTGAAATTATGTCTGACATTAAAAAGCTTCCTTTAGTTATGGTAAAATGCCTCTGAGTAAACCTCTGAGTTCTTTCCAAATACAAAATGCACTGTACTCACATGTTCAGGATAATAGTGGCTTTAAACAGCGAGTGACCAAACAGAAAGTAGTTATCACCATGTTCACCTCTAACATCACTCCTTCTCATGCTGTGTGTCAATTATTGCTTGCATGGCTGAAAGCTGCATCACAAGCGGTACTAATTTAAATCAAACTCCTTTGGCATTACAGTGTGACTCAGACGGTTCAGTCTTTAATGTAATATTGATCAGTGACCCCATTGTCTAGTAATTAGCACTGCAGAGGAGCTTCTTTCCAGAAACTTCTACTCAAAGTCATGGTTTTGCCAAACATTTTTACAGGAATAGATGCAATCCCAGCATGATTACATCTATTATTGTAATATATGAGCTCACTGATTTTAAGCCCTTAAAAACAACAAGAGGGCTGAAAAGTCCATACTTTCATCCTCACAATTATGAATAATGATTTTCCCTTTTTCTGCTGAATGCAGCATTTGTGGTAGTAAATATAGAAAAATACAGTATGATTCACATGTATCTAGATATAGTGGAGGGGACTGCAGAGATTTCCACTCATAAAAATGTATTAGTATATGCTTATATGTGTACTCATATTTTAAAGTGATACAGATATACTACTATATAAAATAATTTCACAAAAATATGTTTTCAACGTAGCTGTTTCAGTATTCCTGAGCAGATCTCACAAGCACATACAGTATTTGCAGAAATCTATGCAACTTGTTGGAGTTTGGATTTGAGCTTGGCACAGGATTTATGGTCATATTTTATAGATTTATGTATCCATGGCATGCAGCGTAGAGAAATGATAATATATGTGTCTCTAATGCTGCAACCATTGCTGTTAAAGTATCTCAGCTCTGAAATGAGAAATCATTCATTCATTCAAAGTGTACAGTTTCAATTTACTTTTATTTTATTCTCTAGTTTCTTTTAGTACAGTTAATCTTTTTCAGAATAGTTTGGTAACCAAAAATGGATGAGGTGGATGAGGTGTGTGTGTGTGTGTGTGTGTGTGTGTGTGTGATAGGAGAGCTGTGAGTGCTACCATTACCATGATGTCACAAGAAGTATGTAATTGGTTTATGAATAGGATAAATTAAGCATATAGAAATGTTTGTCTCAGTTTCAAATAATAGATTCATTTATAGCTCACTGCAGTTGAATTCTTGAATGAGAAGGTGTGCATTAATTTTCTATAACAGCAACTCTGACAGAAGTTCTATGTCAATAAATAATTGGTTTATAGTAAAGTATATTAATTGTATTATATTAAGATTTGCACTTTTTGGGTTTCTCAGTCACATGACACCTGTGTTATTTATCTTAGTAACTTCAAGAGACAGAAAAAAAATAAAGAGGCTGGTGAGGGAAGGACTGTTTATAACCGCTGGAATGTAAGCAATAACAGGAACTAATTCAGGAATTAAATTCAGGTGTAGAATATGAACATGACCATAGTTACTCAGATGAGATCCATGAAACCACTGACCTTTACTGTATGTCATGCTGAATACCTGTTTTTCTGATGCAAACTCTAATTTTCTGTCTCTACTTCAAAACTTCATGCTGTTCTCTGTTTAGAACAATATTTTACAGACTTGCTCATTTGGTGTATCAGATCACGTCTGTGCTATTAATACTAAATCTGCTTTATATCCTGAATATCCAGCAGTTTTTCTTGAGTTGTGGTTTTCATGCACATTATACATCATCCCAAGAAAACAACAGTCCTTTATTCTAGATTATGGCTTAATGGAATACTACAATGTTTTCCAAGGTAATTTTAATCTACCACAACTTTTGTGTACGTGTGATTATCGTGATTAATTATCGTGAAAATTAATTTTGACCGAAAAGAATGGAAAACCATAAAATTAAGTTTAAGGGTAAATAGAATTGAGTTTAAGGGCAGTTGTTGAATTCTGTCAATAAAAGTTTCAAATGCTGTACATAATGTACAAGTGTACTACACTTCTTAGGACTTAGGTGTGTGGTTGTAGTAAAATAATCAAAAAAGAATGGTGTGATGCCACGAAATTGATTGTTTCCAATAACAGCATGTCCTGGAGAGGTTTATTCCACTTGATCCACAGCAATTTGCCAATCATTACCGTATTTATTTATTTATTTATTTATTAATGACACATACATTTTATTCATTTATAGTTATGTATAATGTTGTGGAATTGCAAGTCCCTGCATCAGATGTTATTATAGAAACAATAACTTATAAGAGCAAGCATTAATTAATCAACACTGTCTGGCCAATCAGAATTAGAATTTCACAGCCCAATAGGGCTGTGAAATAAGATCTAACAATAAAATGTCTTAGGATGAGACATACAGTATATACAGAGACTAAGCCCTACCAAAGCTGTTTTTATGTAGCTTTTTGCAAACACTTTCAAACACTGGAGCAAAACATGAAAAAAATATTCAGGTTTTGTGCTATTAATATTGGCTCAGACCCACACAACTATATTGCTAACTACAAATTCTTCCACAACAACTGCCCTTAGCCTTTTATTATAAGTGATATTTGAAAACATAGATTTTTCATTTTTGTGTCAGTATAGGAAATGTGTTGACATTGTGCACATGGTAATCACACACATGCTGCAGTCATGGTAGATAAAGGTTAGGTTGAAATATATTGTATAACAGAATTTTCAGGGGGAAATGGAGTTCAGCAAGAGAACAACTGCATGTAATGTAATTATGTCAAAGCTCTAGCTTTTGATCAGAACCTGCATGAGAAGAAAAAAAGTCTTTGTTGAGGCTTTGAACATTTATTATATGAAGTATAAAATGTAACCAACTTTCTGAGAGTTTTGAGCATTAGCAAGCAGTTCTGTCAAGATCTAATCACTGGTGATGGAGCAGTATAGGATGGAGTTCAGGCAACTGTGTGTCTGTGTGTGTGTGGCTTAGTCATTTATCATTTCTGAATTGAGAAAACAGAGCAAAATGTTTTGTACCACTGATAAACTCTGACAGAGCGATGACCTTTTCAGCTCCTTCTGCTCTAAACTCCTGATAAAAGGCAAACCATTAAAAATCCAATATCAGGAAATGAGCTCCCGATTCACTTGCCAAGAACCGTGAGCCAGCCAGTGTGATGGAGATTATTTCACCAAGACCACAGTCATTAAATACAGTGGTGATTAATATCACAGGCAAGTCTGAGCTCTTATTTAGAGCGTGCTTGTCATCACAAGCTGTAGAGATGAATGAAATATTTTGTACGCTCAATGAGTCTGTATTCAGATGCCATTTGTATGAATTAATTAGACACTTGCATAAAAGATATCTTTTAATCAAGAATCATTTTTTTTTAAACTGTACACATTTATTCAAATAAATTAGCAGTGTGGATATCTGGGGAGCGTAGATAAGCTCTGTAAATGTCACTGAAGAAAGCTCCTCTGGTGATATTTTGTTTGAACACTGCAGTAATGCATGAACATAATCCTCCTGTTGGTTCGGCATGCTTAACCACCCTTCTGTTAAATCTGTAATCCACATTCTATTTGAGCATCAGTTATGTGATAACCTTTCAGAGAATGACTAGTACTACATGGCAATGTGAGGAACATGGGCTTGAAAAGCTTCCTCTTTAACAGCAATACAGGAAGAAGTGCAATATTTAAATGTAAACCACAAGGCAGGGAAGCAGAAAAGCTCCTGAAATCCACTGCAATGAGAGATGCATGATCTCAGTGAACCACAAAGCTATCATGATGTTGCATTAAGGTTGCTGCAGCTTGGATGTATGGCAATTTCATAGTGAATGGATTGCATCTATTTAGTTGCACACACACACTGCAACTAAGAAAAAAAAAAAAAAACAGAATATTGCACCTCATCACATCTCTGATATGATTTGTCTGGCTTTTATTTGTTTTCTTTACTCAGTTCCATTATAAGTCCTATATACCACAGTCTGTTGCAGTGATATAATCATAAAGATGTTCCCTCTCAGCGACATTATTAAATGTACAATACGTACTTAACAATTTCTGAGAAGGTTAGATTGTAAAATAAAAAGTTCCTGCTCCCATTCTAAAATTTTCTGCTGTAATAACAGTTTGCTGCACATTGTTGTTCACACATTTCCATATATATGGTAACATTATGAAAACATTACCTCCTGGTAATACTGGAATAATGCAAGAACAGATGCCACTAATAAAGATGAGTGTGCTGCATGACCTCCTGCATATTTCATGACTGCTGAGCATTTAGATTTTACAGTCTCGTGTAATCAGCACTGCAATCTAGTATTGTTTCACAAAAGTGGGACCTTCACCTGCCTTCATCAATTCATTAAAAAAAGACAGAAAAAAAAAAATCAAGGATCATTTCATTTAGTGTTTGAAGGCTTGGCCAGTTGTCTGTAGAATGTGCAGAGTTTAAAGAATTGTTTCCCCCAGAACTTTTGAGGTATCTCAATGGATTAAAAAGATTTAATCTGGCTTTATAATGGAGGCAAATAATTTAGTTTTGAACTACGTTGAAGTTACTAAATGCTTGAAGATAAGTGTTAATTAGTGTTTCCGTGATGAAGTATTAATTAGTGTTTGAGTGCTTGCTTTTTATGATGTAGTTGTATTTCTTTTTCTCCTCAACAGATCTCTAGAAGTTTAATTTCACCCCATGAGTCATCAGAAGGCCTCGCAGTATTTACTGTATGTCATACAGTAAATCAACAGTACTGTTGAATTCTCAAATGGGATTGGTCAGATTGGTGATTGGTTATTTATTTATTTATTTTAAAACAACGGTTCTGACAACACTTCTGGCTGCAATTCAAACCAGGTTTATATTAATGTGCTTGCTCTAATGTGTTACATCCTCAGAGACTTGTATGGTGGCGCATCTGTCTTACATAATATAAGGCAAATAATTAACTACTACAAAAGGTGTTTTTATTTCACAAAGAAAACCTATATGTTCTGAAAAGAGACATTTATATGCACATTTATAGAAGGAGCATCCACTATCATTGATTGTTACACAGCGATGTGTTTTTCACCATAAGAAAGACTTCAGGACAGAGAACTATGTGATTTCTGGTTTCTTGGTATAGTGAGAGAAACAAGAGAGGATACTGAGAGAATAAAGTAAATGATAACAGGAACTAACTTGTTTTGTGTAACTATGAACTGGTACTAAAAGTATGGGGTGTTGTTTATTAATTAGATGAAAATGAATGAATATGCTAATGTAGTGATACTTGAAAGATAATCTATGGGGTGGTATAACACCGAATAACACCACCCTATTGTGTTTTATTCATTATTTAGTCACTGAATAATATACTGTGAGATGAACTGCTGAATAATAATCTAACAGGCAACAGTAACGTCATTGTGGATAAGGAAATATGAGAAGCAGCTCATACCTGCCATTTGCTAGACCCGAACTTTTTGTTCTTTGAAACTTTGAATGTTTCAACATTCCTTTATCCCTGACTTATGAGATCGAAATGTATTTAGAGGAGTATGTCAGAAACATCTTGCCTTTCCCAAATCAGATAAAGGAGGTGAAAGCAGAGAAAGCCCTGAGACTGAGGAAACATCAGCACTGCTCTTTCATGTATAACTCCAGTTGATGAATGACAGCTTGCCATTATTACCGTCCATTCCAGTATGGCAACCATGTCCATGAGGTATTAACAGAGCTGGTGTTTGTGGTGGTTTTTCTCTCATTTTTTTTTTTAATCCTTTTCCAAGTTTTTTCATTTACCATTTACACTGTAGCACTTTACAATACTGTTAAATAACTCATTGGTAACTATGCAGGGACTAAGAAGTAAGAAATTAATAGTACTATGTTAACACCTTTGTCACTACAATTAACTACTAAGGAATGCTGGGTAATTATTCAATAAGTAATAATAAAGTAATTGTTTGGTAGTGTGTTGTTATTATTATTATTATTATTATTATTATTATTATTATTATTATTATTATTATTATTATTATTATTATTATTATTATTATTATTATTATTAACAACAACAACAACAATAATAATAATAATAATAATAATAATAATAATAATAATAATAATAATAATAATATACAGAACAGTTTGACTACAGTTTGGTAGTTATAAATCAAGCAATTATAAATCAAGCAAGAATGACTGAGTCATATACTGTATACATATCTCTAGAGAAGTGCTAGCTAATTGCTAAATATATATATATATATATATATATATATATATATATATATATATATATATATATATATATATATATATATATATATATATATATATATATATATATATATAAATAACAGTATTGCAAAGTAAAACCTTTTTTTTTAATAGGACGTGGTAAATTATTGCTTAGTTCATAATGAACTACCAAACTATTACTTTATTACTAGTAATTACCAAGTATTCATTAATAGTTAATAAAAGTAACCTAGGTGTTAATATAGTACTACTCATTAGTTCATACCCAGTGTTACAGCACCAGAAGTAAGCTGGACACAGTTGCGGTCAAAAACTTCGTCAGTTTATTCAGCACACATGTGAAAAGGACACAGGGCAAACAACAGGTTTATAGAAGGCTTCGAGTCTTCGCAAGATAACGTGATCAAGATTAAACACACTCTCAAAAGTGTTAGCGCTAGCAGTAAAAAAAAGGACACACACTTTACTACGGCAAAATCAAACGGAGAAAACAGCATCCAACAGAGAACCCATACAACAAAATAGCGGTGACTAAATAAAGTGTGCTAGCTATTTGCGCTAACAGAAAATCAAACACTTGTGCAAGCAAACCTATCACAGAGATGTGTAAAATAGAAAGAGGGCTTGAGATGAAGTCGGAGTCCAAGGTACTTAGCTTAGTTTCAAATGCCGTGAGAATCAGTCCAGAATGAAGTAGCTCAGTCGATTTGGAAGAAACAAACGATACTTCGCGTTAGCCCTGTAACACAAAAGTCCTTAAATAACGTGTTAGTGAAAATAGAAGACAGGTGCGCGGGATTAGAACGAGGGTGATTGTGACCGAGGTAGTGTGTGGGTGTTGTAGTCCCTGGCGGCCATGTTTGTAGGCCGCCGAGCTTGCTGGGAAGTGTAGTGTGGAGTGTGTGGATAAGAGTTCTGGGGATTGAAGTCGCGCTTCTTGCGCGACCTAACAGAGCCCCCCCCCAAAGGGCTCACTCCGGGAGCCTCTCCCTGCCTGGGACGACCTCTGGGTCTAGGTTTTGGGTATTCTGGATGGATGCGGTGAAATTCGTCCACCATTTCAGGGTCCAGCATGTCCTTGGCCGCCACCCAGCTCTGTTCCTCGGGCCCGTACCCCTCCCAGTCAATGAGGTACTGAAGTTTACCTTGACGTCGCCGGGATTTTAGAATCTGATGAATTTGATAGGCCGGTTGTCCGTCAACTTCCTGTGGGGGAGGTGGATTGGACGGGTTTTGAGAGGTGAGGATGCCTGTGTGGAAGGGTTTCAGGAGAGAAACGTGAAACGAGGGGGAAATGCGCCAGTGTTTGGGGATGGCTAGTCTGTAGGTTACCTCATTGATGGGCCTGATGACTTTGAAGGGGCCGAGATAACGAGGACAGAGCTTCTGGCAGGGATGTTTGAGGTGCAAGTTTTGGGTGGAGAGCCATACCCGTTCACCGGGTTGGTAGCGTGGTGTTACCTGTCGGTGGCGATCCGCTTGGGCCTTTGATTTTGAGGCTGCTTGTTTTAGTCTCCTATGGGTGCTTGCCCAGACCTGTTCACTGCGGTCAAACCATTCGTTTACGGCTGGTGCGTCCGTGGCCGTGGCGTCCCACGGAAATAGAGGGGGCTGATAACCTAGCACGCATTGGAATGGGGTCAGGTTAGTGGCAGAATGGCGGAGTGAGTTCTGGGCGTATTCCACCCAGGGCAGGAAGCGGGCCCAATCAGAGGGATTTTTGTGACAGAACGAACGGAGCATCCTTCCGACTTCTTGGTTAACCCGTTCCGCTTGCCCGTTGGATTCGGGGTGGTATCCCGACGTAAGGCTCACATTCACTCCCAATTTACCCATAAAGCCGGACCATACGCGAGATATGAACTGCGGTCCCCGATCGCTAACTATGTCTTCGGGGATCCCAAAATAACGAAATACATGCGAGAATATAAGTTCTGCTGTGTGGAAGGCTGATGGTAGATTGGGCAAGGAAATTAGACGGAGGGATTTGGAGAACCGATCTAAAATAACAAAAACGGTGGTGTGGCCTAGAGAATTGGGGAGGTCTGTGATGAAGTCTACTGCAAGGTGTGACCAAGGTCGTTGAGGAGTGGGTAGTGGCATGAGTTTGCCGGCAGGGAAGGTTCTGGGTACCTTAGTTTGGGCGCAGATGTCACAAGATTTGACCGCCTGTAGTACTTCTTGGGCCATGTTGGGCCACCAGTACTTGTGGGACAAAAGGTGGTATGTGCGTAGGGAACCGGGGTGAGCGGTACCGGGAACCGTGTGAGCCCATCTTATTAATCGGGTTCTGTAGGTAGAAGGGACAAACAATTTTGTGGGAGGACAAGCAGACGGTACGTACCTACGTGGGAACTTGTGAAGTAAATTGTCGAACTCCCAGTGCACATTACCGACAAAACAGGAGGGAGGCAGGATGTGGTCGGGTTTGGAAGGTGGTGAATCCCTAGTGTGGAGTCGGGAAAGGGCGTCCGCCTTGTGGTTCTTAGCCCCGGGGCGATAAGAAAGGGTAAACTGAAACCGTGCGAAAAACAAAGACCAACGTGCTTGGCGAGGGTTTAGTCGTTTGGCTGTGTGCAGATATTCTAAGTTCTTGTGATCTGTGAAAACGGTAAACGGGTGTTCTGCCCCCTCTAGCCAGTGTCGCCACTCCTCCAAAGCTAATTTTATAGCTAGCAGTTCACGATCTCCCACGTCATAATTCTGTTCTGCCGGCGATAGCTTTTTCGAAAAGAAAGCGACGGGGTGAAGTTTTGGTTTTTCCCCTAGACGTTGGGATAATACGGCCCCCACCCCCGCCTCAGAGGCATCTACTTCTACTACGAAGGGACAGGAAGGGTCTGGGTGCTTTAGGATAGGAGCCGTGGTGAAAGCCGTTTTGAGTCTGGAGAATGCCCCCTCGGCCTCGTGGTTCCAAACCAGACGGCGGGGACCGCCCCGCAACAGAGAAGTAAGGGGTAGGGCAATCGAACTAAAACCCCGGATAAAGCGTCGGTAGAAGTTGGCGAAACCTAAGAAGCTTTGGAGCTCCTTGATGGTAGTAGGAGTGGGCCATTGTGTTACCGCCGTGACCTTACTTTTGTCCATGGCCACTCCCTCGGGGCTAATGACGTAACCTAAGAAGGTCGTAGTATTAGTGTGGAATTCACACTTTTCTGCCTTTACATATAGTCCATTTTCTAGTAGGCGTGTGAGAACCTGGCGTACTTGAGATACGTGGAGTTTGTAGTTGGGGGAGTAAATCAAAATGTCGTCAATATAGGCCACCACGAATTTTCCTAACATGTCTCTCAGTACGTCATTAATTAGGCATTGGAATACTGAGGGCGCGTTAGTTAGCCCATACGGCATTACGAGGTATTCGTAGTGACCTGTTGTTGTGCTGAAGGCAGTCTTCCACTCATCCCCTTCCCGGATACGCACCAGGTTGTACGCGCTACGGAGGTCCAACTTGGTGAAATATCGGGCTTCACGAAGTTGTTCTAAGGCGGAAGGGACGAGTGGAAGAGGGTAGGGATATTTCACCGAGGCGCGGTTGAGCCCTCGGTAGTCAATGCAAGGCCGAAGGCCCCCTCCTTTCTTGGCCACGAAAAAGAAGCTGGCTGCTGCCGGGGAGGTGGAGTGGCGAATATATCCCTGTTGGAGAGCCTCCTGAATGTATTCGGACATGGCTTTATGTTCTGCTTGGGACAGGGGATATATATGTCCACGTGGCGGAGTCATACCCGGCAGGAGGTCTATGGAACAGTCATAAGAACGATGGGGTGGAAGACCGCTAGCCCTGAGTTTACTAAATACCTCCTTAAGATCGTTATATTCGTGGGGTATACAGACGGTGGGTGCGTTTTCAGGGCTTTCAACGGATGTAGTGGCGACAGTGAGTGATAGGGTGTTGAGGCATTGTTGGTGACAGAAGGGTGACCAGTTGAGTATTTGTTGGTTGGCCCAGGAAATGTGAGGGTTATGTTTTCTCAGCCACGGTAAGCCCAAAACCACGGGGTATCGGGTAGATTTGATGACCCAGAAGGATAATTCTTCGTGGTGGAGAGCGCTGACACGAAGCCCCAGGGTGTGTGTGTGGCGGGTGATGTTTCCGATGGGCGTACCGTCGATGGCCTGGATCTTTAGCGGCTGAGGTAGGGGACGAGTGTCGAGGTCAAGCTGACACACTATTTCCTCGTCAATGAAGTTGCCCGCTGCTCCGGAGTCGAGCATGGCTGTAACAAGAGTACAGACACCTGAATGTTCAAGGTAGACGGGTAAAGTAAAAGAACATGAAGTAACATCAGGAATCTGACTCACCGGGGTTGAATGGGTGCGTTGTCCGCCCCTCGTCGGAGTTAAGCTTGTGGGGCGGACAGGGCAGGAGTGAAGAGAGTGATCAGCGTGGCCACAGTAGAGACATAGGTTCTCTCGGCGTCTCCTTTCTTTCTCGTTGGGGTCCAGTTTAGCATGGCCGATTTGCATGGGTTCGTCGCTAGCGGGGAGTCGGGTTGGTTCAGGGTGCTGAGATGGATGCCTACGGCTGTAGAGAAGTTGATCGAGACGAATGGCGAGATCAATTAACGAGTCCAGGTTAAGAGGCTCATCGCGGCAGGCCATCTCAGTGATTATGGCGGGATTAAGGCCCTGACGGAAGACAGCTTTCAACGCCACGTCATTCCAGCCGCTACCCGCAGCGATAGTCCGAAATTCTAACGCGTAATCCGCCACTCGAAGTGAGCCTTGCCTCAGTGTTAGGAGCCGTTCCCCGACTTCCTGGTGATCGGGGGCGTGGTCGAACACTCGCCGGAACATGGAGACGAAGGTGTCATAGGAAGCCACCGCATCTCCGCCTCGTTCTCTTACTGCCGCCGCCCACCTTAAAGCCTTGCCTGTTAGTAAGGAGATGAATCGCGCCACTTTCTCATGATCCCCCATTTCCCCACAACAGTCAAAGTATAAGGAGCATTGTAAGATGAAACCCTTACATAAACCAGTGTCACCGTTGTACTTATCGGGTAAGGGCATAGGCAGTCGAGGCGTAGAAAAGGATGTGGGAGCGGCGCGCTGCGTTGCTGTAGCCGTGACTTGAGAGAGAAGTTGAAGACTCTGATCCATTTCTCCCAAGCGTTGTTGTTGCGCGTTGATAATTTGACCGTGTGCTGCGATTGCTTGACGAATTTCCTCCGCTGCGTCCATGTCGAGGCGAAGTATTCTGTTACAGCACCAGAAGTAAGCTGGACACAGTTGCGGTCAAAAACTTCGTCAGTTTATTCAGCACACATGTGAAAAGGACACAGGGCAAACAACAGGTTTATAGAAGGCTTCGAGTCTTCGCAAGATAACGTGATCAAGATTAAACACACTCTCAAAAGTGTTAGCGCTAGCAGTAAAAAAAAGGACACACACTTTACTACGGCAAAATCAAACGGAGAAAACAGCATCCAACAGAGAACCCATACAACAAAATAGCGGTGACTAAATAAAGTGTGCTAGCTATTTGCGCTAACAGAAAATCAAACACTTGTGCAAGCAAACCTATCACAGAGATGTGTAAAATAGAAAGAGGGCTTGAGATGAAGTCGGAGTCCAAGGTACTTAGCTTAGTTTCAAATGCCGTGAGAATCAGTCCAGAATGAAGTAGCTCAGTCGATTTGGAAGAAACAAACGATACTTCGCGTTAGCCCTGTAACACAAAAGTCCTTAAATAACGTGTTAGTGAAAATAGAAGACAGGTGCGCGGGATTAGAACGAGGGTGATTGTGACCGAGGTAGTGTGTGGGTGTTGTAGTCCCTGGCGGCCATGTTTGTAGGCCGCCGAGCTTGCTGGGAAGTGTAGTGTGGAGTGTGTGGATAAGAGTTCTGGGGATTGAAGTCGCGCTTCTTGCGCGACCTAACACCCAGTTGCTGTATAGATAGGCAGGAGTTATTGAACAGCATTGTAAAGTGTTACCATTTGCTATAATTTTTTCATGTAATTATCTGTTTTGTTGGCTGACTTGAAATGCATTTAATATTTATATATGTACATAAAAATATTGACATATTAAGAGAGATAAGTAGACTAATGTAATATTATTTATACCTTCTTCTTAGTATTGATTCTGCACTAACATTAATGTACTGTACCTAATGTTTGTCTGCTTCCTTTCCCTCCCTCTATCTGTCTCTTTTTGTCTCTAGACTTCCCTGAGATTCCTACAACCCCAAATGCTTGTGAATTTCATTCATCAAGGGGGGAAAACACCTCTGAGCTGCTCTTTCAGATGAAATCTCATTTAATTTCCCCTGTGACTCCTTTCCCTTGACACAGTACTAGCTGACGTTGTGATTCATCCCATACCTTAGAAACACTGCTTGTCTGCTCGCTGATTTCCACCTCTTCAGCATGCACATGCTACACGACACAAAAGTGTTTTCAGTCGTTAAGGATGTTTGAATGTCCGTGATAATGTCTATAAGGAAATGTATATGTAAATTATACACAGACAGAGGTGTTTTGTTCTGTGCAGAAGCACTCCACTTAAATGGCACACATGTCGGTAAGGTGACATGATTTGCTGATGTTATATCCCACAGGAATGTCTTTTTCTCTCATGTCCACATTTGCATACACTTTATCTCAAAGCCAGGGCGTTGCGAGGATACGGGTGATCTTTCTTCAGCACAAGCTATTTCCCACTGTTTCTCCAGTATATATTATCGCTTGAATCACTTGCAATTTCAATAATGGATCAGTGTAGATGGATGCATGTGTAGATGGATGCAAATGAAACCAAAGGGTCTGGGTTCCTGGTGAGGAGCCAAAATGGACTTCTAGCACACACTGCCTGAAGCTTCTGCATTTACTTATAGCTGTGTTGTTGAGGGGTGGCAATGATGGAGAAGACCTGTTGACTTTTCCACATTTGCAAATGGGTTCAATCAATCTGAGTTGACTGCTTTATCTTGCTTCATGATATTTGCCCTGTTTTTAAAGCAGCAGTGAGACTCTTTACAACTACTTTCTGTATAATACCATGCATCATCTATAGAGAGTATCTTCAAACATGAAACAAATTCATGCCATATTCTGAACATCTCCCTGAAATGCCAAGGCTGATGAACTGATAGCTCACAGTTGTACTATGCTAAGGTTAATCTGAACCTCTGTCTTTCAGATACTATATAACAGTGGTTCTCAAACTTTTAAGCCAGCGACCCCTACAGTAACATCGACGAGAACTCGCGACCCCCATTACCACAGCACACACAAACAATAAACAAAACAAGTTGTTTTAAGTCCTTCACAACATTTTAACTGTTGTATCAAATGTGGTCTGCATTGCTTCATGTATGGATACATGTATGCTAATTATTTAGCCATTTGAAATAGTCTTAATGGCATTTTTATATGGTCTTCTATTATGATAAGCCTGTCTCTGTACTCAGAAAGACTATTAAACCAGGCTTTTAAATAAGATAACTTAAATTCCCAAGAGAATTTCCTGCCAAATAATGTATTTTCATCAATTTGCATTTTAAACCTCTAACACACCTAAAAATGTCTTTGCTCTTTTTTTGTGCTCATTCTGAAACTCCCAGTTGCCAAGAGGTAATTGGCTGGATAATTGGAAAATTATCTTTTGACTGTCTGGTTGTCATGCTGACATGCATATTAAGGTGTTTAAATATTTAATAAGAGAAAACTTTTCTAAGTCAAGATATTTTATTATTTTTCAGTGCTCTGTCTCCATAGCTTCCAAGCTCGAATCAATACTTCGCCCCACTGAGTTTTGTCTATAATACATTTGGGATGTCATCCTGGGACATGAATATGTGAGTGTAATGTAACTTTAGTAGGTAATTCTTTGCAGTGGATATTGTATATGGATGTGGATGTGTTTAAAAAAGGTTCACTTAGCTGGAAACAAAATGCAGAGAAAATGAGAGAGAAAACAGTTTTTCTTTCTCAAGAGTGTGCAAGTGAGAACTAGTGAAGCTGTAAATGAGGTTTTGTTATGAAGGCAGGTGGAAACCTGTGAGTCTCATGAGACTTTGGCTCCAATTAGCATCATGCTGAGTGTAACTTTCCACGGTTAAATGTGGAATTAGTGATTTTCCAATTAGAGAATAGGTTTACTAATTATTCTGTCAAAGTAATGTC
Organism: Cranoglanis bouderius; assembly: GCA_023630585.1. Lineage (NCBI taxonomy): Eukaryota > Metazoa > Chordata > Actinopteri > Siluriformes > Cranoglanididae > Cranoglanis > Cranoglanis bouderius. Next base: position 11,646,992 of record CM042562.1, on the reverse strand, counting down.
AACATTAATGCACAACACTACAATGTAAGGTTACACAGTAATAATATGGCATTAAGTATGGTGCATGATAGAGTAAGAAATAAGCAACTACAAATAAAGTATATTCCAATAAATTAAATATAAACAGTGCTTCTATTTATACCCATATGGGAATAGCATTGGCCACATAGTATAGCTATTTACATCCTTCAACATGTACAAAAAAACAGTGTAACAAACTTAGTCCTGATTTAGCAACATTAGACAAACTTGAATGCAGCACCTCAGTAGTGTTAATAAAGTAATTATCTTATGAGATAATGTCAATCACCAGCAGTATTTGACTACTGAAGCCTGCTGTTTGTAATTAAAACTAACAGCTTGCAAGATAACATTAGGCAAATTAAAGGACAGGAACTGAGAATGTTAAATTCGAGTCGAGTGTGTCTCCACCACTTTTTAAAAGCCACTGAAAAATAGTTTGCAGAAAGTATGTATAAAAGGAAAACCATCTACAAACCATCATTCTTCATAATATAATTCATACATGTAACATAAACTTTATTTGCGTCGGCCAGAACATCAGCTCTTTACAGCGGGATAAACGATGTGTAACGAATCATTGAATCATTCTTTTCCACCAGAATAATGTAATGAATCATTGCTTTAAACATGAAACGAAACGAAACAGAAGCGCACGCTTGGATTCCAAGCACCTTTTTAAAGGAGACGAGTTTTAAAGCATGCCCGCATCATCTACCAGAATATGTAGTAAATCGGATGAATCTGCAACGTTTAAAAATATTCTCCACCAGTTACAATTCATGTAACGAATTAAAAGATGTTTAACATGTTTAAATGTATTCTCCAATTTATGTAAGGAATTAGCTCGAATGGCGTAAAATATATCTATATATCTAATCAACGCATGTTGTGACTAGTTATAAATATACATCAGCCATGAAAGGGAATTCATGTATGTGCACATATACATATAGATAATCAATTACAACGGATTATAATTAATTATGACTATGTATGTTGTCTAGATCAGCTTTTAGGATTAGCTGTAGTCTAGTTTAGAATTATGAACTCTAAAGAGAGAGTTTATCCTTCTGGCCAGGAAGGAATCCCGTTTGTTATTAAAAATAGAATGGGTAGCGAGGTCTTGCAGTGTAGAATTGACTCATCACGTGACCAAAACAGAGACAATCAAGCATGGTGATAATAGATTTTAATATCTAGGTGTAACTATAGATACACACAACTAACTCTAAGCAAACAATACATATGTACATATATATATACAAGAAGAGAGAGAGATTAGAGAGAAAGTAATGAAATAAAAAGGGTAGCAGACAAAAACTACAATTAATTAGCCTTTTTCAAAACCAGCAACGAACTTAAGTCTCCTGTAAACAGGGGTACAATCTTAACGCATTTATAGCTCCATTAACTATACTTGCATGGCTTGAGAGTTGTCGGTTTGAAAGTTCGTGCAAGATCGTGTCGAGTTCGCTGGTTCGTTGTTTAAAAAGGCGTGGCCGTGAGGCGGTTGCATCCCGTCCGGAGAGAGAGAGAGAGAGAGTGGCTTCCTCTTCCCGGGGCACGTGGCCCCGGGGGAGAGAAAACGGAAAGAGTGTAGAGAGTTGCTAGCAGTAGAAGTTGAGTGAAAGAGTGAATGAAGGTTGAATGCGTATTGTTGTTTTAAAGACAACACCAACGCACACGCCTCTCTGGGCTATTGGCCAATCAGGAAGTTGGATCTGTTGGCGGGATGAACTCTCTTTGTCTGGTCTCAGACCTGAATTTGCATGTCCTGGGAGGAGCCGGTTTAAACTGTATTGCATATGAAATTAAGGAAAAGCATGAAATATTGTATCCCATTGTAATGTGATATGCATAATCGATCAGGATATCTCGAGACGATTAACTACATACGAAATTCGATGGACTTATAAAGAATATTACATGATCTAAAATCATTATAGTTAGGTTACATAAACACACAATATATGCAAATAAGGAAACATCACACTATTTGGACATCGAATAATTACATATAATTACGTTACATTGAAAAGAGGTTCTTCCATTGTGTGTGTGCGTGCGCGTGTAGGTAAGCTTTGTGTGTGTGTGCGTGTGTGTGCACGCGCGTGTGTGTGTGTGTGTGTGTGTGTGTGTGTGTGTGTGTGTTTGTGTGTGTGTGTGTGTGTGTGTGTGTCTGAAGAGGGGGTCATGTCCCATAGGACACATAGTTTGCATAGTTCATGACTGGTTGAACTCAACTGAGATCTTGATCCACTAGGCGGGCTTTCACTGTATTATATGATTGGATGGGGGAAATTGATGTTGGTGTGAGTCTGACGGACGTAATTCTTCGAAGTTCGGCATCACACCTGCTTTACCTAGCAAGTTGTTCTGGTACTAAAAAAATACATGCAAGTAATTAGAAGTAGACTCTTAATACACACAAGAATTGTGCTATTAATGGGTATGTTGTAGCTGAGCTCACAATGTAAAGGTAAGTTCGCTATGTATTTTGGGTGTTTTGATTGGTCTGCTGTATGACCTTTCCAGGTGTTGTGAAAACAATGATAGACAGTGATATAATGTTTTGGTCATTCTGATTTCTATTTGTGATGCATGTGTACATCAATGCATTGTTGAAAAGTTGAAATTGAGTGTATTTCCAATTCTAATCACAGTCTCCAAGTATATTAATTTATTTTTTTTAAAAAGAGCAAAATGAGTAGTGTGGTAAGGTAGAATGGTTAGTGACTACCAACCCTTTTCGTCTTTTTGTCCCCACCACTTTTCAAAACAAATTGACGCCAGTGGTACAAACAGTACTTATCTCGAATTTTCACCAGGGTGCAAATCAAGTCTCAAACTGATTCGATGTACAAAAACGAAAACCTAAACTGTATATTACTATGAACAGAAACATAACTGAGAACATAATCATCTTAAATGTTCAGGATCAGGAATCTTATTTTGTAATCTGTTTCTTGTTAATAACATTTTTGTATAGCTCGCTTTATTATTTATGTCTATGTGATTTCTTTTAATGCATCATTTTACACACTCTGTCAAGGACAAGGAAAGAGGGGTGCTGAGGATGCCTGACTTTCAGGATTTTAGCTCCAATGTCTCTGTCCTTGACTAATTTTGGGGCTCAGCGACTATACCCCCAATCCTGGCAACTATTCAGACTATTCAAGCATGTTTGAGAAATAGCCAATAAGAACTCAATAGGAAATCAAATTCATCTGTTCTCATGCACAGTACCTCCCTGAACCTAGTTACTCATCCATCTGTGTGGGAGGGTGAGGGCAAAAGGTAAGAACAATAATATTGCTTCTGTATGAAATTATTTGGCATGTCATACCCAAATGGATGTTAGGAACTGCAAAAATAAAAACAAAAAACAAACATAACATGATTTCTTGGTGTAAAAATAACTTTCTTTTGCACTGAGCTTCAAGTTCTCTCTGCAGAACAGATAATAATTGGTTGCATCTCCCTGACCAATATTCCCTCCACATTTTCTATTATTTCTTTTGTTTGTTTCCATACAAAATAGTGACAAAGTCATGAAGTCACATGATAGACAGCTCTCACATTTATTTTCATGAGAAAATTGGATTTGGGGATCAGGCACCCTTCAGCTGGGATCTCTCCAAAGATCTTGCAATGTGTGAGCCTCATCTGTGTGCACATCCCAACAACAACAAGTGACTAATCACAAGCAATAAAAGTTGTATAGTGTGAATTGGTCAGCGATTCTGAGATTTTAAAAGTCGTGTACTGTGCACCCGGCCTTAACTGCATCTATAACTGCCACTGCTAAAACAATAATAATAACATACTATAGCTAGATAGCACACATGTATGCTGCTTAAAATTCCAGCACCCTGAATGTAAAATGCCTTCCCATGTCTGTGCTTGCTGTACAGCAAAATTATAACACTACATGTTATCCAGTTTGTGGATTAGGAAGCAAGGTTGTTGTTGCTGTTGTCTAAGGTGCTCCTGTTGGGGGTCGCTACAGTGGATCATTGGTCCGCACAGGTTTTACACCGGATGCCCTTCCTGATGCAACCCTTCCATTTCATCTGGGCGTGGGACCAACCCAGTGCAACCCAGTGGCTGGGTTGGTTCCCTGCCCAGGAATCGAACCCCGGCGGTGAGAGCGCAGGATCCTTAGCTACTACCACCAGGGACACCGGATTAGGGAAATTTTGCAAACTATATTCACAATGTGTAACATTGCATTTAGACTTCTGATAATAGCAGCCTGGGCTGTAGTGTATGTGTTGGAACACAAGTAGTAAAATTCTGTGTGTGTGTGTGTGTGTGTGTGTGTGTGTGTGTGTGTGTGTGTGTGTGTGTGTGTGTGTCTTTATCAATACAAACACTGTTGCAAGGTCAAAAAATCTTTCAAAATCCACAATTTTATTACATTAGGCTTACATACAGCCTAATAGTTATTTTGTTCTAACCAGTTTAGGAACATTTTGTTGATGTTGGAACTCAAAACCAGAAACATTAAATTCTTGGTTCTTCTGAGAGAACAAATAGCCTGTGTGATAAATAAATGATGCTGTTTACTATTATATTTTATGTAGTGTAGTGTATACTTAAAAATTTACTGGTAAGAATTCTAATTTTTGAACAAGTTCAAGAATGGTCGATTGATTTAAAGAGATGTCAATTATATCATTTCAATCTTCCAACAGCAATCACAATTTTAATCACAATGAACACTTTAGACAACGTGAAAAAATCCACCAAAACATGACAACTTGGCAACTCTCACAGATGCTGTGGAGAATCAGACCTTCTGCTGTGCCATTCCACATACTTCACATTACACTTCCACAAAACTTCATTACAGCGCACATTTGTCAACATGTATTTGCAGTCCTTAAAAAAATCACTTAATACCTGTATGCTCAGATCAATGGCTTCCAACAGTACAGTTTGCCTATTTATTGAAATACACTTTTTATTTATTTATTTATTTTTTATTATTATTATGACATCTTGCAACATTGAATTTTAAGAGCTTCAATATGAAACAGATCAGTCTCAGAGTTGAACTACCTCTAAAGTCGAACCCGTCTGACTCTGGTGCTTTGCTGTTTGTGCGCTTGTTGTTCTGACAATCCAGAGTTCAAATAAAAACTGCAGACGCTGCAATGGGTTTCATTTACTTAGTCAGATGCAGTGGCATATTGTGTCATTGTGCAGTTTGACTTGATTCCTGTCAAGAAGGCATTCTGTAAAAACAAAATAGTTTATTTCACAGCCTGTTGAGGCTTCATCTCATCTTTCTCAGTCTCATCCGGTTTTCCTTATCACGCTTCTTGAGCCCGCTGACAAACTGGGAGAAAAGCAGCTCCTGGTCCTTCTGCTTGGGAACCCGTTTGAAGCATGGGTCTCGGCCATACTTCTCTGAGAACTCTTTGAAAGTTGACCTACATGGAAAAAGAAGGAATAAATCAGCCAGGCTGTCACAGGCTGCTGGAGCCATCCAATTTTCCATTTCACTGCAGTGATGATATACTGTTGCTCATTCGCACATGTGCTGCTCATCTCCCTGTGCTGCCTTTGTGATTTAATACAGGTTTGGTTATTGTTGATTTGGTGGCTGGGTATGAACTCGAGTTGAGTTCTGATCTATTTTCGTTCCTGGGACTAAAAGAAACGGATACAAGGGAATCATCAACATCCAGACACATTAGCAATTCTTTCACACTAGCTTTCTGTGCCAAACTTCGGCTTTGAGTTCAGTGCTGACACAAAACCTAAAGTTCATAATGGTGCGGCTAAGAACTTAGAATGTTCAGTGCCTTAGGAGAAATGTAAGATCATTTGTCTCTCGTTATCTCTGCACTGGCACATTTTAAAAGTCACATTTCCTCACATTTAAGAAATCAGTTAATATTAATACGGGTACTTCTCAATTGTCTAAAAGGTAAATGTGTCGCGGATATAAATGAATCACCAGAAAGCATACTGTGAAAGAAGGAGCAGAACTTTGTTCACTGTGCAAAAAAATAAACCTTCAAACAGACTCGAATTTGAATTCACTCCTTCCGGGAACTAGCAAAAAGACCCAAGATCAAACATCCCACGTCAAAGAGGCTTAGACCTGTGCCACAGATCACATTCATTATTAACACAATGGCTGAATATATAAATTTCAAGTCAAGATTGTGGGACAATATGTTGCCTCTCTAGTACACATTAAGCTAATATAACAATTGAGGAAATAAGAAGATAGCACAGGAACATACTTGGGTGTAATTTTGGACTCTTCAAGTAATTTCCTGAAGTCCTCTTTTGCCTGCTGGAGTTTGTTCTTTCTCTCTTTATATTCTTCTTTTATTCTGGCTTTGGCAAACTGATCAAAAATCTGCAATGGAGTTGAGAGACAGGATTTGGTCCAGAAATGGGAATTAAAATGACATATAGGATAGTAAGGCCAAGTTTCAAGTGAAGATCTTTAACCCAGTCTTACCTGCTTCCTCTCCTCTGGCCCCAGGAGCAGGTAACGTGGGTCAAACACAATTTTGTGTAATTCTTTCTCCCATGTTGAGAAAGCAGACACCTGATATTGAGATGGAAATACAAATAAGTGCATGCAAGCAATAATAAAGGTAATAATATTGCATGCCCAAATGTCAGCTAAAATCTGTTTACTGTGATTCAAATTAAATAAACTACATAGTGAGGAGAATTGAAATACAGTTCCTTGAAAATATTATTTGTTCTAGAAGATTAAGGCAGAGCCAGTGATCTTCATTTTAACTCAAAAATTAACAATCAAAACTCACTATGAATTTGAATATTGCCCTGGAGCCATATTGAATGAAATGCTTTTAGTGTGCTTACCCCTCTCTCTAGGAGCATATCTCTGAAGTGCGTGATCCGCAGTTCGAGTGGAAGGACCATCTGATTGGACGCTGTGCACCTCTCTGTATTCTGCTCCACACTGGCAGACGGAGAATTACTAGATGGCTCTTCCAACCTTAATTGAAAGACATAATGAAAAAGACAGCTGTTCAACCTGTAGAATATACCATGGCTGTTTTCCTCTATCTGTTCCCAACAGTCTTCTGTGCTCAGCCTGCTATTCAAATTCAAATTATAATTTCATCAGTGTCAATCGTATTCTTTGAAGAAATTACATTAAAATCCAAACTCACATATTCCTACACAAGACATAAATGCCAATTCAGCGTCAAATCACTTTTTAACTGCAGGAGAATTGTACTAGAGGTCGCTTGGAAGTGGATTAGGACCACCTCGTTCAGGCAGTCTTGGACTGGTTGAGTCAGTTTGCACCCAAGGTGACAAACTGCCCTGAGGATATAAACACACTGTGTTCCATTCAAACAGACAAAATTCTGCATACATGTGACAGTCTGGGAAACCATTTATAATGTATATAATTACAGGCTTTCCTGAAACTTTCATTTTCATGTATCCCAATCCCAGGTAAAGTTCTTGAAATCTTCTAAAAGTTAAAAGGGAGAACATTTCATTTCAAGATTCTGTCACACAATGGACAATAATGACAGCCAGTGTCTGATTACAAACTGAATTCATTATGCTTATGTTCAGTTCACTATGGCATGTAACTATTCAACAATTTGATCAAAGTGTGACATTTACTGTGTGAGGAAATCACATTTAGCTAGTGAAGTTTTAGACATCTTTAAGCAGACTGACTGTTTTTACCACTGTGCTTGCTAAACTGACTCTTTATACAACATGATCTTTACAGGAAGAAAGATTAGGCAAGGTTATAAAGTAAATAAAACATTTTCAGTTTCTTTCTTTATTTATTTATTTCTTTCTTTCTTCCTTTCTTTCTTATTTTGGTCTATTTCTGTCCAGCTTTCAGCCGCACCATCATCCAGTGGGTTTTACCCGCGACAAAGCACTCTATAATCACATACAGTATCCAGTGATTTTTTTTTTTTTTTTGCCAATGAGTGACATACTTGTTACGTTTGGATTTTGAAATATGGTCTCCTTCATCATCATCTTCATCCTCATCATCAGCTGAGGGGGAATTTGAGCTGTCCTCTGCGAATAAAAAAACAATAATAATAAAACTAATAATAATTGTAAAAAAAATATTTTAAAAAATAACATTTAAAATAGGATACTTCATATCAAAGCTTTATAAATGTTCTGTTAGTAAAATATGGAGCAATATATTCTATAATACTTATGAAATATTCTATAATACTTATGTACTACTAAAGAATGTGCTATAAAGGCCCAGTAAATGTGCCATTCAAATATTCTCATGCATCCTGAACAAATTGTTTACCTGAAGGTGTCATTTAAAAAAAATTAAATAAAATTCTCAAAAGCATATAAAAATGAAAGACAATGCTGAAACTATCTAAATAACTAAAAACTGACAAAAGGCAAGTAAAAGTTTCTCTACTAATTTATTTTGTATTATCCGAGATAAATACATTCATTCTAATACTATGATCTTAATTAATATCTGATCAGCTATGGTGAGCTTTTCAGCAGGCTAATTAAAATTATGCTAAATAAATAAACAAATAAATAAACAAATAAATCATTTTTCATAATATTAATCAATATAATAAACTCTAATAAGTCTAATTCCATCTATCTGTTTTGCCTGAATTGAGAAGTAGAAACATCAATAACTAATCACCCAGTGACTGCAATAAGACTAAATCAATAAAAGCATACAAGCTTCAGGGAAATGTAGTCAGCCATGTAATAATTTCCAGACAAGATCTGAACTAATTCAATATGTGCAGAGGCAGAAACATCAGATTGCTCTTATTAGCTAATCCAGCAATCAATAGTTTTTTTTTTGGGTGGGGGCATTATTCTTCTCAGCAAACACATTATGATTATGCAGGGATTATGAGTGAGGTGAGTTTGTCAAATTGATACCTGAGTAGATACCTGGTTTGGGGTTTAAAATTGGCACCCACTGATCAATTCCCTGAATAGACACTTGTTTACCAATCTAATCTATTGTTAATCTGTCCTTCAATGAAATAATATGTTTGGGTGAACTACCCTGGTAACAAGCTCAGCAGTGACAAATTCAAAAACACAGTAATGCTGGATGCTACTAGCACCATGACAAGCACACAAGCTTACCTGACAAGTCCTTCTTGCGTTTATGTGGAGGATCTTCAATGATTTTGTTGAGGTCCCCCCGGTCTTTAAGATCCACTGGTTTCTCCCATACAGACAGCTGCATGGTGGGGTTGAAGAAGAAAACTCTATCATCTCCTGTCCAAACCACACACCTGCAAACACAAAGAGAGCTGAGGAGACTCACAATTACACACACACACACACACACACACACACACACACACACACACACACACACACACACACACATGCAAATACACACACGCAAAAACTAAGAAAGCATTCAGTAAAGAAGTTACTGAAAGTGTGTGAGACAGATCAACAAAGTACTGTACTGTAAAATGTACTGCCTTCAAAATAATGAATTAAATGTTTCTACATAAAAAAAATTGTAAATAGCAATAAACAGTAGTAAATGAAACAAAGTCAATATTTGCTGTGACAAAAAAATAAAAATAAAAATAAAAATAGTAGTCTCCGGTACAATTTGTGCAGTTTTATAAGGAAATGAGCTGGTAAGTTTTATTGAGCATCTTGCAGAACCAGCTACAGTTCTTCTGGAGACTTTGACTTTTGCACTTGCTTCTTATTTTTGCAGCAAAACCCAGAAGCCTTCATTGTTTTTTTTTTTTGTCTGAAAAGTCTCTTATGTAATATGCTGCTTTCTTTAATGACATACAAACATTTTTCTGTAACATTTAATTTTGTGCTAGAAAACTAATGTTTTGGGACTCTAAAATGTTTTTTTTGTAGTGACTTGATAATGTAGAAGTCATAAAATAAAAAACCTATAACAAAGTTTGTACTAAAAAAATATGGTGCCTAAAACTAATGCACGGTACTGTATATTTTAAATTTTATTTGAATATAACTTCACAACTAAATATACAGCAAAATACATAAATTTCACGATTGGATTTCCCCAAAGAGACAAACTAAAACCTTGGGTGATAAGACTTTTCTTTTTCCCCCCTAAATAAAACTAGTATCTAATTTCAAAGAAGAAATTATATGAAGTCTTTACTCTTCACAATGGCTTCACAACGTATGTATAACCAAAATGTAAGGAATAAAACACATTGGGGCACACTGTTCTAGGAAATTAATCTTGTGATGGGGTGGTATGATGAGGCCATAAATGAAGTGAAATTATTGTTACCACCACAAAGTGTATTATTTTCCAAAAACAGCACATCCTGCAGTGGTTTATTCTCTTATACTACAACAATTTGCCACCAATTGCAATGTTTTATTAATTAAACTGTTTAAGACTGTTTCTAGTTAAATCTAATGATGTGGAACATGAAACAGGTTTTGAGTTTTGAGGTAAGGTAATGTAAGCAAAAAAGATATGGCTTTCAATATATGGCCAACAGTTTGTTGAAACCTGACCATAATGCTTATATGGGTTTTGTTTTTCAAACATCCCATTCCAGATTTAGTCCCCAGTTTGCTGTTATAATAACCTCCACTCCTCTGGGAAGGCTTTCCACTAGATTTTGGATTGTGGCTGTGAGGATTTGCTCATTCTGCCACAAAAGCATTAGTGAGGTCAGACACTGATATTGGGTGAGGGGGTCTTGGGTGCAGTCAGCATTCCAGTTCATCCCAAAGGTGTTCAGTGGGGTTGAGGTCAGGGTTCTGTGCAGGAAACCATGTCTTCATGAACCAAACTTTGTGCACAGGAGCATTGTCATGATGGAATAGGTTTGTACCCCCTAGTTCCAGTGAACGAAAATTGTAATGCTACAGCATACAAAAACATCCTATACAATTGTGTGTTTCCAAATTTGTGGCAACAGTTTGGGGAACAACCACGTATGGGTGTCATCGTCAGGTGTCCACAGACTTTTGGCCATATAATGTGTTTAATTACTATATACAGTACGTATACCATGTACATAAAGTTTGCTTTAAACATGTATGTTTGACCTTGTCATCATTCATTCAGTTTGTTTTTCTCCTCAGTAACCATTTTCATAAAAGCCTTGGTCCATTTCACCTGCTGGTATGTTCTGCTTCATGAAGAAATCTGACCCCTATACTAAAGTGAAACTCGTTTCCATCCATAGCACTAATTTTATAGCACTGTTATGATATTACTGAACAGTCTTAGACAATGTTAGGGTCTTTGGTTGTCTCTCTGGAGGACTCCTTAAAGGTTGTATGTAAAACCCTACAACAAAGTGTTTCCCTATCAGACAAGGTTGGAAGTAGAATCTTTTATTTATTTATTTGTTTGTTTGTTTGTTTATTTATTTATCCAAAGAATCCTTGAAGAAGTCTAGTCTCATCTCAACAGCATACTAGAGACAATATAAAATCAATATTCAGTTTAAAAATGTAGGTCCTTTCCTTTGAAAATTTCCTTTCATCTCTTACTGTGCACATAATACTTTATATACAGCACCAACAAAATGTCTCGATTCAGACGCTTCCTGCCATGGACGCATGATGCAGTGCTCAGGAGTGCTAAAAGTAATTCGATGTGACTTCATGCTGAGCATGACAAACACATTCTGACATTTTATTTTTACTCAAATAACCAGATATACAGTAGGCCTAAGCAGCTTGCTGAACATAGTCATTCCAGCTTTTAGTTAACACTGCAAATCCCACCTTTCAATAAAGCCTGCATAATCAGTTTGTGGCATAATTTATATTACAAACAGATGGCAGATGTCTTGATACTTTGTCATTACTATATTAATAAGATCACCAATATAACTCCTTCAATCATGTTGCAACCTAAAGGGCAAAAGAACAGCTTAAGGAACTGAATCAGGACCCAAACAAACTCCATACCCTAAATCACCTTAAGGCTTTGTGCTATATAAGCATTGCAGGAGGTAAATAAACACACTGCAGCTTCGGCAAGAGTCTTTCTGAACCGCAGTCTTATACAGTATGTATAAACTAAAGCCTGTCGATTGAATTCAGCCTCACAAGTAAACAAAAACTGACACAAACCATTATGCCTGCTGTAAACTGAATTTGTGTTGAGGGGAAAAGGGGCTTGGACTAGGGGCCATTGAGCCAGAGGGAAATAATGAGCTTGCACTACACCAGTATTGTTCTGATTCAGATCTGAGATGGGGAGACATTAAATGAGCTAAAATTTGCTGCTTAATTATGTGCACTGTGGCACTTTAGATGTCACAAGTGCAGCAGAGATGGTGAGGATATTAGCTTGTGCATTTATGAGTGGAGCACATAACAGAGATGAATGCTGCAGAAATGGTGTGAATTCTCTGAATTGTTAAAATGTAGGTGCTGATTTAAGATTTGCACTTGTAAACTTGATAACTGCAAAAAAATAAATAAATAAATAAAAAATAATAATAAATAAATGTACAAGCTGATTTACTAACAGGGTTTTCGAAAGGATTGTCTCTTTCCTTAATGAATATTTCATTAATTTAGAATATTTCTACTTAAAAGTGCAAAAAAGCACAGTGTCAAGGCAAATAGAAAAAAAACATCACTTACAGTGTAACTTGTTAAGCATGAAAGAACAGAGATTTTGTGTGGAAGAACGGCAGGTATTAAATTTCTGACATTTTAATTAAACCATTTACTAAAGGTTCATGAATTAAAAAAGCTTATCTAAATAACAAATTAATATCACCCCAGACTCATGTTTATTGTATTTCATGTTCCTATCATATTTTAAACACTATTTGTTATGTCTCTCAGCCACTCGTTACCATTATACTTAACACACTATTACTTATTGGTGATGTAAATCTCACCTACTGAGATCCAAGCTCACATTCAGCACATGCACAAACCTCATCTTAATATTGCAATGTAATACACAACATGCTCACTAACTGCACATGCAATTTATCGCGCACACACATTAGCACATTTTAACTGGGATGTTAGTGAAGTGGGACCCTAATATCAATAACATGAGAAAACTTTTAATTATGAATGAATTACTATGTGAACACTTACCATGGTGATCCCGGCACTGGAGTGGATGCAACTGGTCGTTTGTCTTTAGGAGAGCTGTCAATATCCATGCTAATCTTGAACTGCTCATCCTACACACACACACACACACACACACACACACACACACACACACACACACACACACACACACGTTCCGCATTACTATTCTACAGATGTACACATTTATATCTGAGGATTAAATAATCAAATAGCTCTCTATTCAAAGCCGTTTTGTTTTAAATTTTTTCAAATTCATTTTGTGAATAAAAAAATAAATTAAAAAAATCATGGTGACAGTCAAATCACTCTTCAAATCCACTTTAACTACAATAAACATTTAATTTAGTACAACAAGGCAGCAAGCCAACTGTAAGTACTCAAACAGTCACCTCACCATCTTGAAAAGGTCTTATCCCCAATTAATGTTTATTCGCTGTGCACTCGTACTCCACTGATTATACAGACGTGAAGTTCAATTAACTTGCCTAGCGCAAGGGTTATGAGGCTAATCCCGAAATGTGGAGTAGATATTACTGTGTGATAAACGATTTAGACATGTTCAACTCTCAAATGGACAGACAGCAGTCAATTAAACCCTGTCTTACCAAATGACACAGATTACTGATTCTCCACACTTGGGGTTGCTCAACGACAATGCGTCTGGCCAAATGAATTGGTGTTGTGAGGAAATTTTATCAATTAAGCTGTCTTGAAAGGCTAATATGGGGCATTGTGTACAATGTTGAAAGGACCAGACCCTTCATACAGATTGGCACCAGCTAATTGACTGAACAACCATACATTGTAAAAACAAAAAAAACAAAAAATACTGTTAAATTTACAGAAATATAATGACAGTGAAGTTGTAAAATATATTTACAGTATTGTTCATCACTGCATGTTCCAGTCATTTGTATACTGTAAGTAAAATAAAATATAATTGACTAAATTTCCATTTGGCTATTTGGCTTACACTCTTATCCACCACCACTTACAATTGAGACAGAAAACAACTTAGCAGCTGAAGATTATGAATCTTGTCAAAGGAACCAAAAATGGCAGCTTGGCAGTGCTGGGATTTGAACTCATGACCGTATGAGTTGTAGTTTGACACCTTAACCACTGAACCTCCTCTTCACTCAGCTAGCATACACTGATTATACCACCTCTATCATTGAATTAACTCGCACCAAAAGACAAATTTCAGTGCCTTACTAAACCGAAAATTGTAATAAGATATAAACGTACATCCAAGAGGAGCTGTGTTTTCCTAAAATAGTTGCCAAAAGGCACTAAAATGATTGATTAATTTTCAGATGTCAGCATAAAGGGAACCTTTACCATTATCAATCGTGTCTATAAGGTTGTATACCCCACTATACATTGCATTTCCTAGTATTATAATGTAAAATAAAGCACTGCTATAATTGCCCAGTCATTTACAGTACAATCATGTTAAATAATAAAGCATTATTTTGGGAGTTGAAAGCCAAAGATATGAGATGATGCCACCAGTGCAAGGCTAAAAAGTAAAAACAAAAGCATATGAACACTCCAAGGACAAAAGAACTTCCTTGCCACACCAAGTATTATTGTGGTTCTTTGAGTACTATAGGAGACAAGATCATGTTGTAAACTTGCTGACGACACCTGACACCTGTTATATACACTCACCAATTAGTGCCTAACTTTGAGTCTGTGAATACTGTAGTCTATTGTATAAAACACTGAGCGCATTTACTGAGGATGTGTAAGGCCCCTGGTAGGAGGAGATGTCACTATTCTCACTTTCCTATGATATACTTCACAAAAGACTTTTGCTTGTATACTTGCATACACCAATCAGCCATAACATTAAACCCACTGACAAGTGAAGTTAATAACATTTTTTATCTTGTTACAGTGGCACCTATCAAGGGGTGGGATATATTATGCAGCAAGTGAACAGTCAGTTCTTGAAGTTGATATGTTGGAATCAGGAAAAACGGGCAAGCATAAGGATCTGAGTGACTTTGACAAGGGCTAAATTGTGATGGCTAGACCACTGGGTCAGAGCATCTCCAAAACGGCAGGTCTTGTGGGGTGTTCCCGGTATGCAGTCATGGCAGTACCTACCAAAAGTGGTCCAAGGAATGACAACCAGTGAATCAGTGAAATGATCATGGGCACCCAAGGCTTATTGATGTGCATGGGGAGCGAAGGCTACCGCGTCTGGTCCAATCCCAGAGAAGAGCTACTGCAGCACAAATTGCTGAAAAAGTTAATGCTGGCTAGGATAGAAAGAACACACAATGCATCACAGCTTGCTGCGTATGGGGCTGCGTAGCTGCAGACCGGTCAGAGTGCCCAGGTTGACCCCTGTCCACCTCCGAAAGCGCCTACAGTGGGCATGTGAGCATCCGAACTGGACCGTGGAGCAATGAAATAAGGTTGCCTGGTTTGATGAATCATGTTTTCTTTTACATCATCTGGACAGCCGGATGTGTGTGCGCTGCTTACCTGGGGAAGAGATGGCACCAGAATGCACTATGGGAAGAAGGCAAGCCGGTAGAGGCAGTGTGATGCTCTGGGCAATGTTCCGATGGGAAACTTTGGGTCCTGGCATTCATGTGGATGTTACTTTGACACGTACCACCTACCTAAACACTGTTGCAGACCAAGTACACCCCTACATGCCAGCAGTATTCCCTAATGGCACTGGCCTCTTATAGCAGGATAATGTGTCTTACCACATTGCAAAAATTGTTCAGCACAAGAGGGACCTACACAATAAAAGGCAGGTGGTTTTTAATGTTATGACTGATCAGTGTAAATGGCTAGAATGACAATAAAACTCTCTACTACTCAAGCATGCACTACTGAATCTAGCAACATGAGACTCTTGTAGTCTATGGCCAACTTTTTAGATGGTAGTCAGCCAATGTAAGTCATTGTATTTTTTAGGTTCAGTCACAAGACATCTGAAAGAGAGGAGTACAGTATATCCTTCTAAAATGGTACATTTACCACTAAACCTTTGCAATAAACTTGCCCAACACACAAGGAGAGTCTCCTTTCCTTTCAGCACATACATGTGATAATGAAGCTATCTTAATTGGACACTAAATTTGAGCTTCTCTAATATTTCAGTTTGACTTTCTTTTATGAGCAGTTAGATTCAATTCATGCCAAACCCCAGATATGGAAATTAAATGAACTGCACAATTGTGCCAATTTAGAGGCTGTTAATGGTTACACTGAAATAATGATCAGAAAAAGCTAATGAGGGAGAAAGTGATTGATGATCACAAACCTCGACTTTGTCCCGTGGTGTTGAATGGGAGTGCAGCACCAATGCTCCTGTGCAGGATGGCTTCCTCAATTCCAGTTTCTTTTCTAAGGGGAAGTAAGCAGATGTTACGCAGATGTTAAGTCTTCACTTCTTCTCTTTTTTTTCTCTTTTTTTTTCAGTTTAAATTCTCATCAGTCCTAGACGTTCAGTGTGCAATCAGCAGAGAGCTTGCATGTTAAGCCACACTTCAGTCCACAAGAATGACAATGTAATTTAAAGTGGTGTTAATTAGGCTAATTAAAGTACTTTAAGCATGCAGTTGGTCCACCAATCAAATCTTCATTTATAAGTAATCTAGACAAGGCAAGTACAGAATGAAAATGGTGCAAAACATCTTTGGACATAAAAGAGTGTGTGTGTGTGTGTGTGTGTGTGTGTGTGTGTGTGTGTGTGTGTGTGTGTGTGTGTGTGTGTGTGTGTGTGTGTGTGTGTGTGCTATAATCAAAGTAATTCACATTTGCTTGATGTGCCAATCATGTATTCATTTATAAGCACATCTACATGGAGCAAACTAAATGATCTCCAAACTCTTTTGTGTAGCACAATGTTTTTTTGTTTTTTTTTTTCCTGGAGAACATTTGTAAAACTTAACCCTTAGAGCCATAGCCTAGTTTTCAGGTTTTTAAATATCTTCATTTCTAGGTTTTCCTACACTCCAAAAGGAATACATATTGTATGATCCTATTTTTTTTTCACCTTAAGCTCCTCTGAAATTGTATGGTTAAATGGGTTATTAACATATTTATAGTCACCTTTCATGAGTAATACACAATTTGTACATATTTTTTCTTTTTTCACTAAACATAGAGTGCCTAAAGTCTGGTAAATGCAAAACTTTGATGTTGGGACATGCTATGGTTTATTAATGAGAAACTATTGAAATTTAGTGCAGCACACAACCTGTTTTTTCAATAATGTTTTGTGCCATGTTGCCCTTGTTCTTTATGCTTTACCAATGATCTGATGCTTGACAAAATAGTTAAGCAAATAATTTTGAGAAATCTGTAAATAAGTAAAAAGTGACCACTATTACAAAATAGACTCCATGTTAAAACTATAATGAATTTCCTGTTTACACAATTGCACTTTTTGGCTTTTTTTTTTTTTTTCTTTTTTTTTTTGCTCATTAGGGATACATTAATAAATTTAAAACTTTCTAAATTGATAACTGGAATTTATATATTACTGTAAAGCTGCTTTGTGACTATATCCATTGTTAGAAGTGCTATACAAATAAATTTGCTGAATCATGTGTCACCTGAAAATGTAACTTCCAATACCAGTGATCCCCAATCATTTCTAGAGTTACTCTGTCCATGTCATTTTGAAATCAAGAAGAGAGGGTGTTTGTCGGCTTGTGAGGGGTTAATCGGCATCTGAGACTCCAGGTAAAGCCACTGTAGTACTTGTTCTTATTTTATTTATCAAAGAATTGTCCAGCAGAATATTTCTATCTAAGTCTAAAATGTGGGGACTTTTCATTACAACTTGGGGAAACTTTTCTAATCCATGGACACATGAGAAAGTACAGATGTCTCTGTCATTTAATCTTACTCTTTGGAATGTGAAGACATTTGAAACCTCTGGTTATTGATGTGAAGCAATTCAGCACAGTGCCACTGCTGGAGCTCATTCCACAGCTTCTGGGGTTTATTATTGTTCTGTATTCGTTGACATTTGGTCATTGTTCTGTCTGAAAGCACACAGAGGTTTGCTCAGGAGGCAATGGGTTTTCCATGTTAAATCATTGCATTCAGAAGCTCCTGACTGCACTAAGACCTCTTAAGAAACCCTTTTGTTAAGTCTGCTGTGTGAACACTTAATAAATGCCAATCCGTTTGGCTCAGGACTCTAGGCAATGGCATGGCTTTACATTATATTGTACTAGAGTTAAGGAATTAAAGTGAAACGAGTCTTGGTATACAATATAACTTGGAGCACTGCAGATAAAATACTATTTGTTTCTGCTCCAGCATGATAAAATTCTACCAAAAATCAATAAGACCACAAAAATTCATGTAGAACAGCAAGAGGATATTCCACCACACTGATATGTGTACAAATTACAAATTACATATCTGTTTGACAGCAAATCAATACAGTGACAATGAATTCTACTGTCTGATTCTATCCTGTACAGTACAGACATTCACTATTGTTTCAGACTGAAATAGCCTGAGCATTTGTTTTACATTGCTTCAGCAGCATAACTGATCTCAGTTATTATTATTATTATTATTATTATTATTATTATCATCATCATCATCATCATCATCATCATCATCATCATCATCATCATTATTATTATTATTATTATTATTATTATTATTATTATTATTATTATTATTATTATCATCATAAGGGTCTATTTGCCATTCAGTTTTAACCAAGATAGCATGACCAAGATAGATAGATAGCATGACTCAGTACTTATAAGAGTTACATAGTTACAGTTAAGGATAGAGGAGAGATCATTTTTAATAGTTTTTATGATTTTTAAAAATTTTTTATGTTAAATGTTTCAACAAGTTATCTTAACTTTCTGTTTAGGCTAGGCTGTTAGGCAAAAATGTATAATAAAGCTTTTATCATACTTTTTTTGATGTGACGTATTTTGTTTATCCATCCATCCATCCATCCAACCATCCATCCATCTATCCATCCAAAACAAATAACATTTATTCTTCTTCCAGTATTTTTCTTCTTTTAATTAAACCCTGTCATTTTTTCCCCTCATTTGTCCCAAAAACCTCCTAATTTCAGAACTTTCTATTAAGAATGTCTACCATTTATCATTCACCAAATCACTCACAATGCAAGGTCTGTCTAACAGCATGAGATCATCTGCTCAGCTCTAATGAAAGGAATCCTCAATTTGACAGACATCAAACCAGACTCAACTCTGAAATCCAACAGGAACATGATTTTGTCTGATGATGCAACTCTGAGCCAAATCTGGTAGCAAGAGCAAATCACAGCAAAATATTTTGTAATTTATGGAATTGAAAACCTATTTTTCTTCACCTTGACAGATGTGTTTTGAACCATCTTTTTGGGGTAAAATGTCCTTCATGTTCTCTCTTTATATTTCAAATGATTTGCCAAAAGTCTCTGAAATCTCCAATTTACACCCTTCCTGTTTTAATCTAAATATGGATGCTGTGCAGATGAAAGCTTAGTGCAGTGTGTTTCATTGGATCACACCACATTAGCAGAATGGATAAGATGCAGAAGATAGTAATATGAATAATTTGAACAGCCTTCCAAAGTGTAGATATTACATGCCTGTAGATGTATTGAGAGAAAAAAAAAATACCCTTAATGATTTCTATACCTCCAGTTGCAAAATCTGCTATTAGACGTAAACTTGCAACAAATAAACGATGATTTAAAAAAAAAAAAAAATGGTGAATTTGGTTGCTCTGCATAGTCTGGCAGCAGTTCAGACAATGCAATCATCGAGGCCATGCTCACCTGAAGCCTTTTTATCTTTCCAGTCACCAGTCAGAAGGGTCACAGCAGGGGCAGAGAGGGACCTCACAGCAGTGAGCTGTGTGGGCAGAACAGGAGTCAGCAGACCTTCCCATGAGCCTCGAGGTCCTATGATTAAAACAGAGAAAACAGAATCAGATTTTGCCAGAAAAATTCAGATAGAAACTTGCCATCATCTCTCTCTCTCTCTCTCTCTCTCTCTCTCTCTTTCTCATGCTGTAGAGGCATTTTGCTGACATAGTTTGAGTCACCTTAGAGGGAAAAATGATGAAACCTTTATCCTATGATGCAATATTTCTAATTTCTATCCTGATATGTGTGGTCTCTTCCAGGATGACCCCGCCCCCACCCACAGGGCACAAGGGCTTAATACATGGTTTGATGAGAGTGAAAATTATGTAAATCATATGCTATGTTTTGGATCATTGTCCCACTGGAATATCCAACCATGGCCCATTTTAAGCTTTCTGGCAGAGGCAGTCAGTTTTTCATTTAATATCTGTTGATATTTGATAGAGTCCATGATGCCATGTATCCTAACAAAATGTCCAGGACCTCTGGCAGAAAAACAGCCCCAAAACATTAAAGAGCCACCACCATATTTAACCGTGGGCATGAGGTACTTTTCCATATGGCTACCTCTCCATGTGCGCCAAAACCACCTCTGGTATTTATTGCCAAAAAGTTCTATTTTGGTTTCATCTGACCATAGAACCTGATACCATTTGAAGTTCCAGTAGTGTCTGGCAAACTGAAGACACTTGAGTTTGTTTTTGGATGAGAGTAGAGGTTTTTTTCTTGAAACCCTTCCAAACAACTTGTGGTGATTGCAACATCTGACGGTATCAAACTGATTTCTGAATCAACCTGGGCTTAGCACAGAAGTTTATTTTGTTTCTTTTGAGCTGTAAATCCCTATCTGTTTAATGACCACTCTAACCTCTTCACCAGATGCCCCATTGGAATGCGACACGACCAAACTTCCCCCCTTGGTACACACACACACACACACACACACACACACACACACACACACACACACACACACACACACACACACACACACACACACAAGCTACCTACACGCGCACACACACACACACACACACACACACACACACACACACACACACACACACACACAAGCTTACCTTAAACACACAATGGAGAAATCTCTCTCTTTTCAATGAAACGTGTAATTATATGTAATTATTCGATGCCTAAATAGTGTGATGTTATATTGTTTACATATATTGTGTGTTTATGTAACTAAACTTAATGATTTTAGATAGTTTTAATTTAGGATATCATTTTAAATGTCTGTTACCAGGTTTTATTTGTAATATTCTTTACAAGTCCATCGAATTTGGTATGTAGTTAATTGTCTTGAGATACCCTGATTGATTATGCATATCATATTGCAATGGGATACATTATTTCATGCTTTCTCTTAATTTCATTTATAATACGGTATAAACCGGCTCCTTCCTGGACATGCAAATCCAACTTCCTGATTCGCCCATAGCCCAAAGAGGCGTGTGCGTTGGTGTTGTCTTTAAAACAACACCACGCTTTGAACCTCTCTCAGTCTAGTCTTCACTCTCTTCAGTAACTCTTCACTTCTACACTCCTTCCGGTTTCTCTCCCCCGGGGCCATGTGCCCCGGGAAGAGGAAGCCAGGATCTCTCTGTCCCGGACAAAGGATGCAACCTCTTCACAGCTCACGCCTTTTGCAAATGGCGCAACGAACCAGCGAACTCTACACAACCTCGCACGAACTTTCAAACCGAAGCTATGCAAGTATAGTTAATGAACCTATATCTGCGTTTAAGATCGTACCTCTGTTTACAGGAGAATTAAGTTCGTTGCTGGTTTTTGAAAAAGGCTAATTAGTTGTGTTTTTGTCTGCCATTCCCTTTTACTTCATTACTTTCTCTCTATCCCTTTTCTTTCATTGTATATAGATGTACATGTATGTTTTGCTTAGAGTTAGTCGTGTGTATCCATAGTTACATCTAGCTATTAAAATCTATTATCCCACGCTTGATTTGTCTCTGTTTTGTCACGTGATGAGTCAATTAAATGCTGCATAAGATCTCAATTACCCGCGCTAATCTTTAATAACAAACGTCGTGGGTTAATTCTTCCTGGCCAGAAGGATAAACTCCCACTTTAGAGTTCATAAATCTAAACTAGACTACAGTTTACAGACCACATACATAGTCATAATTAATTATAATCCATTGTAGTTAATTATCTATATGTATATGTGCACATACATGAATTCCCTTTTATGGCTGAAGTATATTTATAACTGGTCACAACACGCATTGATTAGATATATAGATATATTTCACGTCATTTGAACTAATTCCTTATATAAACTGGAGAATACATTTAAACGTGTTAAACATCTTTTAATTCGTTACATAAATTGTAACTGGTGGAGAATAATTTTAAACGGTGCAGATTCATCCGAGTTACTACACATTCTGGTAGATAATGTGGGCACGCTTTAAAACTCGTCTCCTTTAAAAAGGTGCGTTGAATTTAAGCGTGCGCTTCTGTTTTCGTTTTTCATGTTTAAAGTTGATCCATTTCATTATTCTGGTGGAAAAGAATAATGCTAGTAATGCTTGATTCGTTACATGATGTAGGTGACTTTGGAGTCTTGGAGAATTTCTGACCCCAAGACGCAACTAACTTCTGCAATTCTCCAGCTGTGATCCTTGGAGATTTTTTGGCCGCTCGAACGATCCTCTTCACAGTGCATTGAGACAATATAGACACACATCCAATTCCAGGTTGATTCATAACATTTCCAGTTGAATGGAACTTCTTAATTATTGACCTGATGGAGGAATTGGGCATTTTCAATGCTTGTGCTATTTTCTTATAGCCACCTCCCATTTTTTGAAGTTCAACAACCTTTTGCTGCACATCACAGCTATATTCCTTGGTCTTACCCATTGTTATGAATGACTAAGGGAATTTGGCCTATGTGTTACCTCATATTTATACCCCTGTGAAACAGGAAGCCATGGTTGAACAATTTCCTGTTCCTAGTCACCCAGGTGTACTAAAATAAAAAATATAAATGGGAATATACTTCAAATATATTTTTCTCATATGAATTTGTAGGGGTGCCAATAATTGTGGCACACATATTTAACAAAGATTTTTTTTGATAAACCTGTGTTGTTTGCAACTGTTTGATATCCATGAGAGCAGAGTGCTTTTGTGATTTTTTTTTTTTTTTTTAAGAAAAGATCAAAAGGTTAAACAATAAAGACAATTTTTCACAGCCTTCTTTGCTCATATTTACCAAGGGTGCCAGTATTAGTGGAGGGAACTGTTTACTAGCCACAGATAGATTATGAACATATAATGCTTCTATTTGTGGATAAGAGGACAATGAAGGAAAACCCGCTGTTGTATGGTTCTACATAGAACCATTCTTCAATTGAAGAACCCTTAAGGGTTTTACATATCCTAAGAGTGTATTTGCTAAACCCTTCATCATTCATTCATTCCATGTGCATGAACTCTGACTTTATACCTCTGTCTGCCTTTTCAGCTCTCTCTCTCTCTCTCTCTCTCTCTCTCTCTCTCTCTCTCTCTCTCTCTCTCTCTCTCTCTCATGAATGCATGACAGATTACTGCATCAAGGTCTATAGTTGTAGGATTCCTCACTTAGGGTGCATTAAAATTTCCTGCTTATATTGTGCTTATGTGTAGACTAAATATTAATGATCCTTGTGATGTCCTTCATTACCATTAACACCCACCATATTTTTATATCTTATTCTTAATGAGTATTCAGGTCAGCCAGACATTTTCCATACATACTGTACAGTAGCTCATGCTTTCATTGCATTGCATGATTCTTTGCATCAGTGATGGTTATCTGTGTTGAAAGAGACATTTTTTTTTATTGGCTGCAACATTTGTACAGTATGTTGTGTGGGCTTGTTTGAAGTTTTTAATGGCTTATCCATTACTACTTTTGGATAGACAATGTGTCCAAATCAATAACTGCCACCACAGCAACACAGCTATAGCTTATTACTGTCTGTCAGGGGTTACATTTTTCCTTTATTTTCTTCCCCATTTTTTGTGTGAGCTTACATTGCTTAAGCAATGTAGAGTGCCATTAAAAAATAGTTGAAATAAAGAGTTTTTGGAAATCAGGGCAAATTTGCTACAAATAAAAAAAAAATAATAAAAAAACAAATGGTTTGCAAAAACCAAACTGAAGATTGATCCCTCAGTTTGTTAAAATGGTATATTCATGTTCAGTCTGAAAAGCTTACAGCTAATGTGAAACATAATTAGGCTTTCCAAATATGACTTGATTATGGCTCTGAATTCAGACAGACCAAGAGGAAAGATAAAAGGCTGAATTTTGTATTTTAAATAGAATAAATTGTGAGCAGCATCCGTCCTATTTAAATTTTAATCCAATAAATACAATGTCCAATGTCCAATCATCATCATTTGAGATTAATGTGTGGAGGGTACAAAAAGTACATTTTATGAGGAGGGACCAAAAACTTCCCAGAATTGTTAAAAAAATAAAATAAAATAGTTTTATAAAACTGCATTTCTCCTTTAATCCCCTTCAAAGTAAGCCTACTCTTCTTGTGATGCAATATACTTGTCACAGCATTTCTCCCATTCCTGGAAACATTTCCTCTAGTCATCTTTTGTCATCACGTCTAGAGCCTCCTTGTTTTTTTTTCTGGATTTCTTCCATGGTGAAGAATCTTTCCCCTTCAGTGTCATTTTTAATTTGAGGAATGAAAAGAAATCGCAAGAAGAGAGATTTGGTGAATACGGTGGATGTCAAGGGATAACACTGTTTCTAATTAAAAACTCCTAGGTTTATAATGCAGTGTGTGCAGGTGCAATGTTGTGGTGCAAGATTCAGTTCTGGGTTTACCACTTCTCCAGACATTTTTTCCTGATGCTTTCCCATAGACACCTTAGCGCTTCAATGTAAAATCGCTTAGGTGCGCACGCCACATTTGAATTCCGGGAATTTTTGGGTCCCCCCTCACATACATATGACACTGAGCAGAAACACATTTTAATTAATTCATCTGAAAGCTTAGGAGGAGTGTGTCACACTCTTGAGTAATGTCAGAGCCATCAACAGAGAAATATCAACCTGAAAATATCCAAGGACTTATATCAACCTAGCTGCGTGTAACTGATTACCTGTTATTTAACCTGGACTCGAGTTTATTCTTCAAATAAATTTGCACAAGTATACCACCCCTCAAATATTACAATAAGCAAGCTATTTACAGTACGTTAAGATGTTTTATAGCACAGTGCTATTGCATTATCAATTCTGATGGTGAGAAGGTGTTGATTTATTTTCTACAATAGAAGCTCAGACAGCAATTCCTCATTCTTATGAGATATTGTTTTTTATAGTAACAAGTTACACAGAGATGGTAAGATTGTATGACAGATGTTCCACATAAAAGAAAAAAAAGAAACATGTAATTGTAAATATGGTGGCTTTTTTGTGAGGAGACATTTATTTAACATTTATGGAAGGAGTCTCCAGTGTAAGCACTTTGTAACAGAGGTAAAGCTGTAACTTTAGGTTTTCTGACATGGCCAGGTTTTCAGGACAGAGTTGTACTTTTTGACTAATTAACTTCAAGAAAGAGAAGAATAAAGAGAGGCTGGTGAGGGAATGACTGTTTATATCAGTTATAACATAAGTGATAAAAGGAACTGACTTGTTTTTGAGCTTTCCTCAACTTTTAACGATAAATGGATAAAATGTATGCAGCATCTTTCAGTAACTAATAAAACAGTAATACACAAATCAGTAACAGTAACACTCTTAAAAATATAGATTTTTTTAATGGTTCTTTAGAGCATCATATGTTCTGCAAAGAACCTTCTTCTTGTCAAGAACCATTTTTCATTGTACAGGGTTCTTGAGTTGAGCTATATGGTTCTTTGGATATTAAAGAAGTTCTTTATTGTTTATTATAGGTTCTTCAGAGCAATGTATTGATTCTTAAAGATATCGTCTCTTAACAGATTAAAGTGAACCCTGTAACGTCTGACGGTATCAAACTGATTTCTGAATCAACCTGGGATTAGCACAGAAGTTTCTTTTGTTTCTTTTGAGCTGTAAATCCCTATCTGTTTAATGACCACTCTAACCTCTTCACCAGATGCCCCATTGGAATGCGACACGACTCCCCCACTTCACACACACACACACACACACACACACACACACACACACACACACACACACACACACAAGCTACCTACACGCGCACACACACACACACACACACGCACACACACACACACACACACACAAGCTTACCTTACACAATGGAAAAATCTCTCTCCTTTCAATGTAACATGTAATTATATGTAATTATTTGATGTCCAAATAGTTTGATGTTTTCTTATTTGCATGTATTGTGTGCCTATGTAACCAAGCTAGGATAATTTTGGATAGTTTAACTTAGGATATCATTTTAAATGTCTGTAACCATGTTTTACTTGTAATATTCTTTACAAGTCCATCGAATTTGGTATGTAGTTAATCGTCAACCCTGATTGATTATGCATATCATATTGCAATGGGATACATTATTTCATGTTTTCTCTTAATTTCATTTATAATATGGTATAAACCGGCTCCTCCCTGGAAATGCAAATCCAACTTCCTGATTGGCCCATAGCCCAAAGAGGCGTGTGCGTTGGTGTTGTCTTTAAAACAACACCACGCTTTGAAGCTCTTCTCCTCTAGGCTCTTCAATCTTCAGTCTCTTCAGTAACTCTTCACTTCTACGCTCCTTCCGGTTTCTCTCCGCCGGGGCCACGTGCCCCGGGAAGAGGAAGCCAGGATCTCTCTCTCTTTCAAACCGAAGCTATGCAAGTATAGTTAATGAACCCATATCCGCGTTTAAGATTGTACCCCTGTTTACAGGAGATTTAAGTTCGTTGCTGGTTTTTGAAAAAGGCTAATTAGTTGTGTTTTTGTCTGCTTCCCTTTTACTTCATTACTTTCTCTCTATCCCTTTTCTTTCCTTGTATACAGATGTACATATGTATGTTTTGCTTAGAGTTAGTCGTGTGTATCCATAGTTACATCCAGTTATTAAAATCTATTATCCCACACTTGATTTGTCTCTGTTTTGTCATGTGATGAGTCAATTAAACACTGCATAAGATCTCGATTAACCGCTCTAATCTTTAATAACAAACTTCTTGGGTTAATTCTTCCTGGCCAGAAGGATAAACTCCCTCTTTAGAGTTCATAAATCTAAACTAGACTACAGCTAACCCTAAAGCTGATCTAGGCCACATACATAGTCATAATTAATTATAATCCGTTGTAGTTAATTATCTATATGTATATGTGCACATACATGAATGCCCTTTCATGGCTGATGTACATTTATAACTGGTCACAATACGCGTTGATTAGATATATAGATATATTTCACGCCATTCGAGCTAATTCCTTATATAAATTGGAGAATACATTTAAACGTGTTAAACATCTTTTAATTTGTTACATAAATTGTAACTGGTGGAGAATAATTTTAAACGTTGCAGATTCATCCGAGTTACTACACATTCTGGTAGATAATGCGGGCACGCTTTAAAACTCGTCTCCTTTTAAAAGGTGCTTCGAATCCAAGCGTGCACTTCTGTTTCGTTTTCATGTTTAAAGTTGATTCATTATGTTATTCTGGTGGAAAAGAATAATGCTAGTAATGCTTGATTTGTTACAACCCTATAAGGTTCTTTGTGAGACTGGAAAATGTTCTCCTGGCATCACTCTTAAGAACCTTACTTTGGTTCATTGAAGCACTAACTAAGGTTTTTTTTTTTTCTTTTAGAGAACTTATGATAACATGGTTCCTTGTATCACTGCTGTGAAGAACCATTTCTGGGTTCTTTAAAACACCAGTAAATAGATGGTTCTCTAAAGAACTTGAGAATTAAAGGTTCTTTGTACAACTAAAAAAGAGTTCTCCTATGGCATCAGGTTGAAAAACCTTTTTCTATTTGTAACCTTTATTTTTAAGAGTGTATAAGAGGAATAAAACACCTCAGGATGTGCTGGAAATGATCAACTTCAGAGTGGTATCAGGTCACATCACACCACAATTTTTTAATGTTTAATACATCTTGGATGTCTGATTCCAAATATATATTTTACATTTGTGCGCACATTTATTTTCTCACACTATCTCACTTAAATTTAAGACTTTCTCAGTACTTCCATGAAAAAGCAAAGGAAAAAAAAATCTCTTTTTGATTTGTAATGGAATGTAAAGTTATGAAATGTACTGACATAGTACAGAGTTTCACTGAGCCATTTACACATAGTTGTTTGCATACACAGTCTAGGAAGGAACAGCTTGTTTCACTATCTTCCAAAAAATCTCATTAAAGAAGGTTTAGTTTATTCATTATGCAAAGATGTGTTGTTGTTTTCTTTCTCTTGCATTTCGACAGTAGAGACTCATGTTGCGTAGGCTCAGCAGGAAGCAAATGATATCTACCTTTTCAGATATTTTTCTTGAAAAAATCCTGAATGATCGACTGGTCCTTAGCACGATCCGATCAGTCTAAGAACCACCTCCACATGCACACACACACACACACACACACACACACACACACACACACACACACACACACACACACACAGTTTTTGTCACTGTCATTAGCATGAGAGAATCACAGCTAGATTTAAAACCAAACTCCAGATAAGCTGATTCATACAGGAATAATGAACTGTTAAATATATGCTGTCTTGCTTTTACAAATACACAGCAAAATGTAGCAAGATGTTTGTCTTATGAAGGTGAACAGCTTCAGTTTAACACAAATATCTTCACTAGGAGAGGAATGTGACAATTATGGACTAAGCTCCATCCTGCACAGGGTAACAGCTGGGAAGATTATATATGAGTGGGTGAATAAATGTGGGGAGAATGAAGGTTAGTGCTGAACACGGTCAAACACGCATATGCAGTTCCCCAAAGCACCTGATATTTTCCCCTGGCTCTGGCATAATTAAAGAAGAAATAATGACAGATTTGCTCTTAAAGGCTTATTGGCTGTCTGCATTCCTTTACTTTCACCTGCAGAAACTTCTAAAGGGGTCGATGGGCAGATCTTTTTGTTTTTAATCTTGGCTTTTCGATGTAAGAGGGCCTTTTAATGTCAGAGGTGATGTGATGGAAAGTGGAGGAGACATTATCTGTAATCTATTATTATAAAGTATTTGAGTCTGGAAGCTCTCTATAAAAAGCTTGAACTGAGAGAGAAAAAAACAAGGTCGTTTGAGAGGCTGAATAAAGACAGACCAAAATTCTCAGTAAAATCTGATATGGAATATTTTTTGTCTTCAAACTCCCATGTGAACTGTTAAATATATGGTCATATATGTACACACAACAATCATATTATTAAAACCACCTGCCTAATATTGTGTAGGTCTGATCTGTCAAGGCATGGACTTCCCAAGACCTTGAAGGTGTGCTGTGGTATTTGGCACCAAGACATTAAAAGCAGATGCTTTAAGTCCTGT
Source organism: Cranoglanis bouderius (assembly GCA_023630585.1). Classification (NCBI taxonomy): domain Eukaryota; kingdom Metazoa; phylum Chordata; class Actinopteri; order Siluriformes; family Cranoglanididae; genus Cranoglanis; species Cranoglanis bouderius. The sequence goes on along the minus strand of CM042562.1, from coordinate 11,617,455 downwards.
AAGTTGAGAGGTGGGGCCTCCGAGGTTCAGACTTGTTTGTCCAGCACCTTTTGTTGTTATGACCTGCTGCAAATGAGATGCATAGCCAGACACCAGTTTCTGTCAGCATTTCTGAGGAATCTTACCCCATTCCTCATGAGCAATGGCCTACAGTTCAGTAATATTCTTGGGTTTGAATGCTGCAACCACCTTTTTCAAATAAAAAAGTCAGGTGATTGTGTTGGGCCTGTAGAATCTTCCAGGACTTCATCTGCAACCAAGCCTTGGTGGAATTTGAGGTTTGCTTGGGATCATTGTCCTGTTGGAAGGTCCAATGACGCCCAAGCTTCAGCTTCCTCACAGACAGAATAACGTTTTCTCCTAGGATTACCTGATACTTCAATCAATCCATCTTGCCTCCCACACGCTGCAGGTTTCCAGTGCCAGAGGATGCAAAGCAGCCCCAGAGCATTAATGAGCCACCAGCATGCTTGACTGTGGACAGAGTGTTCTTTATTCATTCTTCTTTCTCCAGACATACCTCTGAGCCATCATGCCGAAAAGTTCCAATTTTGTTTCATCGCTCCACAAAACAGAATCACAAAACATCTGTGGCTTATTTATGTGATTTTGATCCAACTTTTCTTGTGCTTTTGGGTCAGTAGTGGTGTACGTCTTGGAGTTCTGGCATGGAAACCTTCTGTGTTTAATACACACCATACTGTGCTCACTGAAACCTCAGTGCCTGTTGCCACCAAGTCTTGCTGCAGGTCTTTTGCAGTCACTCGAGGGTTTTTCACAACCTGCCTTCTCAGAAATCTGGTTGCAGCCATTGATAGCTTCCTTTTTCTGCCCCATCCAGGTATTTCATGTATTTTCTGCTCCTAGCCAGTTCAGGTATTTCATGTGTTCCAGCTCAAGCACACCTCGTACCCTTGATTAGTTACATCAAGTGTGCTTGAGACAACACCTGTTTTGCATATTTGTGATGTTGTGAGGGGTTAAATAACTCAGGGGGTTAAATAATTTTGAAACTGGAAAAGTCATCATAAGTTGCATTTTCAGTTGAATTTGGGGAAACCACTTGAAGCATTCATTGTGTTGAACTATTTCAATTGCTTTTGTTTGATTTGTTCATTGCAAACAGCTGAAAGTCTGTAAATTTTGACAATAAACCTGATTTGCAATGGGGGTTGAAAAATTTTGATTGCACCTGTATACATATGGCAATCACTATCACACTTATTCACATAAGTAAATCACTATCACACATCCCTATATCTAATTATATAGCTACTACTTCTTTGTTTCGCTATGAAAAGTTACTGCTTTCTGAATTATTATAGCTGTTTATGTTTATACAGTTATTATGTTTATACAAATTTGTACATGCAATGCCAATGGTTTATAGTAAAATAAGCCATAGTAATACTGCATAGTATAATGGAATTTGTTTTAAATAGAATGTATGAACACTAACCCTGCTCAACATCAACCATCAACTTCAAATCCTTTCATACAACATGACTCAAGAAAATTGTTAGAAATTTGGAAGTGTGAGACCATGCCAAGAATGTTAAATACAGATAATATTCTTTTAAAAAAAACAATTCTTCTAAAACCTTTCTCTTACTGCAGAGATCTTTTAATAATACATTGGAACACTGCATCATGCCAGTTCTTGAGAGGAAAAAGAAAAACATAATGATACACATCATTTGATGAATGACTGGCAATGACCGGCAAGTTAAATGCCTAAAATACATCCACTACATGACACTTTTCCCCTACAGGGCCATTTCTCTGTAAGATACATAATCATCACACACACAAGGGTATATTTAAGGCATTTGCATAATCTGTGACCCATGATATTCTTATCTGATTTTCATCTGAACCTATAATGTAGTTATTAGACATTCCTGAATTTTTCCTCACATTCTTTTATACCACAGCACTGATGAATTTTCAAATCTGTTTCATCACACCATGGCTCAGATAATAGTGTCAGCTAAAATGCAAGTTACAGATTTAGTGTAATCTGCTTGTTCTGATATGTTATTGTTTCTATGGTGTAACGTCCGAACGTATCAAACTGATTTCTGAATCAGCCTGGATTTAGCAAAAAGTTTCTCTGTGTCTTTGAGCCTTGAATCCTTATCGGTAACCCCCCTCCGGTCTTCACCAGATGCCATCGGAATGCGACACGACCCCCCCTCTTCAGACACACACACACACACACACACACACACACGCACACACACACACACACACACACACACACACACACAAAGCACGCACACGCACACACAATGGGAGAATCTCTTTTCAATGTAACATGTAATTATACGTAAGAATTCAATGTCCAAATAGTGTGATGTTTTCGTGTTTGCATATATTGTGTGTTTATGTAACATAACTATAATGATTTTAGATAGTTTTAACTTAGGATATTATTTTAAATGTCTGTAACCATGTTTTACTTGTAATATTCTTTATAAGTCCATCGAATTTGGTATGTCGTTAATCGTCTTGCGATACCCTGATTGATTATGCATATCATATTGCAATGGGATACATTATTTCATGCTTTTTCTTAATTTCACACGTAATACGGTATAAACCGGCTCCTCCCTGGACATGCAAATCCAGGTCTGAGACCAGACAAAGAGAGTTCATCCCGCCAACAAATCCAACTTCCTGATTGGCCCATAGCCCAAAGAGGCGTGTGTGTTGGTGTTGTCTTTAAAACAACACCACGCTTTGAAGTCTCACTTCACTCTCTTCAGACTCTCTTTTTCACTTCAACTTCACTTCTACGCTCCTTCCGGTTTCTCTCCCCCCGGGGCCACGTGCCCCGGGAAGAGGAAGCCAGGATCTCTCTCTCTCGGGCAAAGGATACAACCGCCTCACGGCACACGCATTTTCAAACGGCACAACGAACCAACGAACTCTACACGACCTCGCGCGAACTTTCGAACCGAAGCCATGCAAGTATAGTTAATGGATCTATATCTGCGTTTAAGATTGTACCCCTGTTTACAGGAGATTTAAGTTCGTTGCTGGTTTTGAAAAAGGCTAATTAGTTGTGTTTTTGTCTACCATTCCCTTTTATTTCATTACTTTCTCTCTATCCCTTTTCTTTCATTGTATATAGATGTACATATGTACGTTTTGCTTAGAGTTAGTCATGTGTATCCATAGTTACATCTAGTTACTAAAATCTATTATCACCACGCTTGATTTGTCTCTGTTTTGGTCACGTGATAGTCAATTACTCTGCATAAGATCTCGGTTACCCGCTCTAATTTTAATAACAAAATTCGTTGGCTACACGCTCTGGAAACGGAGATTTCCTTCCTGGCCAGAAGGACAAACTCCCTCTTTAGAGTTCATAATTCCAAACTAGACTACAGCTAATCCTAAAATCTGATCTAGACCACATACATAGTCATAATTAATTATAATCCATTGTAGTTAATTATCTATATGTATATGTGCACATACATGAATTCCCTTTCATGGCTGATGTATATTTATAACTTGTCACAACACGCGTTGATTAGATATATAGATATATTTCACACCATTTGAGCTAATTCCATATATAGATTGGAGAATACATTTAAATGTGTTAAACATCTTTTAATTCGTTACATAAATTGTAACTGGTGGAGAATATTTTTAAACGTTGCAGATTCATCCGATTTACTACACATTCTGGTAGATAATGGGGGCACGCTTTAAAACTCGTCTCCTTTAAAAAGGTGCGTTGAATCCAAGCGTGCGCTTCTGTTTCATTTTTCATGTTTAAAGTTGATCCATTACATTATTCTGGTGGAATAATATTAAACAATAAAGAACACATAGAATATTAACATATATTAACAGATTGACCATACTGTATACTTGTTCATATGGTGAAGCCTTCTTTAAGGAGACATTTATTTATTGAAGGATTCTCCAGCGTCAGTACTTTCAGTAAATTTTCCACCATGGGAAAGTCTTCAGGATAGAAGACTTTCCATTTTCTCTGTAACATGATTGGCTGCATTTTTTTAGTTCCACAATATCAAATGTACATATACATGGTTAAAAGTACCAATAGTCATTTTTTAATTAATTAAAACATTGTAATCATTAACACATTGCTGTGTTATAAGAGGAATAAAACATTTTTGGACGTGTTATAGGAAAATAATCTTTTTCACTTCAGGGTTGGGCTGCATCTCACCACCCTTGTTGATTATTTTCCTATAATGGCACACCCTGTCATGTTTTATTCCTTATATAACACACTCTGTAAGTGCTCAATAGAGTTAAAAATATTGGTATTCCCACAGGCAGAATAGTGGAAAAAAATAAAAAATAAAAATAAAATAAAAAAGCATTCCTTACAGTGACAATGATTTGAATTAGCCGAGATCACCTTTGTATTAACTGTGGAGTAATAATGCCAGATGAATAGATTTGTAAGGATTTGTATGATTCATAATCTAGCAGTTGTTCACACTTAATCACGACTTAGAATTATAGCTGTACCATTCATAGCAAAGGTTTTGCTGTAAAAGCACCAAGGACAGCATGATGTAACAGCCAGAGGATCTGCAGTTTTCCTCATCACAAGCCAGCGAGTTGCTGTTCGAATGCCATGTAGGGCACCAGGGTTGTTGCCTTCATGCTGGCAGTGTACAGCTTACAATGTCCCTTTCATTCATGTAATTACTAGAATTATGTCCTAGTTGCCCACTGTACCCTCCACTTCAAGGACTGCAAGGAGTCAACCCTACTGATTAAACAGAAAATTATGTATTAAGCTTGAAGAATTTGCAAGTCATCTATCTATCTATCTATCTATCTATCTATCTGTCTATCTATCTATCTATCTATCTATCTATCTATCTATTCCAGATCAATGGCAGAATACTTGAGCAGCCAAGACATTGTCCTGTTTTATTTTAACTCTGGGACTTTCTTTATCTGGAACGTTGTCTTTTGTTCACAGGCACAGAACTGTACAGTTGGTTTTCTTTCCTTCATCAAAGGGTGTTTTTATTTTCCTCTAACATTTTACTCTGGTCAGACTTTCTCAACTCTTACAATCCTTAAATTGAGCATGGCCATTTTGACAGCTTCTTGAAGGTGTCAATATTTCCACAGTACCTCTTTTTTTCCATGTAGTATGCTTCGTATACTGAGCTTTATAGATTCACTTTCATATTCATGAAATATAAATATCTTTTAAGACAAGCAGTAATTTCAATAAAAAAGTATATGAAATGCTTCTGACTAGATTTTATTAAGATTGGATATTCATTATTATCCACAACTATATTTTGGAACATAAATTTTCATATTTGAGCAAGTAGCAGTATTTTAAGTTTTTATTTATTTTTGTTTTTTAAGTCACAGCTGAGTACATGGCCAGTAGATAGGATGTGTTTTCTCCTAGGTCTTACCAGCATGACAAAACTGCTGACCTTTTAGCTAAGAGCTCTTTTTCTGAAAAGAAAATGCTCTGATATACAGTATGGTCCTACATAGAGTCTTTAATCTTTAAAGAGACCAAAAGAATTCATAAGGGTGCTAGATGGAAGATTGGAAAAAACATTTAGGAAAAAAAATATTAACATTGTTGGTGTTGTTGTTGTTGATGACATCTTTGGGTTCGATCCTTTCATTCCAGTGAAGGGAAATATTAATGCTACATCCTATACAGTTGTGTGCTTCCAATTTTGTGGCAACAGTTTGGGGAAGAACCACATATGTGTGTGATGGTCAGGTGTCCACAAACTTTTGGCCATATAGTAAACATACATACATACATACATACATACATACATACATACATACATACATACACACATACAGTATGCAGTGTCTAGCATGGTTTTGGTATGGATTTATTATCTTTCTTTGTTTCCCACACACTTCAGTTCCACTGAAAAATCCATTATAAAAACTATTTCTTTTTTTTTGCCAAGAAGGAGCAGAAGAACAAGAAACAGAAAGTGATAAAGGAACAGCCTGTGGCAAAGTTCGCTATTAAAAGTCAATCCATTAAGAGATGTGTTCACTGGTGAGAATTAAATCTAAATCAATTAAGCCTCAGTGAGACAAGCTGTCCTCTCTCTCATCCTCTCTCTCATTATTTACCACCAAGCTCAACTTATCATAAGCAGGTGCTGTTTAGCCGCATTACATAATCAGGCTTATTTCTTTGCTGTTTAACACTATGAGCAGAAGCAGACTTACAATTATCTGCATTGTAAACACTGGAGAAAGAACATGAACTGGTAGCTGTAGAAATTATTAATGCAGTTTTTTTTGTTTGTTTGTTTTTTGTTAAAGTCAAAGGTAACCTCTGTCAGTATCAGATGGTTTCTTCATTATACCTATATGAATAGGTCAACATATTAATTTTTGCATTCAGTAGCTACTTTATCCTGATCAGGATTGAGGTGGACCCAGAGTCTATCCCAGGAACACTGAGTGTGAGGTGGAAGTAAAACCTAAAGTCATGTGAAAATATAAGTACACCCCATGGAAATTGTTGGCTTTTTTGACATATTTGTACAAGCAAACATTTAATCATCTTTGAAACAGTGCCTATTAATAAAGTTGATATACTTGAACAAAACCACAAGGAATATTAACTCTTTCAATCATTTATTCAACAGAAATATCAATAGGTGTGGTATTCTTTTGTGGAAAAAGTAAGTATACCTTTTGCCTCAGAAGCTAGTATTGCCCCCTTTAGTAGAGATAACTTCTTGTAGGCATTTTGCATAATTGTCTACCAGGCTTGCTGGAATTTTTGACAACTCTTCCATGCAATATTCTTTCAGCTGCAAGATATTTGAGGGTTTTCTTGCATGTACTGCTCATTTCAAAGCCCCCCCCCAAACATTTCAATGGGATTCAAATCCAGGCTTTGACTAGGCTATTCCGTAACCCTCCATTTCTTCTTTTTGAGCCATTCCTTGGTTGATTTGCTAGTGTGCTTAGGATCATTATCCTGTTGAAAGGTCCACTTTCAGTTCAACTTCAACTTTCAGACAGATGGCCTCACATTATCTTCATGCACTCTTTGATATAATGCAGAATTCATAGAGGAATCAATAAATGCAAGCTGTCCAGTCCCTAAGGCAGCAAAGCAACCCCAAACCATAACATTTCCACTACAATGCTTCACAATTGGCATGAGGTGCTTCTCCTGAAAAGCTGTCTTTGGTCATCACCAAACATGTCTGCTGTTTCTGTGGCCATCTTTGATTCATCTGTCCAGACCACATTATTCCAAAAGGCCTGGTCTTTGCCTATATGTTCATTGGCAAGCTGTGGTCCTGCAAAGGCTTTTTCCTGGCATGTCTCCCATGCAGGTCAAATTTGTGCAATCTCTTTCTGATTGTAGAAGCATGCACTTTGACACCAACAGATCCTGTAATGAAATTTTGGGGTTCTTGGAGACTTCTTTTTGCATCAGACGGTCTGCTCTTGGGCTGAATTTGCTGGGACAGCCAGTCCTGGACAACTTGGCAGTCATTTGAAATCTGCATCATTTGTAGATTATTTTCCTTACAGTGGAATGATGTTTCAAATAATTTGTAGATATTTTTAAATCCCTTGTCAGACTCATAGACATCCACAACCTTTTTTCTGAAGGCCTTACAGAACTCTTTAGATCTTGGCATGATGACACCACACACCGCAGTAACAAAGGGAACACCAGACATTAGATATGAAAGGTTTAATTAAGACAGGTTCCACCTGCACTCCCTAAGCAGGTTCCAATCTTGAAAACCTGATTCTAATTTTATGGATTTGAAGGTGTGATAAATGTAGGGGTGTACTTACTTTTTCCATGTGACTGATCTGTTTTTTTTTTGTTTTTTTTGTTTTTTTTAAATTGTGAAAATAACTGCAAAATGTAAATTTTGTGTCATTTGATAGAGTGTATCAACTTTATTAATAGGCACTGTTTCAAAGAGGATCAAATGTTTGCTTGTCCAAATATGTCAAAAAAGCCAACAATTTCCATAGGTTGTACTTATTTCTTCACATGACTGTAGATGGGATGGCAGCCAATTACAGGGCACCAGTCACACGGCAACGCCAGAGCTATGAAGCAGCAATGCTACACTCTTATAAAAGTACCAAACTAGACCTTGTTATTAGGTAGCACCATTAAGTGGACCATCTTTTTTACCTTATGTATGTATTTTCTACTTGGAGGTGCATGTAGTGTACAGAGGTGGACAAAGTACACAACTCCATTACTTGAGTGAAAGTACAGATGCTACTGGTCAAATATTACTCCATTACAAGTGAAAGTTGTAAAGACAGATGTCTACTTAAGTAAAAGTACAGAAGTACTTGCTTTTAAAAGTACTTAAGTATCAAAAGTAAAATTTACTTTTTAAGTATGGCCATGGGTGCACACATTGCGCATTCTTCCATTTTGCCAACTGATCAGTGTTCAAAAAATGCTGGGAAATCACTGAAGTTCACGACACGTGACCCTACAAGAGTGATAATTGATAGGCTGTCTGTCAACTGCAAAAAACCAATCATGTTTTAGAGAAGAAAAAAAATCATCTACTGATTTTCAAAGCTGCTACATAGTAACGGCTTTCGACTTGAGTACCTTGATAGAAATGTAGTGGAGTGAAAAGTATGTTATTTGTCTTTCAAATGTAGTGAAGTTAAAGTCACAAGTTTCCAAAAAAAGTGTACTTAAGTACAGTACTCAAGTAAATATCCACCTCTGATAGCGTACCTTTTAGAGTAATGATTTAAAGGTATTATATGTCAGTGGTCCAATAATGTAGCTTAAATTAATACATTTAATAAAAAAATAAAAAAAAAAGATAGGTCAACCTAGTAAGTGATTCTGGTACATTCTAAAGGGGTAAGGAAATGTACACTTTGGTAACTTTATTTCTGAAAGCAATAAACTAATGTAAATTAGTATTTATATTGTGCATATTAGTATCTACATTGTATTATGTGTGTCATCAGTGAAAAAAAAAGCATTGACAGTGTCCTCTTCTAATTATAATTTAATAAAATGTCATGTTTGTTCCAAATAACCTAGAGCTTCAAAATGATGATGCAAGGTCTCTTTGAGGGTCCACTGCTTTCCATTTCAAATGCTTTCAAAAATTTGGGAAACAAAAAACGGGAAAAACAGTGACCCAGCTGAGTCTCAAGACACATCAAACAAAAAAGCTGCACATGAAAATAAATGAAAGACGATGTGCTGTGCATCTGTCCTGATCTGCCAGCAGTGACAAGAACTTCTATCACTATGGGACAAAAGTTGCTTCCTTTGAGAAAGTGTCCTAAACTTCTTAGTGAAATTGTGGCCCAAGTGTCAAGTGATCCAATGATCCAATTTAGAAGAAAAGAAGAGATGCACTTAAAATTTTTATATACTTAATTCCAGGAATATCGAAGAAACATATTTTGTGAGATGTTGCTTGAAAGTGTTGCGCTGTCTGGATCTACGCCCTTAGTTAAAAAGCAAAATACACATTTGAAGTCAATTAATATGATCTTCTGAATGGTATAAAACGAGACAGTATGAAGTGAAGAATTAGGCTTTCAGATATGAATCAAATCCTGGTATGATTTGTTTGAGTAGACACATTTGAAAGACACAGTGAAAGACTGATCTCCAGTTATTAGAAACGTAACCATCAGACCATCAGACCATCTGCTAGAGATGAATATGCCAAAGTTTTATGAGTATGCTCTTAGTCCCCCCTTCCTACATGTCCTTTGCTTTGGCTTGTCTTTCATTCTGTTTTGGTCTTATCAAACTGACTAATAGGTGAAGAATGCCCTAAATGACTGTAGGTCTAATGTACTGTACAGTATATGTTGCTCATACGTGAGGCTGGGGCTGATTTCTTTATCTGCCCAGATTATACAGTGCTGTGAAGTATTTGCCCCCATCCTGATTTCTTATTTTTTGTGTATATCTCATACTAAATAGTTTTAGATCTTCAAACGAAATACAACATAAAACAAAGGCAACCTGAGTAAACACACAATGCAGTTTATTTATTTATTTATTGAAGCAAACAACAGTTATCCAACACCTATCACCAATGTGAAAAACTAATTGCCCCCTTAAACTTAAAATCTGATTGTGCCACCTTTAGCAGCAATAACTGCAACCTAACATTTCCAATAACTGGAAATCACTTACATCTAGGACGAGGATTTAATACTATGCTTTGGATCATTGTCTTGCTGCATAATCCAGTTGCGCTTGAGTTTCAACTTTCGGACTGAAGACCAGACATTCTTCTTTAGGATTTTCTGGTAGAGAGCAGAATTCACATTTCCTTCAATTATTGCAAGTTGCCCAGGCCCTGAAGCAGCAAAGCATCCCCAGACCATCACACTTCCACCACCATGCCATAGGTATGATGTTCTTTTTGTGGAATTCTGTGTTTGGTTTACACCAGATTTAATGGGACCCTGTCTTCCAAACAGTTCCACTTTTGACTCAGTCAAAAGTGGAAATCAGTCCACAGAACATTCTCCCAAAAAGTTTGAGAATCATCAAGGTCTGTTTTAGCAAAATTCAGATGATTCTTAATGTTCCTCTGGGTTAGCAGTGGTTTTCACCTTGCCACTCTTCCATGGAAGCCATTTTTGCCCAGTGTCTTTCTGATAGTGCAGTCATGAACACTGACCTTTACTGATGCAAGAGAGGCCTGTAGGTCCTTTGATGTTGTCCTTGTCTCCTTTGTGACTTCCTGGATGAGTAGTTGCTGTGAACTTGGAGGAATTTTGGAAAGTCGGCCACTTCTGGGAAGATTCACTACTGTGCCGACTTTTTTCCAGTTGGAGATAATGGCTCTCACTGTGGTTCTTTAGAGTCTCAGAGCCTTTGAAATAGCTTTGTAACTCTTCCCAGATTGATGTATTTCAGTCACCTTCTTCCTCATCATTTCTGGTATTTCTTTTAACTCTGGCATAGTGTGTTACAGGGTAAGACATTTTAACCAACTTCATGCTGTTGAAAAAGTTCTATTTAAATGTTGATTTGATTGAACAGGGTTTGCAGTAATCAGGCCTGGTTGCATCTAGTCCAGCTGAACCCCATTATGAATGCAGTTTCATAGATTTTGGGAATTAGTAACTATAGGGGCAAATACATTTTCACACAGGCCCAGATGGTATTGGATAACTTTTTTGCTTCAATAAATATCATTTAAAAACTGTATTTTGTGTTTACTCAGGTTGCCTTTGTTTTATCTTAGATTTAATTTCTGAAACAATTTAGTATGAGATATACACAAAAGCATAAGAAATCAGGATGGGGGCAAATAATTTTCCACAGAACTGCTGATTCATGTAGCATATCCATGAAATACATGTCAAGTAGTTACACAAAGTGAAATGCCCCCTAGATTTCATGGGGAAGTTAGGGCTGATATTTTGCATCCATTGTTGCATATGCTTCTGTAACATGTCATCAGCAGTGAGTGTGAACACATGCGAAATACAGTGACATATGTAATGAACATGAACAAAGTGGATTGTTTATGCCTTCATTCATTTTCCCCCAAATGGAGGAATTTAGAGGAGAAACTAAAAAATAGATAGACTATACACACATTGTCCAATCAAATGACAAATTACACAAAAGGAAACATGAACGAGTCTTAAGTTTAGAGGTTTTTTTAATGATGGGTTTGCAACTTTTCCATGTTTTGTACTCTGAGGAAACACAGCATGAAATCAATAGAGCATTATAGACTGTGTTTGTGTGTGTAATACTTCGCCCCAATACTCTTATTATGCCATCCTTGAGACCCCATTATATAATGCATTGTTCAACCCTAATACTTTAGTTGTCAAGCTATTGATAGATAGTAGATTTTAGCCTCACAACCAACCATCACTGACTGTTGTTTATGGTAAACTATGTCAAATGAAACTGTATGACACAAGGGGTTATCAGTGCAATTGCTTTCTAAAAAAAACAAAAAAAAACATCATGGCTGTGACACATGATTGTCAGATGACTGTCCTCTCAAAACCTCCAATGGAGATGACAAGACAATTTCTTTTGTGCTCTTCAGAAGCACTATGGCTGCATATAACCTTTAACATGTCACAAGACAAAATTTGCTGTCTTCCTTTTGACCTCTCACATTTATACCTTTAGTCTGAATGCAACTTTACACATCTTTCATATTTCATTTGTATAACCTGGTAAATCAGCAGCATACCTACCGGGGTTATATGTAAACACTATCTAAAATAATACCGTGCCTCTTCTATATGACACACAACTGGTTAGACCACCAGTAGTCAAGTTTTACTCGTTTGATTTGAGCCTTTGTTGAAAGTACTGTAAAGAGAACAGATTGAGGGGGAAAAAGACCTATATTTTGCTTTACTGAAATTCTAGTTGCAGAATGAATTTATGGAAAGAATTGTCATTTTCATGTAGTTTCCAATGTTTCTAACAGTCTTTGCATTTAGTTGAGTGGCCAATTCAGTATAGTGTTGAATATGCAATGGTAGTTTTAGCTGACAGCGTGATTTAGACCTCTTCCTCAGATCTATCTCACCTCTACCTCTCAAAGCAGAAAAAGGGGGAACAAAGAGGGGTGGCAAGATATGTGGGTCTTCATTGAGATGAATAGATAAATAAATCAAATTTGACAGGACACTTTCATGATGCAACACTCTGCAAGTTTTACAAATGAAGAGCATCCTCAGCATGTCTCATAGCAAATAAGACAAGTCAATGTCACATACATTTTTAATCATCCAGACCAGCCATTGTTTTCTTTAACTGTTGTTAAAACAATGATATGAACTATTCAGGAGTTTCTATTCTCACCCCATGCACATCGAACCATGGGTAAACTCAGTAGAGCTATCTGCATTACAGCTTGTGACTACAAATTACTCTCAAATCTTCTCTTCTGCCGAGGTGAGTATGTTTTCACTTACATTCTAGTGAACTTTCTGGAAAAACTAAGGAGGAACTATGGTGCCTTCTACCATCGAGTTGGTTTCTCTTGTTAGTAATATTAGCCTTGTTAGATTAATTCATTGCACTCTTCTGTGTTGTTGCTCAGTGATCACACTCACTTCCCATTTTTCTGCTGGGGTCAGTTTCCCTCAGAGCTATCTCCTCAGGTCATTTATACCCCCTGCCGTTTAGCCCACACTAGCAAGCATGGTTGAGTGGGCATTTCTTGCCATACTGCACATTCTCACTGAACCTGCCAAGTTAGTTGGACTAACTAACACACATATTGGGACTGGAGTTTGGTACCCTCCATTCCCTTCTCATCTTTTTTGGGTCAAATCCTCCCTCATCATGGCTATTTGCTACTAATGTGATTGAGTGGGTTTCCCTTGCTGTACTGTGCCCTATTCAGTGCTGGGCCTACTACATTAGCTGGATCCACTAAAACACCACTGGGACTAGAATCAGGTTTCTCTCCTTTCACCTCTCATTCTCTCTACCAGCTCATACCTGCCAATGACTGATAGGCATTGCAATAAGCTGAGAAAGCAACCATAGTATACACAGAACACAGATGCTTTTTGAGAGTTAGATTCCAAGGACAGTAATTACAGTTCGAAGTTCTTCCCTTCAGCCTGTCTCTAGCACATTTCTAGGTGTTTTCAAGACATGCCAACAGCCCAGTCTCCTCTGACAGAGGAGGCATCAGGATATTGCAGAATTTGGCCAATTGGCTCCTATGCACAACAAACTATACACAAAGAGCAGGCAATTGAAGACATGTCCACCTTCCTCTCTGACGTTATGGCACTTGGTCTTACTGTGCACTCTCTGGTCTCAGAGCTGCATTGTTAGATCCCTTGAACTAAGGAGCTAAGTCACTTTCTGGAGTAGGTTACTCTTTGTGCACCAAATACCACAAGTGAAGACCTGGCTTTGTCTCAGCGAGAGGGGCAGAGGCTCTAGCTTGCTGGCTTTCTTGGGGTCTGCCTGGGAGCAGTGCCATATGGGAGTGCATTGGGGTACCATTGTGAGATCACAATACCATCCACACACTCAGGTAGAATTGAGGATGGTGTACCCGCTATATTCCGCAGGTATGTTTTGTGTGTTTGGTGTGTTAAATCTGTGCAGGTCGGGCCATTCCAGACTCCAGTCCAGGTCTTCCTGCCCTCCCTCAGCTTTGTGTGCTGCTTCCACCCCAAAGGTGACATCATCAATTCGGCGACAGTATTTAAAGCCAGCGCTATCAGCTTTGTTTTGCCGATGATCACTCGTTTGGCCTTTGTGCTTGTTAGTTTGCTCTGTATTTTTCTTGTGATATTTCTGGTTTTTGAACTGTGCCTGTCCTGACTCTGAGCTTGATCTGCCCTTTAATGTCTGTTTGCTGTCTAGATTGTACATAGTCACATCGTAATATCAAACATTGTATATATATTCACCGGTAGTAGGGGTGCGACTGCCATTTTTGTTGGGTGTGGGTTTCTCTCTGTTTTTGGTGAGGGAATGTAGGGAAGCTACTTGTCTTTTGTTTATGTTTCTCTGTTTAGGTAAGTTAGTTTCCCTTAAACAGTGGTTTTTGTTTGTTGCTTTGGCCTTGGTCCACCTTGAAGTTTTCCCCAGTTTATCTGTGGTGTACAGCACGTGTATCTTCTTTTCCTTTCGGCTGTTCCCTTCAGGGGTCGCCACAGCGAATCATTTGCCTCCATCTAGCCCTATCCCCTGCATCCTCTTCTCTCAGACTGACTACCTTCATGTCCTCCTTCACTACATCCATAAACCTCCTCTTTGGTCTTCCTCTCGGCCTCCTGCCTGGCAGCTCTAACCTCAGCATCCTTTTACCGATATATTCACTCTCCCTCCTCTGAACATGTCCAAACCATCTCAACCTGGCCTCTCTAACTTTGTCTCCAAAACATCTCACATGTGCTGTCCCCCTGATATACTCATTCCTGATCCTTTCCATCCTCATCACTCCCAAAGAGAACCTCAGTGCAACTGTCTCCAAACCATACAACATCGCTGGTCTCACTACTGTCCTGTACACCTTTCCTTTCATTCTTGCTGGTACTCTTTTATCACACAACAGACCTGACACTTTTCTCCACCCATTCCAACCTGCCTGCACACGCTTCTTCACCTCTTTTCCACACTCCCCGTTGCTCTGGACTGTTGACCCTAAGTACTTAAAATCTTGCACTTTCTTTATCTCTTCTCCCTGTAACCTCACTGTTCCACTTGGTTCACTCTCATTTACACACATGTATTCTGTCTTGCTGCAACTAACCTTCATTCCTCTTCTCTCCAGAGCAAACCTCCACCTCTCTAGAGTTTCCTCCACCTGCTCCCTGCTCTCACTACAGATCACAATGTCATCCACAAACATCATAGTCCATGGAGATTCCTGTCTGACCTCATCTGTCAGCCTGTCCATCACCACTGCAAACAAGAAGGGGCTCAGAGCCGATCCTTGATGCAGTCCCATCTTCACCGTGAACTCCTCTGTCACACCTACTGCACACCTTACCATTGTCCTACTGCTCTCACACATATCCTGCACCACTCTAACATACTTCTCTGCCACTCCAGACCTCCTCATACAATACCACAGCTGCTCTCTTGGCACCTTGTCATAAACTTTCTCTAAATCTACAAAGACACAATGCAGCTCTTTCTGACCCTCTCTGTACTTCTCCATCAACATTCTCAAAGCAAATATTGCATCTGTAGTGCTCTTTCTTGGCATGAAACCATACTGCTGCTCCCAAATGCTCACTTGTCCCCTTAGCCTTGCTTCCACTACTCTTTCCCACAACTTCATTGTATGGCTCATCAGCTTAATACCCCTGTAGTTTCCACAACTCTGCACATCTCCCTTGTTCTTAAAAATCGGCCCCAAAACACTTCTCCTCCATTCCTCAGGCATCCTCTCACTCTCTAAGACCTCATTGAACAACCTAGTTAAAAACTCTACTGCCATCTCTCCTAGACACTTCCATACCTCCACTGGTATGTCATCAGGACCAACCACCTTTCCTCTCTTCATCCTCTTCAAAGCTCTCCTAACTTCACCCTTGATAATCCTTTCTACTTCCTGCTCAACAATATTTGCCTCTACTACTTTTCTCTCTCTGTCATTTTCCTCATTCATCAGTTCCTCAAAGTACTCCTTCCATCTTTCCCTCACCCTCCTGTCACCTGTCAACACATTTCCATCTCTATCTTTAATCACTCTAACCTGCTGCACGTCCTTACCATCTCTATCCCTCTGCCTTGCCAACCGATACAAATCCCTCTCACCTTCCTTACTATCTAACCATGCATACATGTCCTCATAAGCTTTCTGTTTGGCCTTTGCCACCTCTATCTTAACCTCACGCTGCATCTCCCTATATTCCTGTCTACTTTCCTCCGTCCTCTCACTGTCCCACTTCTTCCTAGCTAACCTCTTCTTCTGGATACTCTCCTGAACTTCCTCATTCCACCACCAAGTCTCCTTGTCTTATTTCCTCCTTCCAGATGACACACCTAGCACCTTCCTACGTGTCTCACTGATCACTTTGGCTGTAGTAGTCCAGTCATTTGGAAGCACCTCCTGACCACCTAAAGCCTGTCTCAACTCCTCCCTGAAAACCGCACAGCACTCTTCCTTTTCCAACTTCCACCACTTTGTCTTCTGCTCTACCTTTGGTCTCTTCAGCTTCCTCACCACCAGAGTCATCTTACACACCACCATCCTATGCTGTCTAGCTACACTCTCTCCTACCACTACTTTGCAATCGCTAATCTCCATCAGATTACAGTGTCTACATAAGATATAGTCCACCTGTGTGCTCCTGCCACCACTCTTATATGTCACCCTGTGTTCCTGCCTCTTCTGAAAGTACATGTTCACCACAGCCATATCCATACTTTTAGCAAAGTCTACCAACCTCTGTCCTTCTGGGTTCCTTACCTGAAGACCAAACCTGCCCATCACTTCCTCATCCCCACTATTCCCTTCACCAACATATCCATTAAAGTCTGCCCCTATCACCACTCTCTCACCTCTGGGAACACTCTGCATCACTTCCTCAAGCTCGCTCCAGAATCTGTCTTTCTCCTCTTGCTCACAACCTACTTGTGGAGCATAAGCACTAACAACATTCAACATCACAACTTCAATTTACAGCTTCAGACTCATCAACCTATCTGACACTCTCTTTACCTCCAGAACATTCTTCACAAACTCCTCCTTCAGGATCACTCCTACTCCATTTCTCTTCCTGTCCACCCCATGATAAAACAGTTTAAACCCTGCTCCAATGCTTCTAGCCTTGCTCCCTTTCCACCTGGTCTCCTGGACACACAGAATGTTGATTTCCTCCTCTGCATCATATCTACCAGCTCTCTGCCTTTACCTGTCATCGTACCAACATTCAAAGTCCCTACTTTCAGTCCTAAACTCCTGCCTTTCCTCTTCTCTCTCTGCCTACAGACACACCTTCCTCCTCTCCTTCTTCGACCAACAGTAGCCCAATTTCCACCAGTGCCCTGTAGGTCAACGGCACCGATCGAACGTCGTTGTTAACCCGGGCCCTGACCGATCCGGTATGGAAGTCATGTTAGTGATTCGCATATTGAATTTGGCAAAAGTTTTACGTCGGATGCCCTTCCTGACACAACCCTCTCTATTTATCCGGGCTTGGGACTGGCACAAAAAGTACACTGGCTTGTGACCTCCTGTGGCTAGATTGTACAGCACGTGTATATACTTTGTAAATACCACAATATATGTATCACTCTTTGAGAGCTACTCCTGTGTGTCTCATTCCTGTTACTTCAAACACCACATACTCACATACTATTCACTCCACCTTACCTTACCCGATGCCTTTATTTAAGCTGTGTGACCTAACCCTAGACTGGGTCGTAACAATGGTCAAGAGGATGGCGATGCATCAAGACTCTTTTCTGTTCTGTTCTGGTGGATTGAATGCCCCCTGTCCACTAGCTATCTTCAGACAAAGAATGAAGACCTTCTCTGTACTAAGCACTTGATCTCTAAGTCATTTTATTACTATACTAAATTGTACAAATTCCTTTCTAACAGGCATTTAGCTTCATAGTATTCTTAGACCCTGACCTGTTTGTACTAGCATGATGATGTGTTTTTGATAGAGACTACAAGCACTTCTGTAAGTCACTCTGGATAAAGGCATCTAGATAATGTTGTTTATGAAAATGAAAGATGGAAAAACATCATAACATGTTGTTCAGTATCAGTTGTTGGGCTGATTCATGATGGTATAAAGATGGTTTGTAGAGTGTCTACATCAGACTTTCAAAATAAAATGCTACCAAAAGTATTACTGATGGCTTAAAATGTCTTCTGCGTTATTATCTTGAATACACTCTGACACACTTTATTACTTCAGGCTATAGTTATTTCTCATAGTAAAAAAATCATTTCCATACACATTAACCAGAGAAATCATTTATTTATTTGTATAATTACTTATTTATGTAGGTAACTTTATGCTTACATAAATTATGTAACCCAAGGTACCTAGTACATAATTTCATATGCATGTAAAGTTGCAAAATTATGAATTTTATGTTGTCTAATCTGTCATTTTAGACCATGCCTTTGCAATGCATTGTATACTGAAATCTCTCTCTCTCTCTCTCTCTCTCGCTCTCTCTCTCTCTCTCTCTCCAGATGTGGGTGTACAATACCTAAAGGAAATTTTAAAAAAGGCATGTTCATAGCTTTGTCTCTTTGTTTTATTGAGTGGAATTGAGCACACCTTTCATGAGAGCCATGTGCAGTGTTAAAGTGGTTAACATTCCTACTGGGAACCCTAAGAAGAAAAGAGTGACAGGTACAAAAGGGTGGTGAGAAGAATAAAAGGTCAGAGAAGAAATAGAGAAGGGAAAAGAATGAGGTGTTTAAAGAGTCAACGGAACCATACACTATAGTTTTTCCACTACTGACCTTCGTGTACCATTCAGTCAGATGAATCACATCGGTGAACCCATTCTCATACATTCTCTTCCTCTGTTAGTCTGCATATTTCACCATCCATGCTTTAGTCAGAGGAAATCAATGCCCTTTGTATAGATTCTTTTTCCATTTTCCCAAACCTTAATGTCACAGTGCTTGCTGAAAGGATGAGTATAATCTGTCAAATATTAGCTTTAGACTTGCTGTTTCAGAAAGTCAGATAAATGCTGTGCTGTTTACACAGCCATACTTAATTTTCTACTCTAGCTTGTCTTTGGAGGAAATGTGTTAAAGGCCTCACACCTTTGCCTTCAGTTGAGGCATTTAGCTTTAAGAAATCTAATTAACATTCAAAGAGAGTAGGCATTTCGACTAATTACGTTGCAAGTGTGGCCTCCAGAGACAAACAAACAATGAATCAATGGAAGCCTAACAATCTTTCCCTGATATAACAGGGAAAAATAAGCTACTAACACTTAGAACCTCAGCTCATGTTTGTGAGTAAATACAAATGCAGGCATAAATGACAAATGTGTTTTAAAGAATCTGTAATGAATTGATTTCCAAATGCTAAATAATAATAATAAAAAATGTTTAAAAACTATAGTGAGTGCATTTTTGCATACAATGGTTGCAATAGTGTGTGTACAGCCTAATTGCCTATTTATTTATTTATTTATTTATTATACAATGTAGCTATTCAGAATGATGAGGAGTTCATTGTGCATTAGTGTCTTTTCTCAGATTGCCCTTAACACCAAAACAGTTGGTTGACATTTCTTGTGACTAAACGTTCAAATATTGTTAATAAGATTAGTGAAACTAATGTGGAATGTATTCTGAATAAATGAATGCACTTTTTTCCCCCAGTATTTAATAAATAATCTGTGACACTGATGATGCAAAATACTCACTCAGAGTCAAAGTCTGAATAGCAAATAGCTCACTATGCACTACATGGGGGTAAAAGTCATTAGTGCATATAAAACTGAGAACAGATCATTCCAGTAGATACAGTGATTAAAAATAATGACAATATCAAGGTGTTACATAAGCATCCAGGAAGTAAGAGTAGTTTGCAGTACTTTAAAGTTTGGCATGGTGTTAGCATTTATACTTTTTTCTATCAGCTTCATTTGTATGAAATCAAGCCCTTACTCTCATCTGCTTGTGAACACGAAACTAGACAAGATATGTGACTTTTCGTAATTGACATATGATGCTGACTCAGGTCATGTACTGTACCTTGTAAAAACAGGATGCTCTTTAGTTATTTATTTATTTATTTTGTTTATTTATTTATATATTTGGCTTTGACCTGTGTTCCATTGGGCAGTAACCTCTAATATATATATATATATATATATATATATATATATATATATATATATATATATATATATATATATATATATACACATACATATACATATATACATACATACATATATATAGCTCATCAAAAGCTTTTGTGTGATAGAACACACATGATCTCATAAAAAAAAGAGTTGCAATTTACTGTCTTTTTCAGACATATTATAAAACATTTTAAAGTGTTTCCACTGTTGGACAGATCAAAGCTCACTCAAATCTCACACTGGAACCTCTGTAATTATGTGGCTAATTACTTTACTGTCAATGTGAATGCATTTTGATGGCATGGGCATTCATGCACAAGAAAAGTGTAAGGAAGAAAACAGGGAAATTTTGTATATGCTTTAAAAGCACAAAGGGACACTTAGCACCAAGATTGACAGCAACGCTTTTATCCAAAGCGGCTTACAATTGAGGAATATACTGTAACGTCTGAACGTATAAAACTGATTTCTGAATCAGCCTGGATTTAGCAAAGAAGTTTCTCTGTTTCTTTGAGCTGTGAATCCTTATCAGTAACCCCCCTCTGGTGTCTAACCAGACACCATTGGAATGCTACAGGGGACACGACCCCCCTCTTCAGACACACACACACACACACACAAACACACACACAAAGCACACACACGTGCACGCACACACATGCGCAAACACACAAAGCTTACCTACACACGCACGTGCATGCACACACACACACACACACACACACACACACACACGCACAAACAATGGAAGAATCTCTTTTCAATGTAACATGTAATTATATGTAATTATTTGATGTCCAAATAGTGCGATGTTTTCTTGTTTGCATATATTGTGTGTTTATGTAACGTAACTATAATGATTTTAGATAGCTTAACTTAGGATATTATTTTAAATGTCTGTAACCATGTTTTACCTGTAATATTCTTTATAAGTCCATCGAATTTGGTATGTAGTTAATCGTCTCAAGATTGATACCCTGATTGATTATGCATATCATATTGCAATGGGATACATTATTTCATCCTTTTTCTTAATCGCATACATAATACAGTTTAAACCGGCTCCTCCCTGGACATGCAAATTCAGGTCTGAGACCAGACAAAGAGAGTTCATCCCGCCAACAAATCCAACTTCCTGATTGGCCAATAGCCCAGAGAGACGTGTGCGTTGGTGTTGTCTTTAAAACAACAACACGCATTCAAACTTACTTCTACACTTCTGCAGACACTCTTCTTCAGACCCTCTTCAGGTTCACTTCAGGTTTCCCTCCCCCGGGGCCACGTGCTCCGGGGAGAGGGGAATCTCTCTCTCTCTCTCTCTCTCTCTCTCTCCCGGACAAAAGATGCAACCGCCTCATGGCCCACGCCTTTTCAAACGGCACGACGAACCAGCGAACTCGACACAACCTCGCGCGAACTTTCAAACCGACAACACCCAAGCCATGCAAGTATAGTTAATGGATCTATATCTGCGTTAATATTGTACCCCTGTTTACAGGAGATTTAAGTTCATTGCTGGTTTTGAAAAAGGCTAATTAATTGTTGTTTTTGTCTGCTACCCTTTTTATTTCATTACTTTCTCTCTAATCTCTCTCTCTTCTTGTATATAGATGTACATATGTATTGCTTGCTTAGAGTTAGTTGTGTGTGTATCCATAGTTACATGTAGTTATTAAAATCTATTATCACCACGCTTGATTGTCTCTGTTTTGGTCACGTGATGAGTCAATTCTATACTGCAAGACCTCGCTACCCATTCTATTTTTAATAACAAACTTCTTTTGTTAATCCTTCCTGGCCAGAAGGATAAACTCCCTCTTTAGAGTTCATAATTCTAAACTAGACTACAGCTAATCCTAAAAGCTGATCTAGACCACATACATAGTCATAATTAATTATAATCCGTTGTAATTGATTATCTATATGTATATGTGCACATACATGAATTCCCTTTCATGGCTGATGTATATTTATAACTAGTCACAACACGCGTTGATTAGATATATAGATATATTTCACGCCATTCGAGCTAATTCCTTACATAAATTGGAGAATACATTTAAACATGTTAAACATCTTTTAATTCATTACATGAATTGTAACTGGTGGAGAATATTTTTAAACTTTGCAGATTCATCCGATTTATTACATATTCTGGTAGATAATGCGGGCACGCTTTAAAACTTGTCTCCTTTAAAAAGGTGCTTTGAATCCAAGCATGAGCTTCTGTTTCGTTTCATTCATTTCATGTTTAAAGATGATTCATTACATTATTCTGGTGGAAAAGAATGCGAGCAATGATGAGTCGTTACAATACAGTGCCCTCCACTAACAGAACACGTTAACTTGACACATTGCCAGGTTATGTATACCCCATGAGTTGATAGCCACCCAAAAATTCATTATGACACAGCCAAGGGTCATTTACACTTATTTCTGGGTTGTTCAATGTATTTATTATTATTTATGAGCTAGATAGGGGATTTTAAATATTTTTACCATTCTGGAAAATATTTAGTTGTTTACCATTAATTAGTTTACCACAAGTCTCATGTTTAATAATCTAGTTAATTTTATACACCAAAACCATTTGTAATATTTTTTTTTATTTTTTTTAAAACGTATTTAATTCATAATTTAATTGTAAAAACCTAATTAAAACAAATGCATTAGAAATAGATCAGATTTTAAACCAATAAAATCTCCTCTCTCCTCTCTTGGTTATTTTGAGCTTTTGAGAGCACTGAGTGCTATTCTCTATTAATGTACCAGAGACAGGTTTTATTCACCTCACAACCACTTTACTGAAGTTCCCCGGGAATCAATGCTTAGTCTACTCTTGTTTTCCTTGATGTTAAACATCTGGTCTTGGTTACCAGATCACATGGATTCTCTCACCACTTCCATGCTGTTCCACCACACATCTCTTTTGTCTCACAATAGGTGTCAGAAATCACCTCCTGGATGGAGATCCATCATCTGAAACTCTTGAAACAGAACTGACCTACCTACTGATTAAAACTCACCTATGTTGGACCTCTCAATCTCATTGACACCTCGCAAAAACCTGGTGTAATTTTAGATGTCTCAACTTCTCTACAACCAGATCCAGTAGATCTCTTCTTCACAAGATCAGAAGAATACAACCTTTCCTATTAACAAAAACTGCTGAAATTCTCATACTTGACTTTTCGGTATTCTTCCATCCTATGGAATAAACCTTCTACAGAGCTGCAGCTTTACAGTTTCTAAAGTTCCCTCATATGACTCCCCTTTTGAGAACACTCCACTTGTTTTCTCTTGTCTTTGCATACCATGCTATATATATTGGTTCAGAACTACACACTACACACCGCAACTCGGGTTTTCAACTCCTTCTACTAGATCTAAGCATGCTTTTGAAAAGAGCTCTCACTGCTTCAGCTCCCCCTTCCAGTCCAATATCTTCATTTCGTCCACTAAGGCCTAAAGATCTACCTTTTCAAATATTATCTACTATAGGATAACAAATTTGTTGTTTTCAGCTGAACTTACTCTTGCTGTGGTTGCACTTTGTAGTATTTATTTTCCCTTTTTAATTAAACCACTATAGCTCAAACCAGCACTAATCTCTAGTCTTCCAGGTTATAAATGCTTACAGATTCAAGTTCTTTTAAATAATTGCACATTCAGCTGCACACTTTGCAAGCCACTCTGGCAAAGGTTTCTGTAGTATGGCTAAATGTAAGTTTAAAACATGGAGAAATTAAGTCTCTAGAGTTCTACAGATATGGTGTAGGTGTTCGGGGTTGAGTTTGAGTTGGTTTGTACAGCCATGGCCAAAAGTTTTGAGAATGACACAAATATTAATTTTTACAAAGTCTGCTGCCTCAGTTTTTATGATGGCAATTTGCATATACTCCAGAATGTTATGAAGAGTGATCAGATGAATTGCAATTAATTTCAAAGTCCCTCTTTGCCATGAAAATGAACTTAATCCCAAAAAAACATGTCCACTGCACTTCAGCCCTTCCACAAAAGGACCAGCTGACATCATGTCAGTGATTCTCTCGTTAACACAGGTGTGAGTGTTAACGAGGACAAGGCTGGAGATCACTCTGTCATGCTGATTGAGTTAGAATAACAGACTGGAAGCTTTAAAAGGAGGGTGGTGCTTGAAATTATTGTTCTTCCTCTGTTAACTATGGTTACCTGCAAGGAAACACGTGCAGCCACCATTGCTTTGCACAAAAAGGGATTCACAGGCAAGGATATTGCTGCTAGTAAGATTGCACCTAAATCAACCATTTATCGGATCATCAAGACCTTCAAGGAAAGAGGTTCAACTGTTGTGAAGAAGGCTTCAGGGCGGCCAAGAAAGTCCAGCAAGCGCCAGGACCGTCTCCTAAAGTTGATTCAGCTGCGGGATCGGAGCACCACCAGTGCAGAGCTTGCTCAGGAATGGCAGCAGGCAGGTGTGAGTGCGTCTGCATGCACAGTAAGGCGAAGACTTTTGGAGGATGGCCTGGTGTCAAGAAGGGCAGCAAAGAAGCCACTTCTCTCCAGGAAAAACATCAGGGACAGACTGCTATTCTGCAAAAAGTACAGGGATTGGACTGCTGAGGACTGGGGTAATGTCATTTTCTCTGATGAATCCCCTTTCCAATTGTTTGGGGCATCTGGAAAAAAGCTTGTCCGGAGAAGAAAAGGTGAGCGCTACCATCAGTCCTGTGTCATGCCAACAGTAAAGCATCCTGAGAACACTCATGTGTGGGGTTGCTTCTCAGCCAAGGGAGTGGGCTCACTCACAATTTTGCCTAAGAACACAGCCATGAATAAAGAATGGTACAAAAACATCCTCAGACAGCAACTTCTCCCAACCATCCAAGAACAGTTTGGTGATGAACAATGCCTTTTCCAGCATGATGGGGCACCTTGCCACAAGGCAAAAGTGATAACGAAGTGGCTCGGGGAACAAAACATCGATATTTTGGGTCCATGGCCAGGAAACTCCCCAGACCTTAATCCCATTGAGAATTTGTGGTCAATCCTCAAGAGGCGGGTGGACAAACAAAAACCCACAAACTCCAAGCATTGATTATGCAAGAATGGGCTGCCATCAGTCAGGATGTGGCCCAAAAGTTGATTGACAGCATGCCAGGGCGAATTGCAGAGGTCTTGAAAAAGAAGGGTCAACACTGCAAATATTGACTCTTTGCATAAACTTCATGTAATTGTCAATAAAAGCCATTGACACTTATGAAATGCTTGTGATTATACTTCAGTAACAGTTAGTAACATCTGACAAAAAGATCTAAAAACACTGAAGCAGTAGACTTTGTGAAAATTAATATTTGTGTCATTCTCAAAACTTTTGGCCACGGGTGTAATTTTATAAGTTGTTTTCTTGTATGTAGTTGTTAAGAATCTCTCTCTGATGGCAATATTTATACAGTTATTGAGGTCTGATGATATATATTTTCAGTAAGAAGCAATATTTTCACCAACATTGGTAAAATGTGTTTACTCTCTATAAAAGTATATAGAAAAACTGGCCGTGTGCATGCTGTACCTGCTCACCAGGCACAGAACAGGGGCTTAAAATGTCAGACCAAAAAACAAGAATAGCAAATTGTTTTTCTTCTGAGGTTCTTTCTGCAAAAAAATGCTACTTTTTTTCTACATCCTGTCATTCATTCCACTCATCCACTCCAAGGAGAAGGAAGGCACTAAGGTCAGAATGACATAAAATGGATGGAGGAGGTTGGTTCATGGGATGGAAGATAAAAGAAGAAGAAAAGTGTGGAAGTACTAAAATGGGGCTCTGTGAAGAAGGATTGAGAGCAGGGTAATGATGTCTCACTATGAGCAGTGGAAAATACGGAGAAATGAAGTTGAAAGATGCACAGCAGTGTGTGAGGTAAGACACTAGCACAAACAAGCCCAGCAATTTCCCAGGTCAAAGCATAATAAGATTTCTAGAAGCCTTCT
Source organism: Cranoglanis bouderius (assembly GCA_023630585.1). Taxonomy (NCBI): domain Eukaryota; kingdom Metazoa; phylum Chordata; class Actinopteri; order Siluriformes; family Cranoglanididae; genus Cranoglanis; species Cranoglanis bouderius. Next base: position 11,591,153 of record CM042562.1, on the reverse strand, counting down.
GGTGGGATGTGCATGTGAAGTATACTGTATACCTAGAAAACCCAGTAATTTTTTGGTGTATGTGAGATATACAGGTATGTGGGCTAGTTTGAGGAGAGAGAGAGAGAGAGCGAGAGAGAGAGAGAGAGAGAGAGAGAGAGAGAGATCTGAGATGGGCTGTATTTACTGTGGAGGCATGAGCACTGAAGCAGTCAGCATAGTGCAAGTTTACTAGAAGAGGACTCATTAAAAATGAAGACTGTGGCATGCTGGGCTGCCTTAGGATGCTAGTGAGTGTGGCTGTCATGGATAGATAATCAAGGGACATGGTTTAAGAAACCAGTAAACAATGACTGTCCTGTGCAGTGTTATGACAAGCCACATGAATTTTAGCATGTCAATGATATGATCTATTACTTATATTCCCTTTAAAGACAGAGCTGCATTGCTGCACAAGCAGAATAAAAAGGTTTCTCACTAATAGATAGCTTTTTTGACCTATTTGACTGTTTGTAGATTCCAAATCAGAGTAAAAGTGGTATTTTCAGCTCATTTTGATTTGGTTTCACACTGCATTAATTGTTGTTCAGTCATGCGGTGTGAATGGTTCAGTAACCCAATTTTCTCAGTCATGCAACTGATCGCCAAGCATGTTTGATTTTCTTATTTCCAAACAAAATAATGAAAAAGTCACATAATAGACAGAGCTCGTGTTTATTTGCATGATCTGGGGATCCAGTGAACTCGTCTATGACCAAAGATTGTGCAGTGTGTGATCGCTTGTGTAATGTGCACATCCCTAAGTCTGTCAAACAACGAATTGGAAGCTGTGTAGTATGAGCAGGTCAGCGATTTTGAAAGTTTTGAAAGTAGTGTAGTGTGCACTCAGCTTAAGAGTCAGGTGGGAAGGGGCAGGGCTGAATAATACTCTTTAATTTATTGGTGAGAAAGATGACAGTGGAAAACCTACAGTCGGTATACAAAATAATCACATTTTGTTGCTTTTCAGCCTGAAATGAAGATGGACACAGTTTTTGTTTTATCCAGCTGTATTTAGTCAGTACAACTTATAACATCCAAGTGAAAGATATAACACCAACATGTCAGAAAAAAAAAATAAATAAAAAAACAGAATCACTGAGTTGGAAAAATGATCACCCCCTTGCTTTAATTTGCCTTAATTTTTTAATTACAGCCTTTAGTCTGTTGGGATATGTCTCTACTAACTTTGCACATCTAGACTTTGCAATATTTGCCCATTCTTCTTTGCAGAACTGCTCAAGTTCAGTTAAATTTGATGGTGACCGTCTGTGGACTGCAGTCTTCAAGTCATTCCACAGATTTTCAATGGGGTTTAAGTCTGGGCTCTGACTAGGCCATGCAAGGACATTCACCTTTTTCTCCTTCAACCACTGTGTGGTCAGTTTTGCTGTGTGCTTTGGGTCATTGTCATGTTGGAAGGTAAACCTTCTTCCTATTGACAACTTTCTGGGAGAGGGCAGCAATTTTCCTCAAGAATTTGACGGTATTTTGCCCCATCCACTTTCCTTCTATCCTGACAAGTGCTACAGTCCCTGCTGCAAAGAAACACCCCATAACAGGATATTAACACCTCCATGCTTTACTGTAGGAATGGTGTTATTTGGATGGTGAACTGTATTGGATTTCCGCCAGACATATCATTTGGTGCTGAGGCCAAATAATTCATCTGACCATAACACCTTTTTCCATGTGGCCTCAGAATCTACAAGGTGCGTTTTGGCAAAGCTCAGTCGTGGGTGGCTTTTTTCTTGCAACCCTCCCATACAAGCCACATTTGTGGAGACTTTGTGATTTTGTTGTCACATGCACACAATGACCACTCTTTGTCATAAATTGCAATTGCAACTGCTTCAGAGTTGCTGTAGGCCTCTTGGTAGCCTCTCTGACCAGTTTCCTCCTGGCTCTTTCATCCAGTTTAGAGAGACGTCCTGATCCAGGGAGGGTCTGTGTTGTACCAAATACCTTCTACTTCTTAATAACAGACTTCACTGTGCTTCTAGGCATTGATAAAGCCTTTGAATTTTTTTTTGTATCCAACTTCTGACTTGTGCCTGTCCACAACTTTATCCCGGAGATCTTTTGACAGTGTCTTGGCACCCATAGTTGATTGTTTGCTTCAATTGCACTACAAAATGCTCCAGGAAAGATCTTTTCATGCTGAGCTAATCAAAATGACCACAGCTGATCACAGTTGAAAGTCAAATGGCTTTGTGTGTCATTGAGAAGGTGATTAGCTACACCTGATTGAGTTTACAAGTCATTTTTAGGAGGGGGGTGATCCTTTTTCCAACTCAGTGATTCTGTTTTTTTTTTTTTTTTTTTTTTTTTTTGTTTCTTTTTTCTGACATGTTGGTGTTATATCTTTCACTTGGATGTTATAAGTTGCACTGAGTAAATACAGCTGGATAAAACAAAAACTGTGTCTGTCTTCATTTCAGGCTGAAAAGCAACAAAATGTGATTATTTTAAAGGGGGGTGATTCTTTTCTATACCCACTGTAGGGGATTGGTTACGCAAGGTTGACTGGCTATGCTAAATTAATTATGCTATAAATCGCATATATGTGTGAATGTGTGTGTGAATGTGTGTACGCGTCGTGCACAGTGATGGACTGGCATCCCATTCAGGGTGTATTCCCGTCTTACACTGAGTGTCTCCAGAATAGGCTCCAGATCCACCGCAACCCTGACCAGGATAAATTGCTGGCTGAAGATGAATGAATGAATGAATGGATGGATGGATGGATGGATGAATGATCTAACTAATTTAGAACATGCAAACTATATCCACCATTTATTTTCTTTCTTCCCTTCACAGTATGTTTGGTTAACTTCCTGCAGTTTGTTTGGTTCTAGGTTAATTCATGTGCTCCCTGAAAAACCATGGAAAAGTTTTTTTGGATGCAGACCAAACCTTAGAGACTAGTTGTTTTAGTCTGTACTCAAGTGTGACTACTGTGTTCTCACCTGCTTACTTGACCTGCACCAGACTAAACACTGCATATGTAAAAGTGTCCCAAAGCTGACATTTATAACCAGCATACTGAATGCACAAGACTACACTGTTTAGAAGAGGAGGAAATGCAGAGACTTATTTCTTTGCTGACGCTTTTGTTGCTTCTTAGTACATGCTATTGTTGGGAGGTATTGAGAGGTGGGAAAGCAGGTCAGGGTTTATTTCCATTTCAATACAGCCTTAAAGAGGAGCTTAATGAAAGTAGCAGAATGTAAAATAGCTGCATCTCTGAAGGGGTATTGTGCTGCCACAACAGTGAAAAGTGTTCTAATATTTCTGGAGGAAAAACAGATTTATATGTTATCATTGTATAAATTCAGCAGCTTTGTCCTTATCTCTACTGAGCAATGTGCAATCAGTTCAAAGCTCTTTGCCGTTCGCTCATGACAGAAAAGCTACGGACACTTATAATTCAATGTCATGGTGTCTTCGCTCAAGTGTAAAGTAGAGAACTGTTCCCATTATTCATACCTGTTTCCTCATAGACACTTCCTCCCTCCATTCCTCTGCATTGGGTTTTTTTGTGTGTGTGTGTGTTTTGTCCCAAGTAATTTAAAGCAATTGCTAAGAATTGTGAACCCTCAGTTACAGAGGCCTTAACCACATCAAAAATGCTTTATCTGAAATTAGTTTGCGGTAGTGTATCATCAAGCATGATCAGTTCCGAGTCAACACACTGGCACTAAGCCAAAGGCATCCAGATAGAGATATACGGTTTCTCCGCAGCTAATTGCCTGTCAGAAAGGATGGGATGTGACAGGTGAACACACGTTTCCCACGCTGCTTCAAGGTGAAAGAGTGCTTTTTTAGCACCAACTACACACCGAAGAGTGAAACAGTTGCAGACTATTGATGGAGAGAGTAAGATAAGGAACAAGAGAGACAAGAAAAGTGAGGGTGAGAGTCAGAGGGTGTGTAAGTGAAAAAAATGTATATTGATAGTGATAGCTAATCACTAATTCATAAATTAGGGGTTTATGAAATTCTCTCTCAACCGTTGTTCCCCACATGAAAAAATACTGTAGTATACTTTAGTATTTACTATGGTAACTTAGTATATTATATTATTTACTACACTTTGTTACTATATACTACAGCATACTGTAGTATTAATTATAGTGAATTGATAAACTGTTGTAAATACTGTAGTATACTTTAGAATTTACTACAGTAAACTGTAGTAGATTGTGGCATACTGTAGTATATTATAGTATTTACTACACTTTGTTAATGTATACTACAGCATACTGTAGAAATGACTATAGTGAATTGATAAACAATGTTTTAAATATTAGTGTTACTATAGAATACCATGGAATACAACAGTGTGTTCATTATAATGTACTACAAAGGTTTAGAACATTCACCTGTGCTGTGAAGGTATTGTAGTATTATTGTAGTACCGTACTATACTGTAGTATATTATAGTAGAGTTATAGAAAATTTACTACAGTAATGACTCTAGTTTTCTTTATATATATATATATATATATATATATATATATATATATATATATATATATATATATATATATATATATATATATATATATATATATATATATATATATATATATATATATATATATATATATATATATATATATGTATGTATATATATATATATATATATATATATATATATATATATATATATATATATATATATATATATATATATATAGTAGAGTTACCACAACAACTATAGTAGAATTACCACAAAAAATTACCACATATTTTATTAGTATAAAATATTTTTTTTTAGTATTTTTTTTTCATGTGGGTCCTCTGATTCATTATTTCATTCTAAATACAATAGCCATTGCAATGATCATAGTCAGCTTGAGGCTATCTTACTTGGCGCACTCCTTTATCACTGATTAATATTTTTTTTCTCCCACATTACTCCACTGCTACTTTCCCTCCACTGGCTTCCTGTAGCTGCCACATCAGATTTAAAACACTCATGGTTGCCTACAAAGCCAAAAATGGCCAACCCCCCATATACCTGAACATACTTATCAAACCCCCACTCTGTACAGCATGCTACTAGAACAGCAAAACATGCATCAAGGTTCTTCTCTGTATTCTCAACTTCCCCTGGCTGTCCAAACCGCTGAGTCACTGGTGAAGGCTAAACTAAAATCTCAGACCTTCACTAAATTCTAAAGGACTTCTGTATATCGCTCTGGATGAAGATGTCTGCCAAATGCTTAAAGGAAAAGTTTGCAACATTTTATGAAGTCAGTGGTTGTCTGCTGCACTGATGTCATATGGGGACATGGCTAGTGCAGTTATAATGGTGTTTAAAAAGAGAGAAAAAATATCAGTGATCATTATGTAAGGGAGATCGTGTTAGCACCTAAAACCAAAAAAGTAAGATCTTCTTTCCTCGGTCACCATTTTGCTAGTTAGTGATCTATAAGGTAACAAGCATGGTGGCATTGATGATGGTGGGAGCATGAAATTTGAAGTTTCAAACTTGATTTGTTTGAGCAGAGTGCACAGATGAAGTAGTGAGAGAGCTGGACAGATGAAAAGAGTTAAGTGATGCAGCATCACTGTATTTACATGTTGCTCTTTTAGAGACGAATTCCCACAGGTGCCACTATCAGAGGGCAGTCAAACGGCATTATGGGTTATACTGAAAGACTGAATACTGTAGAATTGTATTGACAAATTGTAAACTAAACTGGTTTAACCCAAACATTTTGCATTTTAATCTAATTATGTCTGCTGTTGGGGGGCACGGTGGCTTAGTGGTTTGCATGTTTGCCTTGCACCTCAGAAGATGGGGGTTCAAATCCCGCCTCCATCCTGTGTGCACAGTGTATGTATTTTCTCCCCATGCTTTGGGAGTTTCCTCCAGGTACTCCAGTTTCCTACCCCAGTCCAAAGACATGCATTGTAGTCTGATTGCCATTTTGTCTGTCATGTGTGAATGTGTGTGCGATTGTGCCCTTCGATGGGTTGGTACCCCATTCAGGGTGTCCCCTGCCTTGTGCCCCGAGTCCCCTAGGATAGGCTCCAGGCTTCTTGTGACCCTGTGTAGGATAAAAGGTATGGAAAATGGATGGATGGATGGATGTCTGATGCTCTCTGATGGACTGGCTTCCAATCCAGGCTTAAAACCTGTTTTGCTTACAGAATTCCCAGGATAGGCTTTGGCTCCTCTGCATTTATGACCAGAATAAAGTGGTAACTCAAGTTGCTAGTTGATAGTTTAAAAAGGTTTTTAAAACTTTTTCTCATTTTTACTTTTCTATTCTGGTAACTATTGAATACGGGTGTTTCATGATTTTCTATCTTTAGCAGCTATAATATGCGAGCTTTTATACTGATGTATCCATGAATTGAGCCAACCTAGCACTCATTGCATTTGGAGGACATCAGTCCAAGGCTTCTAATAATTTTTTTTTGGTTTGCTTGGAGGAGATAAAGATAGAGAGATGACTGCTCTCAACAACCTCCTGTAGGATGCTTTTTCTTTGTGTGTCTCCAACACCTAGATCTTATGCAGAGATTTGTTTACTAAGTCAACAAAAATCTCTCAGCAACCAACCACCGGTGCATGATTGAAATTTCTTCAAATAACACCACAGTGTGAAGCATCATACTGACAAATTGTTTTATTCCTGCATCCGGCAATGGATTTGGCATTAAAGCCTAACAACTGTTGACTGTTGAAAATTTCATTTTACATTATGTTCAATAATGCAGATGCCTCTGTGAGGGGAGGGGGAGATTTTGAGGAATGAAGCCATTTGAGGTTCATACCAAGAGAAATGCCACACTGGAAGGAATGTGTGTGTGTGTGTGTGTGTGTGTGTGTGTGTGTGTGTGTGTGTGTGTGTGTGTGTGTGTGTGTATGTGTGCATGCATATACCACTCACCAGCCACTTTATTAGGAACATCTGTACACCTTATCCGATCAACCAATCAGGGGCAGAATGCATATAATGATGCAGATACAGGTCAAGAGCTTCAGTTAATGTTCATATCAAACATCAGAAAGGGGGAAAAAATGATCGCATTTATCCCCCATTCTGATGTTTGATGTGAACTCTGATTGCTTGATTGCATGAATTAGCAAGTGTACAGGTGTTCCTATTTAAGTGGCTATTGAGTGTACTCTTCTACTCGTTCTATCTCTTTCACATCGCCATCTGTAACCGTGATCTCAAGACGTACTTGAAATTTATTCTTTTTTAGAAGTCTCTATTACAATATTAATCAACAGTCAATCATCACCTTTTGGATTTTTGGCAACATGCAAAAGTAAAGATCTCTCAGCAGACTGTTATTCTAGACTAAAAAATTCCCTTCAAAATGTGGCAGACACACAGAGTTAAAAGGCAAAAGCAATTTGCTAGCCTGAAATGTGAAATACCTCCAGAATGTTCATGTTCCCTAAAGAGAATAAAACACACAGACTGCTGAATGTGTCTGATGCTTAGCCAAAAAGCTTCTGATCATGAAACTGATCTTTATTGCCCAATAACTCTCTCCGATCCCATAGCCATTCCACCTCTGCCTTTTTGTTAACCTCTCAAAGGTAAACACAATTTACTTTGTTCGCCGATGTGCTTTCACTAAGCAATGTGCCACTAATACTAATATCAATACTGCTAAACTACTGTAACAATACTATCAGCTATAATAAGATCAATGAATGAAGAATTTTTTTTTTTTTTTTTAAATCATAATATAAATTCATAAGACAATTACATTTAACCAAACTGCACTCAATTATTTAAAAAATTGTTAAGGAGAAGCTGGTACTCCTCACAAGGTAAGCTAACATAATCATTCACTTTGTTTTAATCACATAGTTGATTAAAATGATTTTTTCTGTTGCCATATTTGTCGTTGTGCAAGCTACTTAGTAAATTGATTAGTGATTTGTCAAATAGTTAAACTATTGATTAACTATTTAGTGGCACAAATAAATCCCCAACAGTGGCCTAAAGTACATCTAACTACGTGTTAGAAAAGCAAACTGAGCTGCACCCCATAATGAGTGTTTGATTAATTAGACAATCCATTTTGTGTACAAGATCTAAGCTGCTGGAATGTGTCACTGGAATACTGTTTTACAGAAACTAAAGCTGTCTTGAGGACCAGCTTATGTAATGTCAGCTACTTTCATCAACACCACCAGACTGTCCAGTGAAATATTGTTTAATAAAAATGAGAAATTATATGCTGCTCATTAGGTGAACATCATTATGCTAAAATCTGGGTCCCCTAAATCCAACTCTCATTAATTCTTCCTTGTCCTCATACACTGATGATTACTAGTATTAAGTGCTCATACAACACAGTATAGATCCCAGTATAGAAATCCCAGTATAGATAACTGAAAACAACTGAAAATTGTGCTGCGTTTTGCTTCCTGAACTCAACCAGTCTAAAAACTCAAACTTTTGAGAATGATTTGAAGGTATGATGAGCTGCAGGGACATTTCATATTTGGTTTAATGTTGTGTAAGATAAAGGCTGTGATCCTACTAACAGTAATTTTGTGTAAAATTCAATGCAAGTAGTCAGTCAATGTACACATTTCATTGCACAGCCCCTACTTAAACTTTCATTGAGATAGTAAAAAAGATAGAAAGAGAAAATACAACTTTAATATCAACAGGAACTGGAAATAACATAAAGTAGGTTATATGTGCTGTTCAAAACAACGATTCCCTGAAGCTTTTCCCATGTTGTAACAAGTATATTTTAGATAACCTTTTTATATTGCGCTATTTGTACTGACCCGAACAGTACTAACAGTAATACTTAGAAGGCAAGTTACACACATACATATATGGGTGTAATGCACTGCCACTAACTGTATCTGTATCTCTTTAATGCTCTAGAGTTACTCCTGAAGTAGGCCTGGCCTAAACCAAAAGCTTTTTCTTCTTCTTCTTCTTCTTCTTCTTCTTCTTCCTCTTCTTCTTCTTCTTCTTCTTCTTCTTCTTCTTCCTCTTCTTCTTCTTCTTCCTATTATTAATACTATTATTCAGTCACCTTTCAAAGAAAAATAAAAACAGATACATATCAGGACAGCTTGGCCAACCAGGGTCAGATTGGATTCAGGTATATGTTTTGTAATGTTTGTGACTGATTACTACACCAGCTCAATCTCTCCCTGACAGCCCACTTCAGAGGATCTCAATTTCTCTTCACTGCTGCCAAATGCCGCTTATCATGAAGAGTAAATCCAATAAATAACCCACACAGAAAAGTTCCACCTCTGCCTCTACAAATAGCACCGAATTTCCATTTATTAGGTCTGGAAGGCTTCACTTGGCATGCCAGAAAGTCACAATAATATTGGCATAAATATGTGGCTTTGCAAACTACACTAGGAAAGTGCTCAGTTTGGTGAGTAGGCACATGCTTTATATTTGACTACACCTTGAATTATACATCAGGGAATTAAGTACATTGCTCTTAAATGAACTAAGTGCATGTTCAAATGGGCTGAGATTCAAACTACATGTGAAAAATGTCAAATGATCTCAGGGAATAACCATTGCAGAAGGACAAGTGCTTCTGTTCAGAATAACAACCCCTGAAAGGGAAGAAGGTAAATCAGAGCAATGTGGAGGTTAAAGAGACACAGAAAAGTTTATACACAGTAAAGTGTATAGTGTGTCACAAGAATGAACTGACTCTTTACCAAAAAAAAAAAAATTGTTATGGTAACAAGAGAGTAGAAGTGAAAGTGTTAGATTTGAGGTTGGATGTAAACCAATTATGGTAACACTGACTGTACTGTGCGGTAAGGTCAGTGTTCATAAAGCTATATCATACCTAATGATCATGCATAGCTCATTAATTTGTACCTTTGAACTTCCATTGTAATCACAAAGACTGCCCTGTGCTCATCCCAGAACTCTTATGTTTAATACACTTACTGTGTAATACTAATTACTGTTACACTTATTACTGGAAGAGTAAAGATTTATAATACCACTGTCCAGTGTCACCCAGAAGAGGAATCTGATTTCCTGCAAGATTTCTTCATGTCGTCTTTGGAAAAAATCTGTGCCCTTGTCATCTCTGGCTTGCTCATTAGGGATCTAAATATAAATCTACAACTAGGTTTCTGTAAAGTTGCTTTGTGACAATGTCCTTTGTTTTATATGTAACAATTAATATAGAATATATAGAATATATGTTACAGTACGTAAAGTATGTTACAGATGTGGGTGTGGTGTGTCTAATTTTGCTGGCGAAAACAATCAGAAGTCATTTACATAGAGTCTTAAAGACACAGTAACAAGTTAAGCTTTTAATTCTGATGGACAGAGATTGGAATTTGTAAAAAACGTTTTGTACATAAAGTCACACAAATGTTATAAGTGGACTACAGGGAAATACACAAAACATGAAAACAATGTAGGACATGGGAGCTTCCACGAAATACAACTGCACTGCTTAACATTTATTCAAACCATCACTAGGAATAAGGCCATTTAAATTAGTAAAAACTTAATGACACCATTTTCCAGTTGATAATGTTACTGAAGTCTGATCTCCATGTATAAATAATGGAACTTAATAGAGTCTCAGTTCTAAATTTTGGTAGTTAACAACTGTAAACATGTTAATTAAGGTTCATATTGGTCTTCGTGGCCTTCATTTTGACTCATTGTTGGGATAAACTTTGGTTAATGCTAGTGTTGATTATTTGGATTATGTACAGTCATGTGAAAAAACAAGTACACCCCATGGAAATTGTTGGCTTTTTTGGCATATTTGGACAAGCAAACATTTTATCATCTTTGAAACAGTGCCTATTAATGAAGTTGATATACTTGAAAGAAAAAAAAAACACAACGTAAATTAGCTTTTTCAGTCATTTATTCAACAGAAATATCAATAGATGTGATATTTTTTCTGTGGAAAAAGTAAGTACAGCCTTGGCCTCAGAAGCTAGTATTGCCCCCTTTAGCAGAGATAACTTCTTGTAGGCATTTTGCATAATTGTTCACCAGACTTGCTGGAATTTTTGACAACTCTTCCATGCAATAGATATTTATGGAATTTATTTTTGTTTCTTTTCTTTCTTTCATTCTTTCTTTGATGTTAATCAACCTACATGTGCTGCTGTGTCAATCTGAATTTCCCCTATGGGGGATCAATAAAGGTACATTGTATCTTATCTTATCTTAATATTCTTTCAGTTGCAAGATTTCTGAGGGTTTTCTTGCATGCACTGCCCGTTTCAAATCCTCCACAACATTTCAATGGGATTCAAATCCAGGCTTTGACTAGGCCATTCCATAACCCTCCATTTCTTCTTTTTGAGCCATTCCTTGGTGGATTTGCTATGTGTGCTTAGGATCATTATCCTGTTGAAAGGTCCACTTTCGGTTCAACTTCAACTTTCGGACAGATGGCCTCACATTATCTTTCTGGGCTGACACGCACACACACACACACAGACACACACAGACACACACACACACACGCACACACACACACACACACACTGAATTGAACACCATCCCACTCCCCTTGCAATTTTTGCACATTTCGTAATGGCCACCTTTACTTTTGCTGCTAAACTTTAAACTAAATATTATGTTTAAATTCTTCTTACTATCAGTTATTGCTACCGCAATAACTGCTATGTCCATATATGGTATAAGCTAATCTGCTGAATACTATGTCATAGTATGTTATGTTTAGATTCATAGCATTTTTTAATTATACTGTTATTCTTCTGCACTATCTTTTTGCACTATGACACTTTCACACTAGAACTGTGTACTGGTCGGCATGACACTGATACTTACTGTGCCCATTGTCCTGTTTTAGGAGTTACTGTACTGTCTTGTGTTGTTTGCATGTGCACTTTATGTAGAATGTGTAGCTCTTTAGTTCTGTGTCGTCTCATGTGGTTTTGTGTGTTGTTTTTTGTAGCACCATGGTCCGGGAGGAACGTTGTTTCGTTTCACTGTGTACTGTACCAGCTGTATATGGTTGAAATGACAATAAAACCACTCGAACCACTTGAACAGCACTCTTTGATATGATGCAGAATTCATAGTTGAATCAATGAATGCATGCTGTCCCTGAGGCAGCGAAGCAACCCCGAACCATTTCCACCACTGTGCTTCACAGTTGGTATGAGGTGCTTAACCTGAAAAGCTCTCTTTGGTCTGCGCCAAACATGTCTGCTGTTACTGTGGCCAAAGAACTCTACCATTGATTCGTCTGTCCAGAGCACTTTGACACCAACTTACTAGCAGATCCTGTGATTCAATTTTGGGGTTCTTGGAGACTTCTTTTTGCATCAGACAGTCTGCTCTTGGGCAGAATATGCTGGGACCACAGTCGTTTGAAATCTGTGCCATTTGTAGATTATTTTCCTTACAATGGAATGATGTATTTCAAATCATTTGGAGATCTTTTTAAATCCCTTGCCAGGCTCATAGGCATCCAAAACCTTTTTTTCTTAAGGCCTTACAGAACTCTTTATATCTTGGCATAATGACACCACACACCTCAATAGCAAAGGGAACATTAGACACTAGATATGAGAGGGGTATAAATAGCACTGGTTCCACCTGCACTCACTAAGCAGGTTCTAATCACCAGCACCCAATATTAAACACCTAATTCTAATTTTATGGATTTGAAGGTGTGATAAATGTAGGGGTGTACTTACTTTTTCCATGTGACTGATCTGTCTTTTGTCAATTTAAATTGTGTAAATTATTACAAAATGTCAATTATGTGTCACTTGATAGAGTGTATCAACTTTATTAATAGAGGATCATATGTTTCCTTGTCCAAATATGTGAAAAAAGGCAACAATTTCCATGGGTTGTACTTATTTTTTAACATGACTGTATGTAATGTATGTTAAGGGAGCCTTAATATAGTCTTACCCAATAAAACTCCCCAATTAGCCAGTAATCCATGAGATTGATTCAGGTGTTATGTCAGCTTGACATAAGTCTTTATAGCAACTGACAACTGTTGTAATAACCCTGGTTATTATAGTTTTATATCAGTTGTCATAAATAACTTATGTAGGTGCCATGTAGCCTTAAGTAAAGTGTTATCTAAATAATATTAACCACAGTATTCATTGATAATGCAATACTACTTCAATACTGTCTATGATAATACTACATAACTCATAAGTCACAACAGATTGTGAATAATGACTAATATGATACCAGATTTCATCAGGAATATCATCCGTATTGACCCAGTCCACAGCACAGATCATTTACAGCATGTCCTTCTACACAGTAGTTTCAATCCATCAAAGTCTGCTGGTATTTGATTTATCCACATCTAAATAAAAATAGGTAGCGTTCCATGTGAGAAGGCCATGACACATTTTGTATTGTGAAAGTCTGCCCTTATGCATTATGACAGTAATAACTCTCACACCTCCACAACACTCTGTCACATCACTGTTTTTGGAATTAATATTGGCAGGGAATGCACTTGTACATCTTGCTGCATCAAAACACACAAGAAAGCATCTTCCTAAAGGCTAATTTGCATGTATATAAAGTAAGAGAAGCAGCATGAGCTTTGGACAATCACAAACTTTGCTGAACAGTTTCAGAGGGCAAAGCTAAAGCAGCGGAAAGATCAGCACATTACCGCAAAAGATTCGAGCCTCATCGATTGTGACAGCAAATCACAAGCATGGCTTGAAGAGAGAGACTTTTTTTCTCAATTTTAATTGAAAATTTAAAAGGAATATTAATGCAGGGTGCTACAAAGCAAATGAGTGAGAGAACGATGAGGAAGTTAACAAGGAAAGGAATGACCTTCGTCGAGAAGAAAACACAGCAATGTTACATCCAGCTCAGAAAGGGAAAAGGGAAAGGGAAATGTTAGCTACAGTCCCTGAAATTGAAGCAGAGAGACATTTTCTTTTGGATCCAACCAATTCATCAAAGCAGTCACTTTTTTGTAATTATACAATAAAGAATCAACAAAAAGCAGTTATGTGTTTCAATATATGATTCCAGTACAATATTCATTCATTCATATTCGGTATCAGCTTAATCTTGGTCAGGGTTGCATTGGATATGGAGACTATAATGGGAATAATAGGCATGAAGCTGGAATGCCACCTGGATGGGACATCATCCATTACAGGGCACTATGTACGCATACATATTCACAACTAGGGGCAATTTAGAGTTGCTAATCCACCTCATGGCATGTAGAGAAAAACCATTCAGACACGGCGAGAACATGCAAAACTACACAGAAAGCAAGCTGAGCTCAGGATCGAACCAGAGCTTTGGAAATGTGAGCAACAGTACCCACTGCACAACCATGTCCAAGAAAAATATGTAAAACAAATGACAAGTGCAGCATGTAATACTTATTGCTTATATTTCTTGTAAGATTGCATAAGGCTTGACTGCTGAAAATATGATAAACTTTCAGTGCAATGATCCACTTGTCAACCAGTGAGAAAATTAACAAGACAGCAGATGTTATAAATATGGCAAAATATACACAAATGGTCTGGGTCACACTGGTTGACATCCTGCTCTGAGATTTTGTAGACTTTTTGGAGATTTTGGTGATCTCAGTGATAGATTATACTTAGGTGGCTATATACATGGACTAATTTTTTCCCTATTTCTATTAAAACTGTAAAATGGAAACAAAATGTAATTGTTCATGTCAACTTTATTGACATCAATTTTCCTTGCACTCATGGCTTGTTCATTATAGGTTTGGAACTAGTTGTCCACGAGGCTACACCAATAAACAGAACAGAATAACAAATAATCATGGACAACTTTAATGACTCCATTAGACTTCTACATAAAGTTTTGAGAAGTTGCTGAATTGTTAGTCATAATGAAAAAAAAAAGAAGAAGAAATGTACAGAATAACAATACTGGACAACCAAATCATCCTATATATATTGTGGCTATAGACAGTATGTTACTTTTTTATTATCTTATCTTATTTTAATAAGACATATCACCTAGTTCAAAATACAGTGGGTATAGAAAAGAATCTCCCCCCTTTAAAATAATCACATTTTGTTGCTTTTCAGCCTAAAATGAAGACGGACACAGTTTTTGTTTTATCCAGCTGTATTTACTCAGTGTAACTTATAACATCCAAGTGAAAGATATAACACCAACATGTCAGAAAAAAAATAAAAAATAAAAAAAAAACAGAATCACTGAGTTGGACAAAGGATCACCCCCCATTTTGTTGAAACACCTTTTGCTTTAATTACAGCCTTTAGTCTGTTGGGATATGTCTCTACTAACTTTGCACATCTAGACTTTGCAATATTTGCCCACTCTTCTTTGCAGAACTACTCAAGTTCAGTTAAATTTAATTTTTCAGAAACACCCCCATAACAGGATATTACCACCTCCATGCTTTACTGTAGGAATGGTGTTATTTGGATGGTGAGCTGTACTGGATTTCCACCAGACATATCATTTGATGTTGAGGCCAAATAATTCATCTGACCATAACACCTTTTCCCATGTGGCCTCAGAATCTTCAAGGTGCGTTTTGGCAAAGCTCAGTCATGGGTGGCTTTTTTCTTGCAACCCTCCCATACAAGCCACATTTGTGGAGAATTTGTGGTATTGTTGCACACAATGACCACTCTTTGTCATAAATTCCTGCAACTGCTTCAGAGTTGCTGTAGGCCTCTTGGTAGCCTCTCTGACCAGTTTCCTCCTGGCTTTTTCATCCAGTTTGGAGCGACGTCCTGATCCAGGGAGGGTTGTGTTGTACCAAATACCTTCCACTTCTTAATAACAGACTTCACTGTGCTTCGAATCATTGATAAAGGCTTTGACATTTTTTTGTATCCATCTCCTCACTTGTGCCTATCCACAACTTTATCCCGGAGATCTTTTGACAGTGCCTTGGCACCCATAGTTGATTGTTTGCTTCAGTTGCACTACCAAGGACTGAAAAATGCTCCAAAGCTCTTTTCATGCTGAGCTAATCAAAATGACCACAGCTGTTCACAGTTGAAAGTCAAATGGCTTTGTGTGCCATTGAGAAGGTGATTAGCTACACCTGATTGAGTTTACATGTCATTTTTAGGAGGGGGGTGATCCTTTTTCCAACTCAGTGATTCTGGTTGTTTATTTATGTATTTTTTTCTGACATGTTGGTGTTATATCTTTCACTTGGATGTTATAAGTTGTACTGAGTAAATACAGCTGGATAAAACAAAAACTGTGTCCATCTTCATTTCAGGCTGAAAAGCAACAAAATGTGATTATTTTAAAGGGGGGTGATTCTTTTCTATACCCACTGTATGTGGGAAGTGCATGCAGAGTGCAAACATTTTCTCATTTTCTAGAGACATATTGTATACCAAGCAACAGGCTGCATATTAATAATAACAGCTGATTCATGAATTTCATTTAGAGAAGTTATGGAGAAGACGCCCAGCAAGAGCAATGCACTGTTTCAACACTGAAGTCTTTTTTTTTCCTCTTCAGTCTTTTATACAAACCCTCCTCTCTGCATAAGATATCTTAATATCTTATAATAATGGAAAGATAATGATGCTTTTTGAAGATATCAAAGGCTCAGTGGTACAATTCAGACATACTTCTGAAAATCCAACTCTATCACATCAATTGCCATCTTTCAATAAAACATGCAGGACAACAAAGCACAACTCTCTCAATTGCATATCGAACTCTTGTCTGTTATTGTAGCCAGTCCATTTTCTTGATTGCATATCTCTCTCTACATGAGGTCCACTTTAGATAAATATAAACCATTACTTCATGAATTATAAATATTAGATGCTGCTGAAAGAAAAAATATGGCTGTAGTTATAAAATAGTTAGAAAATATACACTAATTTTAAATCTGATGACTGCAACACACTCCAAAAAAGTTGGGACAGTCGAATAAGGTGTGTAATATCACCTTTTCTTTCAATAACACTTATTAAGCATTTTGGCACTGAAGACACCAGTTTGGTTAAATTTAGCAAGCAAAATTTCCCCCATTCATCCATTATGCATTTTTTCAGCTGTGCAACTGTACAAGGCCTTCATTGCCTTATTTTGCACTTCATAATGTGCCACACATTCTCAATCAGAGACAGGTCAGGACTTCAGGCAGGCCATGCTAGCACCCGCACTCTCTGCTAACGCAACCATGCACTTGTATTCCGGGCAGAATGTGGTTTGGCGTTGTCCTGCTCTGGATGGCAGCATATGTTGCTCCAAAATGGTACATATCTTCCTGCATTAATGGTGCCCTCACTGATGTGCAAGTTACCCATGCCATGGGCAGTGACACACCCCCATTCCATGACTGATGCTGGCTTTTGGACCTGACGCTGATAACAACTTGGATGGTCCTTTTCCTCTTTGGCCCGGAGAACACGACGGCTGTTTCGTCCAAAAACTATTTGAAATGTTGACTCGTCGGACCACAAAACACGATTCCACTGTGCTACTGTCCATCTCAGATGAGACCGAGCCCAGAGAAGTCGGAGACGCTTCTGGACAGTGTTGATGTATGGCTTTGCATAGTAAAGCGTTAACTTGCATCTGTGGATGCAGCGGTGAATGATGTTGACTGACAAAGGTTTACCAAAGTATTCCCAAGCCCATGTCAGGATATCCATCACAGACTCGTGACGGTTTTTAAGACAGTGACGTCTGAGGGATCGGAGATCACGCGCATTCAGAAGTGGTTTTCAGTCTTGCCCTTTACGCACCAAGATTTGACCGGATTCCTTGAATCTTTTATTTATATTGTGCACTGTAGAAGGTAAAATGGCCAAAATCCTACCGATTTGTCTTTGGGGAATATTGTTCTCAAAGTGTTGGATTATTCGCTGACGCATCTGTTGGCAGATTGGCGAGCCTCGACCCATCCTTGCTCTTGAAGGACTAGGCCTTTTTTGGAGGCTTCTTATATACTATGATTAGACGATTGCCTCACCTATTTCACATCACCTTCTTAGTTCAACTTGTCATATCACACTTAGTCCTAAATTGTAGTGATAGTCCATATCACTATTAGTCCTAATGCATGCATCAATTTCAAATTAAATGTTTATCTTCAAAAAACTATGCAGTTGATTAGGTAAAACATCAAATACTTTGTCTTTATACATTTTTTGTTTAAATACAAGTTAAAGTACATTTACAAATCACTTCTCTTTGTTTTTATTACCATTTTCCACACTGTCCCAACTTTTTCGGAATTGGGGTTGTAAACGAATGAAAATGTTTCATGAAGAGAGCATGCTCATGAAAAATTAACGACCTATTGTGTATATGTGTGTACATGTGTGTATATCTGTTAATTTCCTGCCCACATAAAATTTGAGATCATGCTTCACCTGTGCTGTCAGAAAACACATTTCAGTAAACAAAAACATAAAATTTCACAAGTAGATATCACAAATATGACAAATAGCTTTTTTTATCTGAAGCATATCACATTGTAAAAATAATGGAAAATTATTGGTAAAGGACTTACAGCTTGATTATCTGCATTCTCATCAGGGGCCTGTGTATAAACACTGGGTAGGCGTAAAATGGGGGTCAAAAAGTGCATACATTATTTCCTACATACACATCACGATTTGTGAAAGGAAAGTGCCAAACGTGCCATCATGCTTACTCTTGACCATGAATATACATGCTTGTATTAGTTTTGTGTAAGTAATAAACTGACCAGAATGCTAGAGTCAACTCCAGAATTATTGGCATGATTTAAGTAAGTGTCAGAAATTAGATTGGACTGACTCCAGACATACATCCAAATCAACACACAAATGGTTGGAGGACACAGATTCACTGTTTGCCAAAAAACCATCTAAGTCTTTGGATTTGCACCATTCGGCCTGAAAGGAAGATGACAATCCACACCCACAAACCCAGCAATACAGTATAAAGAAACATTCTAGATGGAGGATTGGTCCAAGATAATCTACAAGTATTTACACTATGTTAGACCTTACAGATTCAAGAATGTATTTTCATATGCACAGTAACAAACAAAACAAGCAGTTACACTGTACAGTAACATTCCTACTCTGCATTCCTTCCAGTTTCCAGCAAATACTATACAGATATTATTAAAAAAAAAAAAATCTACTAGTGCAGTAGATCAATGGAAGTAAACATGTGCTATTCATCTTATATCTTCATTTTCTTGAAAGGTGCCAAAAATTTATTTGACCATATGCCTTTCAATGAATTCACCACAGTCATGATTAAATTACAATGTTTCTGAATAGATTTAAGTATTCTAATCAGTGTTAATTGATACCCAAGCATGATTACTTGTCATTAATTAAATGTGAAGCACTTCAAGGACCATAGCATTTTTTCCCCTCATGATTAAGAATGGATTATAAGCCATTTTTCAATTCCCGAGAGCTGTCCTCTAAATTAGAGCCAGCATTAAAAAGGCCATCCTAAAGAGACTTAGTAAGAAACATCACCCTACTTATACACAGATGAGGTCTCAAATAAACAAAATACGGTCACTGATGGCTACTTTGTATTTTGTTAAGAAATCAGGACCTAAGGCTTCTGGACATGTACATGCTCATATTATTCTCAACTTTGTGAGTATGAATATAAGTAAGTTTGTGTGTACATAACGTTTTACATTCTCTGCACATTCCTTCACTCAGCTTGACCAGTGTCCTGCTTAGAAGATTGTGATTTATATATGGTGTATCCATTATAAACTCTAAGAAGTGTAGCTAAGTTCTATGTGGTTCTATATAGGTCAAATAGTGGCAGAACTATGGCATCTAAAAATATAAAAGTGAGAAAATCCTCCATATACTCATATATACACGCACTGTAATAAATTATAGTAGGTTTGTTTCAACATTAATTGTTTCCTTAAATATTCTACAAATTATAGATATACTGTAGGTATACAGTTACATTTTGGGTAGAGTTCTTTCGCCTAATGAAAATGCATACTGGCTATTAAATTTGGAAAATACACTATATAGCCAAAGGTTTGTGAATGCCTGACCATTACAGCCATATCTGGCTCTTCCCCCAAAACTGCCACAAAGTTGGAAGCACACGATTGTTGAGGATGTCTTTATATGCTGTAGCATTACACTTTGCCTTCACTGGAACTAAGAGGTCCAAACCTGTTCCAGCATGACAAAGCCCCTGTGCACAAAGCGAGCTCAATGAAGACATGGTTTGCCAAGGTTGGAGTGGAGGAACTTGAGTGGCCTGCACAGAGCCATGACCTCAACCGTACTGAACACATTTGGGATGAACTAGAATGCCGACTGCACCCCAGGCCTCCTCACCTGACAACAGTGCCTGACCTCAGTAATGCTCTTGTTACTGAATGGACACAAATCCCCACAGCCATGCTCCAAAATCTAGTGGAAATCCATCCGAATGACGTGATGTATTAATAATACAGAAAAGGGGGGGGAATAAATCTATAATAGGATGTTCAAAAAGCACATATGAGTGTAGTGGTCAGGTGTCAGGAAAGGTTACAAAAAGGTAATAGGTCCAGAGATTTAATTACTCTATAAGTTCCACTCATACATGTAACAAAATGATAGGTCCAGTAAATTTTTTACTGGTCAGTTAAATGTACTGAACATAACAGAAACATCATTATGGTAGTTCTGAAATAAGTGTAAGTTATTGTTTGTCTTAAGGTTAAAACACAACCCATCTTTCATAAAGGATAAGAGCTGAGATTATCACTGAATCAGCATGTCCTAATTATAGTGATATTTTTATGTACTGTCAAATTACGCTTCCAGCAATTATTGAATCAGCCTCTTTTCATGGAAGGATCACTCGCAGATAAGTAATTGCTTTTAATACCTTTCCGAGATGTCACCCAGCTTTGATTTCCTAATGCAGGCCTGTTTTTCATATGTCTGCTAATGTATCTGTGATATAAAGGAACAGCAGCAGTCTCAATAAACCGTCAAAAAAAAAGTTGTACCTTTATTAACAGGAATAAAATGCTGCCTTTGATAGCTCTCTTAATTATAGCCTGTTAATCCAATGCAGAATGTGGGAATCGGGGCTGAGCATCTTCCTAAAAGGTATGGAGAAATAGATAGTACAGTAAATAATGAAAGAAAAAAATAATATTTAAAAAATAACAACATTTTTACACACACTTATACACTATAGATCCCCTGAGATTTAGTGTTACAACTCTTGAGGCTATATCAGAAAGGAAGCCATTTGCACACTTTTGACAGCAGCTGGATCACTGAAGGCTTCAAACTCATTAGGAGGCTTTCGTATTTTCTGTCAGACTAAGATTAATGATATGAACAGCAGGGTTTGCGAATCTCTACTGCAATAAGATCCTCTCCCTCTCTCTCTCTCTCTCTCTCTCTCTCTCTCTCTCTCTCTCTCTCACAGACAGAACTCCTCTGACCTTTCTGAGTAGCAGTATGTTTATCTTAAGGACTGGCCCCAGGTCAGTGCTGGCTCTGCTAAATGGCACTGAATCTTTAGCTGACTCTCAACAAGCGCTCTTCATTCCCTCATGACCAAATGAAGAGCATGACTGCAGGCTTAATGCCCAAACACACTGAAAATGAGGAACATTCACCTTGCTCTCACTCTGATTGAGTGTATTAAGAGACCTGAGCTCATCTGGACAGGTTGATTTACACAGGAGAAATCCTGACATTTCCCTCTACATGCTATCTCGTACAGCAGACTTACTCTCTCTATCTGGGTAGTCATTTTATTGGTGTCAATACTGTTTTTTCTATTTATTTATTTATTTTTTATTTTTAACAAAAAATAAGTATCAGCTCATCAGCATGAACATTCAATACAAGAGCCTTTATGTAAATGATGATGACCTGTCAAAACTGCTGTTATGTAACAGGATATTTTGTCCTAATTTTGACTAAACAGTTCATTTCAATCTTGGCCTTTGCCCTTTGGTGAGTCAGATCTTGTTTATACATTATTAATGCAGTTGGTACACAGAGTCCAAACTATATCTAGATTTCCCAATTAGGTTGAAAGACAATAGGCTGCATTGAGTGTGAATATAAAGTAGACTGAATATCTTCAGAAATGTATGAACTAACTTAAAGTCAGCTGTCAGCTTATCCTTCAGTAAAGTTTCTTTACAGAAGAGCACATCACATTACAGTATTATTTTATTAATTGAACACATTAAAATAGCAAATTAAAAGTGTGAGCTTAAGTCTACAACTCTGAATGCAGCCCATTGTAGAGAATCAACTAATATATAGACACTTATAGACAGTCAACTAAAAACATAGTGTGTTTCATAGTGTGCAGAGTGCAATATAAATTATTACCAAAAATATTACTATATACTCATTTTGACTTTGATCGTGGCCGAACCCACTGACGCATCCTTGATGATTCATATCCAAGTTTCTTTTACTACTGTTTACTGCTCTTTACGGTATTTTTTGTAAAGTGTAGAAGCATTTAATTTCATTATTTTGAAAGCATCTTTGTGTGTGTGTGTGTGTGTGTGTGTGTGTGTGTGTGTGTGTGTGTGTGTGTGTGTGTGTGTGTGTGAAGTAGTAGTACTAGTAGCATTAGTACTAGGTGTATGCATGTATCCCTCCCTCACTACATACCACATAATTTATTTGGTAGTTAAACCGTAGTTGCCAAATTGCTAGTAGTTCTAGCATTCTAAATTACTGAATAGTGCACATTAAAGGAATAACTGAATAATAGTCTGAGAGTTCAGGGGTTAATACGGAATCAGTCTCAGGGAAGGTTTAGATCAAATCAATAATGCAAGAATGAAAGAGTGAATGGTGTAGGTGTTTAATTTGCAAGAAGGATGAATGCAGACCTGAACAAAGGTCAGATTATGAGCCTGAGATCAGTTCAAGGTATTCAAAAACCTGTGGAGGTTCAGCTACATAAAACTATGAGCTTAAGTAACAAACATGGCTGAATAGAGACAACATTTACTTGCTCCTTAATCATTAATGAGTCATAGCTCTTAATAAGACAATTTGAAGTAGTTTTATGCTACACTCAAAACTTCAACTCCACAGAATTGAACATGAAGTGGAGAATAGCATATACTTCTGTCCATTCTTTAGACATCCTGGTGTTTTTTTAATTTTATTTTTTTAAATATAGTCTGTGAAAACTTTCCCCTTTTTGAGCCATGGTCTCTAACTCTATATTCTCTTGTCCAATGAGCTGTCATGCACATGATTGCATAAACCACAACAGTGGTTGTGGTAGATCTGCTACAGAAGCTCCACTGACTTTGATTAGAAAATTGGAGTCACTGAACTACAGATATTTTTTTCATATGTCTATTTACTCTGCTGTAGTATTTACGTATGCCTCCACCACTTGGTGGGTCAGGTTGTATGTATCCGTGTGTCAGAGTTTACCTTGAGATATCTCAAGTATAAGCAATTGAATATTTGTAGGATTTATATGGAATTATTATCATTGTAACCAACAGATGAACTGATTAGACTTAGGAATTCCTCTAAACAGGGTCAAAGCCACAGCTAGAGCCAAATGTTTTTTGAAAAGGTTCTGAAATATGTATTCTTCTGTAGCTCCCTTCCTGTTTGAAGTAAATATTAAGGGTATTTCAGGCATACAACTTAGTAACAAGAAGGACTAAAATTGGTGTCATTCCAATCAATGCTGCTGGCATGGAGTTCCACTTGTTTTTTCAAATACTTAGTTCAGTCCACTGAAATACTTTGCTGGGTCTGCAGCCAGGCCACGGTCCACCCCTGGATACATGCACTTGTACATACTCACAATGTAAGTGACTTTTCTCTGCAATGACAAAGCGCCATTCAAGAGTTATGAAAACTGCTAGTGATAACATTTTATTCACTCAACAGCTTGCGAAGTGACTCTCATCAACCATCATAAACTGACCATAATGACTCTTACAGTTATTCATTTTTATTAGATAATCTATAAACTGTTTATAGGACTGTTGACTGTGTGTAGAGGGTCTAAAGTGACTATCCTGATGTCAGAACTACAGAATGAATTCACCAACATGATCACTAGGTGAAGATATAGTATTTTTAAAAAGATCACCCATGACAAAATTAACTGCTTTGTTTGGCTACATTAGTTGCGTTTTATTTTATAGGGCAAGAGCTCGCTGAAGCACTTTTTGTGCTCATATCAAAAAGGCGTTTCATGTGCTATGCACTATAACCATAATATTCTCGCATTCTGACCACTTCCCACAGAGTTACATATATGTGCTGGCCATTAAAGGAGGGGGATGAAGGAGGCTAGTGCACTTCCCCGCCCCATTTTTTCGCCTACAGCTTTACATTGAGTATTTATACCTTCTGATTTTGATGTTTGTACAGTTTCAGGTTTAAAACAGATACACAGTAAAAGTGGTCACTCTAAATACCTTTGAGGTTTCTGTGCTTAGTGTTCAAAAACACATTTGCAAACAGAATCATTTTTACAATATAAAAATAATACATTCATCCAGAAGAGTTGAGCTATGTGCAGGAATTATGTTTTATATATATATATATATATATACACACACACACACACACACATGGGGACAAATTCAAGGAAAAATAGTGGGAGTGGTCTCTTCAAGAATGCTTTGATGAGGATGAAAATTATGTAAATCATATTTTATGGCCTTTGCAGTCACCAGATCTCAACTCAATTGAACACCTATGGAAGATTTTCGACAGAAGTGTTAGATTATTATTAAAACACAGACTGAGGGACTGTCTTTTGGAAGAATGTACATTCTCCAGTACAGTTTCAGAGATGTGTAGATCAATGACAGGGGAGGACTGAAGCTGTTCTGATGACTGATTGTAGCTCAAAACTTTATGTTGGCATTTCCTTTAATTTGCCATTACCAAGTTTAATTTAGAAAGCCTCTGATAAAAAGTTTAGACCTACACCTATGCAGAAAAGTGAAAGCGTTTCTTGAACACAAAATAAAAACAGGCAATCAATATGTAATAGCAAAGCATGAGTCCAAAAATACAGATCTTTCTGTATCTGAAAACCTCCCAAACCTCCAACTAGTTTTAATTCAATCAATACACTGACCTTTGATTTAAACCAGTCTGAATCAGGAAAGTAAGATCTCTGATGTATCATTCAAACTGTGAGAAAGCTATCACTGAACCAAGCTCAGCATGTGACAGGACATCCAGCCAGCAACATTTTATTACCAAAGGAACATTTCATTTCTTCAAGAACATGTAATTGCTGAAGGAACTGTAAAGCAGCAAACATTAAATAACTGCTGTGTGATAATTCATTTACAAGTGTTACTACTGATACTAGTCCTACATATAAAGCGAGAGCAGTACAGTTTGTCTGCATTGCGTGTATGTGTGTGTATGTGTGTGTGTGTGGCTTGAAGGCCTAGTTTTCTCAATAAAGTGAGAGCAGTACAGTTTGTCTGCATTGCGTGTGTGCGTGTGTGTGGCTTGAAGGCCTAGTTTTCTCAATCTGTGCATAAAATATTAGCAAATTTGCATTCAGACCACTCTCAAGGACACTTCTTAGAATGGGTCAGAAATATACCACAGTGCAGCTTTAAGACATTGGCCTTTACATATTGGCCCACACAGAGGAATTATGGGTAAGAACAAGAGACTTTCTTTTAAGACCCAGGCTACATGATGGACAAACTAGAAGCTGTGGACAATGTAGCGTCTGGACTGGATCAAACTAGATCAACGCTAGGCTCCAGCCTGTCTAAGAGACCTCACCCCCCCTCGGGACTTCAAAGGGGCTCTGGGACTGACCCCCTCTCCTTCCTCCAGGCACCAAGGGGCAATCAGACCAGACACCCTTTGGAATGCCGAATAGGCAAACCCCCCTTTGGACACACACACACACAAACTCACCTACACACACACACACAAACTAACAAACACACACACACACACAAACTCACAAACACACACGCACACACATAATGGCACATTCTATGTATTCAATGCAACCCATAATTAAATGATACCAAAATAGTATTGATGTATTCTTGTATGCATGCCTTGTTTGTCCTATGTAATCAACCTAATATGATTTTGTAGTTAAGTTAGAATAAGTTTAAATGCCTGTAACCGTGTGTAAGGATAGACTCTCTCTTAATTTCTGCCTATCCAATCGAATTTGGTATCGAATTAATCATCTCTTGATGCCCTGATTAATGATGCATATCATGTTATTATAGGATGCCTTATTTTATACCTTTTCTATACTTTATAATAAGACGATACTAGTCCGACTCCACCCCGGAGATGCAAATCAGGTCTGGAGAAGAGACAAAGAAAACCTCTCCCTCCATAAATCCACTTTCCTGATTTGCCAATCGCCCAAACAAGGGCGTGGGTTGACATTGTCCTTAAAACACATCGACCCATGCTCTTAGCTCCTTTTCTGTTTCCGGCACTCCTCTCTCTTGCCTTCCTCTCTTCTGACTTCTTTTTCCGGCGACTACACTGCATCCTCTGGCAAGACGCATGTCCAAGTTAACCCTGTTCAAACTTCCCGCTAACGACATGAAGGAATCAGCGAACTCCGGCTCACGACCGTGCTGGATCTCGCACGCATCTTGAACTCAACACCGAAATATTGCAAGTATCATTCTTAATCGATCTGTAGATGCGTTTTTCTTAAGTTTATGCCCCTGCTTTCAGGTGATTTTAATCCGTTGATGGTTCTCGAGGTTAACTAGTTGTGTTTTCTGCTATTCTTTTATTCTCATCCCTTTCTTTCTTTACTTTCGCTTTTCCTGTATATATGTATGTATTATTTGTTTAATTCTAGTTGTGTGTATCAGTAGTTTCACTCATTTATTAAAATCTATTATTATCATGCTTGATTGTCTCTGTTGCTGCTCATGAATAAGGTCACTTTAACGTTGCTTGACAGAACCGGAGAATTATTCCTCTTGGCCAGAAGAATAGTCTCCCTCTTTTAGAGTAATATGAAGATTACACTGTTGCGTTTGGTGGACAAAGCGATCAGCCCCTACGAATTTAATTCTAAAACTAGACTACAGCTAATTCTACAAGCTAATCTAGATCATATATATATATATATATATATATATATATATATATATATATATATATATATATATATATATATATATATATAAACGTACATTCCCTTTCATGGTCGATTTGTATTTATAACTGATCATAACGCGCTTTGATTGGATATATAAATATATTTCATATTTGAGCTAATTTGTTAAAACAATCTAGAAGTTCTTCATATATATATATATATATTACAGGTGTGGTGTTATAGAACTATAATCAACCCCTTATTTCGCTTGAGTCAAAGTAGAGTTACTGTTACCGACCCAAATTGATTATTTTCCATGTAACGTCTGAACGTATCAAAGTGATTTCTGAATCAGCCTGGATCTAGCAAAGAAGTTTCTCTGTGTCTTTGAGCCATGAATCCTTATCTAACCTCTTCACCAGATGCCACCGGAATGCGACACAACCCCCCCTCTTCAGACACACACACACACACACACACACACACACACAAACACACACACACAAAGCACACACCCGTGCACACACACAATGTAAGAATCTCTTTTGAATGTAACATGTAATTATATGTAATTATTCGATGTCCAAATAGTGTGATGTTTTCTTGTTTGCATATATTGTGTGTTTATGTAACATAACTATAACGATTTTAGATAGCTTAACTTAGGATATGATTTTAAATGTCTGTAACCATGTTTTCCTTGTAATATTCTTTATAAGTCCATCGAATTTGGTATGTAGTTAATCGTCTTGCGATACCCTGATTGATTATGCATATCATATTGCAGTGGGATACATTATTTCATGCTTTTTCTTAATTTCACACATAATACGGTTTAAACCGACTCCTCCCTGGACATGCAAATCCGGGTCTGAGACCAGACAAAGAGAGTTCATCCCGCCAACAAATACAAACCCTGATTGGACCATAGCCCAAGGAGGCGTGTGTGTTGGTGTTGTCTTTAAAACAACACCACACTTTGAAAGCGTCTCTCTTCACTCACACTCTTCAACTTCACTTCTACACTCTTTCCGGTTTCTCTCCCCCGGGGCCACGTGCCCCGGGAAGAGGAAGCCAGGATCTCTCTCTCCCGGACAAAAGATGCAACCGCCTCACGGCCCATGCATTTTCAAACGGCACGACGAACCAGCGAACTCTACACGACCTCGCGCGAACTTTCAAACCGACAACACCCAAGCCATGCAAGTATAGTTAATGGATCTATATCTGCGTTTAAGATTGTACCCCTGTTTACAGGAGATTTAAGTTCATTGCTGGTTTTGAAAAAGGCTAATTAGTTGTGTTTTTTGTCTGCCATTCCCTTTTATTTAATTACTTTCTCTCTATACCTTTTCTTTCCTTGTATATAGATGTACATATGTATGTTTTGCTTAGAGTTAGTCGTGTGTATCCATAGTTACATCTAGTTATTAAAATGTATTATCCCACGCTTGATTGTCTCTGTTTTGGTCACGTGATGAGACCCTTAAACGCTACCGATCTCGGCTACCCGCTCTGGAAACAGAGATTTCCTTCCTGGCCAGAAGGATAAACTCCCTCTTTAGAGTTCATAATTCTAAACTAGACTACAGCTAATCCTAAAAGCTGATCTAGACCACATACATAGTCATAATTAATTATAATCCATTGTAGTTAATTATCTATATGTATATGTGCACATACATGAATTCCCTTTCATGGCTGATGTATATTTATAACTGGTCACAACACGCGTTGATTAGATATATAGATATATTTCACGCCATTCGAGCTAATTCCTTACATAAATTGGAGAATACATTTAAACGTATTAAACATCTTTTAATTCGTTACATGAATTGTAACTGGTGGAGAATATTTTTAAACGTTGCAGATTCATCCGATTTACTACATATTCTGGTAGATAATGCAGGCACGCTTTAAAACTCGTCTCCTTTAAAAAGGTGCGTTGAATCCAAGCGGGCGCTTCTGTTTCGTTTTTCATGTTTAAAGTTGATCCATTACATTATTTTGGTGGAAAAGAATAATGCTAGTAATGATGATTCGTTACATCCAATAAACACATAACAA
Organism: Cranoglanis bouderius; assembly: GCA_023630585.1. Lineage (NCBI taxonomy): Eukaryota > Metazoa > Chordata > Actinopteri > Siluriformes > Cranoglanididae > Cranoglanis > Cranoglanis bouderius. Next base: position 11,561,988 of record CM042562.1, on the reverse strand, counting down.
GCGCATCATGAATTGTTTTATTTATCTCATATTACAGCAATATGACAAAGCTTACAATGCGTTATAATTTATTAATGAACAACGTGGTATACCTTTAACCATTTATTGTTACATTTAATGTCATGGAATGTCCATGAGACAAGTTAGATCCTGTTATCAATTAAATTATAGCAGCTATAAACTCTCATTTCCTCACCAGCCTCTCTTGTTCTCTCTGTTGAAGTTAATAAGACATGAAAAGGCAGCTTGTCATGTTACAGAAAACCAGAAGACGCAGTCCTGTCCTGAAGGCTTTGCCATGTCAGACAAAAATGTACTGATATTTGCAAAGCCCCAAAAATGGAGATTCCTTCCATAAATGTTAAATAAACATTCTCCTTACAGAAAGCTTCACTATATCGATTGTTATATGTTTTCTCTTCATTATACAACATGTCTTTTTTATTATTATTAGTCTTAGATTATGTGGATTGTATGCCATAAACATCCCTGTGTAAGTTGTTACAATAAAAGGATTATTATATTATTAGAATATCATATGAGAACATATTAGACGACATGCATTAATACAAACCTGTGATTTGAATTACAGCCAGAACTAAAATCAGACATGCTTTTATAGAAAATGAATCAATACCTTCTGACCAATCAGATTCAAGAAATCTACAGCACTGTGGTATAACCAGTCAGTACAGGATTTCGCTGAGTTTTTTGTGATTGTTACAGCCAAAAATGCCTAATTTTGCTGTGGCTATTTTACTTGAATTGCCGAAATTGCAATTGCACGGAACTGTTTCGCATTGATGTTTCACAGTGTTTCGCAGTGATGTTTGTTGGTAAATGAGACCTTTTAGCTGTACTCATGTTCGATGCATGTGAATCAAAGAGGGCTTTGACTGAATACGTGTTGTGATGACGTTACATGACGTGAGAAATTTTTTTCTGCTGAAAATCTGCTGTAATTTAGAAAAATTGCAACCTCCTCCGAATATTGTGGAGTTTGCTTGATTTTGCATTCATTTCTACAATCGCAATATCGTGAAATCCTGGAGTGACTGTATAACCAAGTTCAGTGGTGCTTGAAAGTTTGTGAACCCTTTAGAATTTTCTATATTTCTGCATAAATATGACCTAAAACATCACCAGATTTTCTTAAAAGTAGATAAAGAGAAGCCAATTAAACAAATGAGGCAAAAATATTATACTTGGTCATTTATTTATTGAGGAAAATGATCCAATATTACAGGTCTGTGAGTGGCAAAAGTATATGAGCCTTTGCTTTCAGTATCTGGTGTGATCACCTGGTGCAGCAATAACTGCAACTAAATGTTTCCAGTAATATTTGATCAGTCCTGCACATCGGCTTGGAAGAATTTTAGCCCATTCCTCAGTAAAGAACAGATTCAACTCTGGGATGTTGGTGGGTTTCTTCACATGAACTGCTTGCTTCATGTCCTTCCACAACATTTCTATTGGATTAAGGTCAGGACTTTGACTTGGCCAATCCAAAACATAACTTTATTCCATTTGGACTTTAACCATTATTTGGTAGAATGACTTGTGTGCTTAGGGTCATTGTCTTGCTGCATGCCCCACTTTCTCTTCAGATTCAATTCATGGACAGATGTCCTGACATTTTCCTTTAGAATTCACTGATATAATTCAGAATTCATTGTTCCATCAATGATGGCAAGCCATCCTGGCCCAGATGCAGCAAACAGGCCCACACCATGACACTACCACCAGAATGTTTCACAGATGAGATAAGGTTCTTATATTGGAATGCTTCTCATTTAAACTTTGTACTTTGGACTCATCTACCCACAAAACATTTTTCCAATAGCCCTCTGGTCCAATAGCCCTTTTTGGAGAGCAGTGGCTTTTTCCTTGCAACCCTGTCATGCACTCCATTGTTGTTCAGTGTTCTCCTGATGGTGGCCTCATGGACAAACTTTAGCCAATGTGAGAGAGGCCTTTAGTTGCTTAGAAGTTACCCTGGCTCCTTTGTGACCTCGCAGACTATTACACGTCTTGCTCTTGGTGTGATCTTCATTGGTTGACCACTCCTGGGGAGGGTAACAGCGGTCTTGAATTTCCTCCATTTGTACACAATCTGTCTGTCTGTGGATTGGTGGAGTCCAAACTCTAGAGATGGTTTTGTAGCCTTTTCCAGCCTGATAACCTTCAACAACTCTTTTTCTGAGATCCTCAGAAATCTCCTTTGTTCATGTCATGATACACTTCCACAAACATGTGTTGTGAAGATCACACTCTGATAGATCCCTGTTCTTTTAATAAAACAGGGTGCTCACTCACACCTGATTGTCATCCCATTGATTGAAAACACCTTGAAAACTCCTAGAGGTTCACATACTGCCACATTTTCCTCAATAAATAAATGACCATGTTTAATATTTTTGTCTCATTTGTTTAATTGGGTTCTCTCTACTTTTAGGACTTGTGTGAAAATCTGATGATGTTTTAGGTCATATTTATGCAGATATATAGAAAATGCTAAAGAGTTCACAAACTTTCAAGCTCCACTGTATACAAACAAAATAATATTATATATACAAAGTCTTGCTTGAAGCCTAATAAATCTTTCTCAAACATAAGCATTTCCTGTAAAGCTGCTGTACTTTCAAATGCATTAACATTATTTTTAAGAATCTGTCACCCAGTCTGTAACACTTTCATAGCCCAATGCATTTGCTATTGCAATTCACCACTTACAACATCACAGGTTTTGTGCAAAAGCCGTTCATAATTGTCAAGCCAAAAATAGGTCAGGAGAGGTAACAAAGAGTAAGCGGGTTTGATCCCGGGCCAGAAAATGGGGACAGGTTCAGAATTATAGAGAAAGGGACAAAATATGGTCTGGAGGGGGCAAATTTAACTGATGATTGATGGTATTCTTAATAGATTGAGACAAATTTGAGAATATCTTAGTTTAGGTTAGAGCTCTGTTTAATTTCCACTAGAGAAAGAAAGATTTAACTGTGGATTGAGAAATAAAAAATTAAAAAGCCTGATAAAATATGCCAGCTTTCCCAGCTTTCAGCAAAAGCTGGCATTTTTACAAGGTCCTAGTTATTTGCTTATGATAAAACTCCAGACCTCTTCAGCACTTTTTCAGATAGCGTTTTAAACTTTCCAGACTTTCCATGTTCCAAAAGCATTTTAGTTAAAGGTGAGTACAACAAAATGTGTAATTAAGTTGAGAGTGTAATCACAAAGTGGGATTAGTTTGTGGAAATGAGCACTGGTAGTTTTACCCATTTATGTCAGTTTTATTTTTGTTTGTTTGTTTGTTTGTTTGTTTGCTTGTTTTTTAAACATACATTGAAGCTAGCTTTTTTGAAACCATTCCAAACATTCCATTTCATACATGCAATTTCCTCCTCTAAAACCCCGAGCACTAGTGCAAAACAGAGCTTTTGAATTGCCAGGCAATATACAGTATCTGACAGGCAAGAAACGATGCCTCCTTAACATGAATGTTTGGATGGTAGTAGTCCACATTATTTGTTCTAATTTTTTCCTGCTTACAGAGCCTCAGACACCACAGTGATCAGAGTTTCAGAGTTTGACCTTTAAGCATATATTTTACTGACAGCTGCCATAATGTGAAGAGAACTTCGGCAAATAACTTAAAAATCACTGACCCTACCTTTAACTGAGATGAAGGGTCACTGAGAACTCTTTATAGGTGAATAAAGACATTTTATATGGCATAAGTGAACAGAGACCCGCCTGTCTCATATAAATAAAGATGGCTTTTTAACCTCGTTCAGAAGAATAAAGCAGGCTGTTCGTACCTGGGTTAGGTGAAGTCAGAAGTGGGATCTTAATGGGCGACAGTGAGAGCAAATGCAGAGGGTGAGCTGAGGAGGCTGATGGCCTCTGGGCCATGTCTGATTCCATAGCCACCAGTGCCGCTGTTGCCAGAGCCATCCGTTTGTTGCTCCGCACTCGTTTTATGGCTACTGGACAACCTAAATAGAGAGGATGACAGAATTAGAAAAGAACAGCAAAAAAAAAAAAAACCTCATCGTTCTTCATTTTTATGTCTCGAACATGAAGAGCTAGCAGGGGTGAAAATACTTAAGTAATTGCACTTTGTTACTATAGTGTACGATATTGCAATGTACTAACATAATTATATTTCCAAGAAAAAAAATTATTTTCACTCCTTGCATTTTTATTTAGACCTTCAAAATACTTTTATATTTGTTTTCTCTCATCTAGCCAATGACAAGTCACTATACATCAAACAAATGGTCTCCCATGTGATTTATATGCATTTTATTTACATTTCAGTTTAAAAAAAACATTCAAATGCATCAATGTAGAAACAAAAAAAAACTATTAATACTCATGCCATCTGCATCTGACCATCTTACATAAAACCATTTAATTAAGACATTTAATTTGTACAACTTTTTACAAAAGTAGCAACTTTCTCACATTCACTTGAGTAGATTTTTGGCTATACTGCCACTTTTAATTAAAATTTTGACACATTGTCTGTACTTTGACTTTAGTATAATTTCTCAGTACTTTTTCCACCCATGAGGGTTAGATCGCTCTGGTTTCCTTTGACTATGATCACTTTTACAGATTATAATCAGTATGGGTCAGAAAGTTCAAGAGCTCCCGTGGCCCTAAAATCCTGCTCAGACTCTCAGATGCACCAATACTGGTCAACTGGTTGTGCCTAAGACCAGACTGACATCAATGGGTCAAATCTTTTAGTTCCATAGCTCCCAAACTTAATAATGCCATCTGCCAGGACAATTCTGATTACATGTCCATCTAGCATTTTTGAAGTCAACATAAAATGTATCTTTTCTCCCAGAACTTTTCCCTTTCTTATTCCTACTAGACTTTATAATAGTCTATATAAATACAGCATAAAAAATGACCCTAAATTTCTTACAAATGTATTAGGCTAAAGAGTTACATGTATTTGTGATGGTTTTTACAAGTATTAAAACATGTCAGATAATACTGAAACACTTTCAAAACTGTCCATCATATCAGTAGAAAGCTGTGTGTGATCCATTTTTATTCATTTTGTATGTAGATGATGCATGTAGGTTTGTCTTTGTTCTCTACTCTAGCTAGCTGTCAAGCCTGCGTTTTATCAGGTTTCACAGCTGCTTTCATCTAGAGATCCAGTGATGGAATGGCACCATGATAGCCTAGTCAATCTGGAGCCAGTACAGAACCAGCAGCCTGAGGGAGGCTTAATCAGAACTAAACACACACACACACACACACACACACACACACACACACACACACACACACATACACAGAGAGACTGATGTTTGAGCTTGTGAAGAGCTAGCACATGCTCCGACCCACATACTTACACACACAGTGAGTTGGGAGTGATCCAATACCGAGGAGATCTTATTCTATCTCTCTAAAACACACAGCACTTTATCTAATGGCAGTGAGTGGGAGGATCAGAAACAGAATGCTTAACATGAGCACCACTCTGAAAATCAGGTCACTTGGGATATATCATATGGAATCAGTCCAGAACAGAGCTTCTCTGATTGGAAAGAGGGAAAAGATTTAACAGTGGTAGGGAAAGTGACAAGAACATGAATTGGCTTCAACTTAGCTGATAATAAGGAAATTAAGAAATGAAAGTCCAAGAACTTCATTTAAACATTTAGCCAGAGGACACAGAGAGTCAGACACATGGATCACAAACAGCGTGAAACTGTGTTTATTGAGCAAGCTCTCTGAAGACATGACTTGAAAACAAAACCTTGATTTATAGATTCTACTGCGTCTCGCCTGAAAGAAAGTGGGATATTTTAAGGACTTCTCATGGATGTAACTCTTTAAACATTGTTAAGACAAAAAAATGCCTCTCTTTGTTCATTTTTTTTTTTAAATCTGTATTAGACAGTTTGAAAAATCCTGATAAATTAATTAAATACCAGAGCTATTGTCTTTTTGTGAGAAGGAGATTCTTTTTTATTTCTCTAGGGTTGCAATTACTGGTCAGCATATTTTTAATACACCCCCAAACCTGTCTGAAAGCTGATACAGGAGTATGTGTCTTCATTTAACAACATTTGAACTAGAATCAATATTGGTTCCTTTGCTTCCTTTTAATAGATGCATGACTGCTGTACATAGAGAGCTGGTTGCAGTGTTTGTATGATGTTTGTGTCATGCTGACTCTCAGAGGGCTCTTGATTCAAATAAATTGAACCAAAAGACTGACAGTGAGTGAGAGTGCAAAGAGAGCTGCAAAAACCTTTCAGGACTTTGAAAATTTCCATCGTGCTGTAGTGCTAAGACAGCAGACAACTGCATGCATTAAATATTTGCCCAGTCAAAAATATTTACATTACATTACAGATTCACTTCACCAAGCTTTACTAAAGAGAGAATATTCTCCTCATGTTCTTTCTCTATTTCTCTGTTTCCTGCTAGCTTTTACTTGGGAGAGGACATTTTATGATTGTCACATTTCTTTCTTTGATTCCATCTAACTTTAGACTCTTTTTTTTGCTGGGATTATAACCATGGGAGGTATTGTGTGCTCTATGGATCTGCAGAAGCCATTGACATGGAGTTTAACCACAACAACCTATTAACGAACAAAAGCTCATTCTATAGGGAATGCATTTCCAGGCAACATAGGAGAAGACTAAATTCAGTGTATAATCTGAAACAATTAAAAAAGGCCAAGAGTTCATTAAAAAGTCTGGACAGCTTCCTACAAGGGCTCGACTTTAAAACATCTCTGATAAGGAAGATGTTTCACCGGAAGGATAAACCAAAGAACACTGAGGATTCTACATATAAACTATTTAAGTGTAGACAGGATACACCCCATAAACACCCAGAATTCTTGGGTTTTATTTACATTTCTTGCCTGTAACGCACAGAAAATCCACCATCTTTGTTAGATTAAATCCCAAATATATTGGAAACTTTACTTTGAGAAGCAGAATTGGGTGAGGAGATTCCAGAAGGACTTTGGGATGGTGCTGTTACGAATCCTGGGAAGGAAGGAAGCAGGATGCACTTGCAGGGGAAAGTGGTCAGTTTATTAGGAACAACAAAAAAGGCACATTCAAAAGTGATGGGAAACAAATACCAAAAATAAAAAAGAAAGAAGCACGTCAATCTTCCTAAACGGGTTAGACACAGATGAAATCACTTACAGGGTCACAGTCCAAGAAATCACGCAACGAGGCAGGAATCCAAGAAACCCGGGAATGCCGGGTAAACAAAAACATAACAAAAAACGCAGGAACCAGGGAACGCATGGTTAACAAAAACATCGGAAAAAAACTTTTTGCTTCGTCGCTATCTTTAACATCCAAAATCCAACTTTCTCATCGAACATAACCAATTCAAATGCATACATTCAAAATCAATACATTCCAACATTAAACAAAACTCAATACTCCGTGACGAAGCGGACACAGACTGGGGTTTAAGTAATGCAGTTCATTCAAAATTAAACAACGTCAAACGAGCGACACCTGGAAACAATAATCAGAACAAAGGACCAATAAGGAAGCGGGGGCAGAGACATGACGCAACACAAAAACAAAAAAGCACATGGCAAACTAAACAAACGCAGAGTCTTTAAGAATCGTGCTGGAATGCGCTCCGTGGAATGCGGAAGGGCGTTGCTCCGTTAACAGCATAGTGATAGGGAAATATACTGCTCCGTAGCGGAGCCGCGAGAGGGAGATATGCTGCTCCGTAGCGAAAGAGCAAGAGAGAGAGCTAACAGGTGCACTGGAGAGAATTCATAAATCTTGTGATTAAATGTGCAAATCACTGTATGATGCAATGTAAAATAGTTCATCATCTCACTTCACTCAAGTCAGACTCTTTAATACTGTACCTATAAGAATGTAGACCCTACATATGACCCTACTTTGTTACACTGCTTGCTAGGAGATTATATTAATTAAATGGAAATCTCCTTGAACCCCTTGTCATATATAATGGGTTAGGGAAGTTCTGAATGTTATGAGACTTGAAAATATGATGCCTAATGAGTGGCTCCATTTGGAGCGTTCACAAAATCTGGGACCACTTTACAGAGTATACAGAACAGTTCATATACAATTGACAATGTTATGTCTAAATTGTATTTACTGTACAAATTAAAACATTTTTATGTGTGTATTTTGTTTGTGTTTGTTTTTTTGTTTTTGTTACTGTTGGTTTGTGTTTTTATATGTCTGACTTCATGTATATGTATATGTTATGTATGTTATGTACATGTATATGTTCTAATGATCATATTGGTCGTGTTTTCATATATGATTTAATGTTCAAGTTTGGGGGAAAAAGATAGAACCCTTAAGGGTTCTTCAGTTGTTTCTTTGTGGGAAACCGTAAAGGATTTTTTTGTAGAACACTTTAACCCTACAAGTGTTTACATACAATAAGAAAGGTTTCCAACTACAACACTCTGAGGAAGCTAAGGGTTCCTAGCCTCCTAAAACTGTTCTAGTTGACAGGAAAAGCTCATATGAAAGGCTAGTGAGCTAGCGTTCATAATGTTCACTGAAACACTACTCCACAGTTTATGAGTGAATGAATAAAAACATCTTCCACCAGCTGAGCTGAGACTAATCCTCAGGACTAAGCCTGACTCAGGTGAACTAAGTGCTCGGGATGGGCTATACTGTTTCAGGAGATCAGCAAGATACAACAGAGCTAAGCCATTTGGCGAAGGGTTTTGTTGTACTTTATATATACTTTTGTTCAAGTTGCCTGTAAGTATATATGTGCATGTTCTCCTTTGAGCAGACAGAGAGTATATTTGAGAATGTTTTCTTTTGAATACAGAAATATCTTTAGGGAAATCTCAGCAGTTGTTCTTTCACATCGGTTAATATAAAAAGAAATATTTATGAACTGTTGAGGATGACATAGGACTGTGCTGCATGTAAAAAAAAACACTACATGTTTGATAGTGATACTGTTTAATGTGCCAGATAGAATTCTCTCTCTCTCTCTCTCTTTCTCTCTCTCTCTCTCTCTCTCTCTCTCTCTCTCTCTCTCTCTCTTTTACAAGGTCTCATTTAGGATCCCTGGAGCAGGTGATATGACTGATCTGCAATCACCAGCCCACGTTCCCACCCTGCGCTTCATTGCACTCTTCTAAACTCCATTTTCCAGGAGCTGAAATTTCTTGCCACAGTTGACATTTCACATTTCATTAGGTCCTGTCAATAAGACGGGGCACAAATTCACAACGATGAAAAACGAGGGTTTTGTGACTAGGTCTATAAAGCTGTAGAATTGTACAGTTAAAGTAAATTCTCCTTCATTGCTTTAAAATGGCCGAAAGCCACAAAAAAAAGCCCATGCTGGAACTTGAATGCACATGTGGCACAGAGAATGATTGCCATACAGACCTTCTGGAAGCAGTTAAATCACTGCTTTCACAAGTAATACACGTCTGATTCTAGCACAAACTAAAGCAAATACTACACTAATTTGATACTGCCTTTTAAGCCAGGACTCAATAGGTCCCAACTTGAATCTGTTTTGCACATATTTTATTTGGGAGAAATTATTTTCCTCAGTCCCTGTTGATATTCATGATGTGTTGTATAACCTTTGGAGCAGGTGGTAGTATAAACTTTGGAGTATGTTGTAGTGCAAGAATGTAATGAGAAGGCGTCAAGCTGAAGGAAAAACTTGGTTAATAATATTGCATCTTTAATATTGAAATAATTAGGTTTTCATTTCTTTTGATTTGATTTTTTTTCACTATAGACATACACAAGTATGTGTATTACATCTTAGACAAATGCACACAATTTGTATATTATTGTCGATGGCTACATCTAACACTAGCCCTAACCTCCACTTTAAAGCCACATTAAAAAAATAATTTGTCCTCAAATAACTACAGTGGCAATTTGTCATGGATTCCTAACACCATGGGAACATTTGATCTAAATACACATCCATGCACACAGAATTCCATATAAGGCCACTTTAATATCTACACCTTTGATCATTTACTTGGAGACTTCAATATGCTAATGCACGCACTTGCTTTGAGCACTGATTGGTGACAGATGGCTAAATTTAGATGCATTTAAGATCACAATCAGTCATGCTGGTCATGCTGTTCTTTTGACATTTCACAGAAGAATAATGTGAACAAACTGTTCCAACCAACCGCATGTGTTTAACAGTCATAAAGCATTCTGTATATAAGTTACACAGCAATGAATTAATGAAACACACTGGACCTGCAAAATTAGACATCTTTACACCTGTCTAGAATAGTTCACCCATAAAACAACACACAATAGACCTCTGAGAAGTGCTTGTGTTATCAGTAGGCGATGACTCAGTGCCTTGAGAAAGAGAAGTTCCTGCTTTGGCCTTTTTGGATTGTGATTTTTAAGGGCAGAGGATGAATCCCTGCAGCAAGCAGAGAAACTGAACTTTATATACCCACCTTTACCCATGTTTATTACATTTCTTCTGGGACCAGTCTAATGTCTACTAGGGGTGAGTAATACAGACAATATTATATCACGATATTTTCAAAATGTATATGACTATATAGATGACAGTATGCATGTGTGCATTAATGACTATTATACCACAGGGCTGTTGAATGTTGAAATCTGATTGGCCAGAAAGTGTGCATTATTTTCATATAACAGTGCAGGTAGCTCCGTCTAAAACATGCTCATACACACAGTCTTGTATAGCAGATGCTCCAAATGATCAAAGATTAATAATAAGCGGATTTAAAAATGGGTTGTAGTTTAACAAATTCAGTCTTATAATCGTTGATGTGGTGAAGTTTTTTGATAAGAAAAGTTTATTCAACATTTATGGAAGGAGTTTCGGTTGTAAGCACTCTCAATCTTGGTACGCTTTCCATTTGCTCCATTTTCCCGGTAAAATGATAGGCTGCTCTTTGTGTGTGTGTGCGGTGTGTGTGTGTGTGTGTGAGTGAGTGAGTGAGTGAGTGAGTGAGTGAGTGAGTGAGTGAGTGAGTGAGAAAGATGAAGAGAAGCTGGTGAAAAATGACTGTTTATTGCAGCTCTAATGTAGGTGAAAACAGGAACTAACTCGTCTGTCATATGTACCACAACATTAAACCTATCTATAAACCGTCAAAATGTCTGATGTGTTGTTAATTAATGAATTAACATTGTAATTGTTGGCAAATCGCTGTGGTGTAAGTGGAATAATGCTCCAGACCGTGCTGTTATATTGGCTGCACACTGCATCACACCCCCCGGCATGCATTCTTTTAGAATAACACCATGGTCTGTTATTCCTTACTTATACCACAGCACTGTTAAAGTCTCGATTCTGATTATTCTGAAAGTGCTGGTTAATTTTCTATAATAGCAACTCTGACAGTAGCTCCGGCTATAATTCAAACCAAAGGTTTATGTTACGGCACACATTCTAATAGGTTATTGTTTCTATAGTAACAACTCATTCACAAGGACTTGTGTAGTGGATGCAGCAAATCTAAAATTAATGTTTAGTCTAATAATAGTCCAACAATAAAAGGATGTATGATCATTGATATGGAGAAACTTTTTTACTGAGGAGATTTAGCACTTTTAGAAGGAGTCTCCAGTGTTTGAGTTTTATAACAGTAAAGTAAAGCTGTTCCTTTTCCTCCACAGGAAACTCTTTAGGACAGAGGACTTTGCACTTGGCTGTTGTTGTTTTTGTTTTTTGGGGGTTTTTTGAGGATTTTTTCTCTTATTAACTTCAAGAGAAAGTGAAATGACTGTTTATAACTGCTATAATGCAAGTAATAAGAGGAACTCTTACAACATCGAATGTAACTATTTGTAAATGTAAATTGTTAAAAAGTACATCTCGTTCTTTAAGAAATAAAAAATGTAATCGTTGCCAAATTGCTTTGGTATGTGAGGAATAAAACACTTTGAGGAAAATAATCCATCTTGGACTGGTAACCACCTCACTGTTGAGTATTTTTCTTTTTTCTTTATTTTCAATTTTAACATTCAAAAAATGTTGAATATTACTGGAGTCAGGTGGGGTTATGAATAATATGAATAATTAATCTGTAACAGTCATGCATAACCATGAAAGAACATATTTACTGTACTAATGATAACAAGATTTTAAAAAATAAATAAATAATAATAATTTCCACTGAACTATCAAGACTCATTGACTGAGCTGCATTGCAATGACATTTAATTTAAATAAACTATTAAAAGACCCACATGACTTCATCTCATTTTGTCTATCGTGTGGATTCGAGAGACTCACAGCCTCTTTGTTTATGGGGAAGTGGCTGGATGTGATGCTTAATGTATGCTTAATGAAGCCACACTGGCATATGGGGCTGAGAATTCAGAATGGCAAAATCATGTATTTTTTTGTTGTTTGTTTGTTTTTGTTTTTTGTGGCAGTGCTTTGGTGCCAAGTGACAGTCAGACATTGTGTCTTGCACGTGAAAATCTTTGTAATTTTTTTTATCACAGGGACCATGCACTCTTCTGGCAAAATTCATAAACCAGACATAAGGCAGGCTTTATCTTTCCAACCTAACAGCTGTTTGTGCCACAGTTTTGCAACAAGACAAATTAAGTTTTCCAATGAAGAAAAAAAAACCAACAAAAAAAAAAAAACAAGATCTAAACTCACAATAAACTTCATGCAAAACAATCACTGTGTTCTTCAGTTCATATTTATTTGATTTAAAAAATGTATTATGAGGAGAATACTTGAGGTTTGCAAGCAAATTGAGGCCCAAACGTACTACCAAACTATACCCAAAATATTAACACAACATCAACTATAATCAGACACTGTATAGTAGACTTTTTTTTTTTTTTTTACTTCTGTATGGGCCCTCACCACAGCAATGTTCTTAAGCTTGTTATCCCCTAATTACGTATGCTTTCTGATTTATCAACCTAAAATGTCTGCATGATGTGCATTTTTGTTATTTCCTGTTCTCTCTATCTAAAATACCAATACTAAATTGTATTGTAAATTGCATTTTTGTGCATGGATCCTTATAACTTTAAAGTCTGCATTGTTGCAATAGCTGGTTATTTTTCTATTCTAATTTGCAGAGGGAAAAGTGTACAATAACAGCATGTGTGTACTGGAAAATTTCCCTTCTATCAAACATTAATAACTCTACTGTCCAATGAACAGTGGTCCTTATTCATCAAAGTTTCATATGGTAAAATGGTAAAAAAGGAAAAAAAAAGCATGGTCTTACTGAATGACCAGTTATCCCATCAATAGGTTTTTTCTTCCCTGATGGCACAGGCATATTCCAGGATGACACATCGGGCTCAAATTGTGAAAGAGTGATTCAGGGAGCATGAGGAATCATTTTCACATATGAACTGGCCACCACAGGATCGTGACCTTAACCCCATTGAGGTGTTTGTGATGTGCTGGAGAAGACTTTACAGAGTGATTCGACTCTCCTGTCCTCAATACAATATCTCAGCCAAAAATTAATGCAAGTCTGGATGGAAATAAATGTCACATTACACAAGGTTGTCAAAGTAATGCCACGATGAATGTGTGCTGTAATCGAACCTAAAGGTGGTGCAACGAAATTTTAGAGAGTACGACTTTTTTTTTGGTCAGGCAGACCAAATCTGAACATATTTTTAGATATATAGTCTATAGTTTATTATTCATGGAAATTATGTGAACTATTAACCTTCTGTTAACTTGAATCACAAAAGCTGAACACCAATGTAGATACACGTGCTCAATTTGGACACAAAAGAACCAGTTTGAATTTTCCAGCTTAATTATTATTAATAAAGGTTTCAGATTGTCTAATTCCTTACTCACTCACTCAATCAATCACTGTCAATAACTGCTTTATCCCAATCAGGGTTGTGAAGTATCCAAGCCTATCCAGGGCACCCAGTCGTTCACACACCTAGGGACAGTTTATCTTAGCCCAGCTAAATACTGGCATGTTTTTGGAAGAGAACCATGAGGAAGGCACACAGACACAGGGAGAATATGCACAGAAACTTCACACAGAAAGTCACCCAAGCTCAGGATCAAACCCGGGACCCTGGAGCTGTGAAGTGGAAATGCTTACTTCATTACTGTGGTGTGATTTTCGTGAAACAACTTGTATATAATTTTACAGTTATAAACTTTTCATATTTTGGCAGCTGGTAGCTCTATCTGTATTTAGATTTAAACCCAAAGCGGGTGTGGCCTAAATTGGAAGGCTTTTTTTTTTTTTAACTAAATATAAACCCAATCACTCTGTCCCTGGAAACACTGGAGAAAACTTGAAAACAACACAGAGGTAGAAACATCAGCACTGTCACCATGTTGTGTGAATTCTGGCTCTGACAGTTCTTCAACCTCAGCTGCATCACTCAAGTTTATAATTGTAGTCTCAACTAAAGATGGGTTTGGGACTGTTTTTTTCCCCCTAATGATTTGTTATTTTCTAACAAATTTAGTTGGTTCCATTTCCCAAAATTTAAATGAATTAGTAGCTTAATTTAAAGGTAATTACTACATTAAATTAAAGGACCAGGTAGTTACTAAGGATGAATGAATGAACCTAAATGCATTGTGCAGTGCTACACATTCATGTTAATAAACACTGCCTTTATTTGCCCTATGAGCTTCATAGCTGACTGCTTGTGTCCACAAACTTCATATCTGACGTCTCGCACACCTGAAGGTAAAAACCTCCTCCTCACACAAAATTTTGCTGTTTTCCACAGAGTCCTAGTGACAACGTACACCTCTAGTCTCAACAAGAATTATTTGAGATTTTTTTTTTTTTTTTTTTCTGGAAAAAAGACAAATACTGTGCCTATATACAGTATGTATCTGTTTAAAACACATTATCTGCTCATTCAGAGCAATGTATTCAAATTCAGTTACATCCCTGCTAGGGATAGGTATTTTAGTTCTTGTAGTTCTGGGCTAACAAAGACATTTAACACCACATGAGGTGAGCCATCAATTGCGCAAATAATATCATCTTATCAGTTGATTAGGTTTTCACCATATTAAAAAAAAATCAAGCAAGTGACAAAAAAAATAGCTCAATAACTTTTTTCATGGAAAAAAAAAAAGTTATGAGTGATTAAGTTTTAAGACCAACCTCTTGGATGCAGTCATTAAATCCAATACATCATGCTCAGCCCCCTGACAGGTAGAGGCACCCACAGTGATCTACTGTATTAGCACACATACTCACTAATTCAAGCCAAACTTCTGCAGAACAAGTCAGTTAACTCACTCGTTCACACAGCAACAGTAATTTAATAAAGGTGACAGTGTTCTAGTATAAGACACATGTGGTCGTTAAACTAGTGGCTTCCACCAAATTCCACTGAAATGCATGTCTCTGACAAGCTATTCAATCACACTTGACAGTTAAAGTAGACACAATAAACTAAACTTTTTCACCACTCTACAAATTAGTTACTTGTCGTATATATGTCATAGAAATAAGCACATGCCTCACCCAACCTGAACAAACACTTACACTGACACAGTCCTCATATTGTTAATGTCTCAACTGTGATTTCACCAAGCCAAGCATGTGTTGTTGGTATTCTCGCTGCATTTTATACTCCATTCATTGCTTAACTTTCCCCAAAACAATGAGTTAGAGTTTCAGGATCACCGGGGCCTGTGGTACATTGTAGTCAAATGTAGTCAAATGTGACCCTGCATCCCAATTCGCATGCTATCTGTACTAAATATACTGAACAAAATTATAAACGCAACACTTTTGTTTTTGCCCCCATTTTTCATGAGCTGAACTCAAAGATCTAAGACTTTTTCTATGTACACAAAAGGCCTATTTCTCTCAAATATTGTTCACAAATCTGTCTAAATCTGTGTTAGTGAGCACTTCTCCTTTGCCGAGATAATCCATCCACCTCACAGGTGTGGCATATCAAGATGCTGATTAGACAGCATGATTATTGCACAGGTGTGCCTTAGGCTGGCCACAATAAAAGGCCACTCTAAAATGTGCAGTTTTATCACACAGCACAAAGCCACAGATGTCACAAGTTTTGAGGGAGCATGCAATTGGCATGCTGACTCCATAAGCCGTCTCCAAAGGCGTTTCAGAGAATTTGGCAGTAAATCCAACTGGCCAGGACCTCCACATCCAGCATCTTCCCCTCCAAGATCATCTGAGACCAGCCACCCGGACAGCTGCTGCAACAATCGGTTTGCATAACCAAAGAATTTCTGCACAAACTGTCATAAACCGTCTCTGGGAAGCTCATCTGCATGCTCGTCGTCCTCATCGGGGTCTCAACCTGACTGCAGTTCGTCGTCGTAACCAACTTGAGGAACCGACTCGAACATAGATGCATTTTATTGATGGCATTTTGAATGCACAGAGATACCATGACGAGATCCTGAGGCCCATTGTTGTGCCATTCATCCACGACCATCAGCTCATGTTGCAGCATGATAACGGCCCCATGTTGCAAGGATCTGTACACAATTCCTGGAAGCTGAAAACATCCCAGTTCTTGAATGGCCAGCATACTCACCGGACATGTCACCCATTGAGCATGTTTGGGATGCTCTGGATCGGCATATACAACAGTGTGTTCCAGTTCCTGCCAATATCCAGCAACTTCGCACAGCCATTGAAGAGGAGTGGACCAACATTCCACAGGCCACAATCAACAACCTGATCAACTCTATGCGAAGGAGATGTGTTGCACTGCGTGAGGCAAATGGTGGTCACACCAGATACTGACTGGTTTTCGGACCCCCCCAGACCCCCCAATACAGTAAAACTGCACATTTTAGAGTGGCCTTTTATTGTGGCCAGCCTAAGGCACACCTGTGCAATAATTATGCTGTCTAATCAGCATCTTCATATGCCACACCTGTGAGGTGGATGGATTATCTCGGCAAAGGAGAAGTGCTCACTAACACAGATTTAGACAGATTTGTGAACAATATTTGAGAGAAATAGGCCTTTTGTGTACATAGAAAAAGTCTTAGATCTTTGAGTTCAGCTCATGAAAAATGGGGGCAAAAACAAAAGTGTTGCGTTTATAATTTTGTTCAGTATAGTATCCGAGATGAGAATTATTGTGTCCCAAATCGTAGTATGTTGAAATGAGTATCCCAAAGGTACCCGGATGGTCTACTATTTCCAGTAGATTTCCAAAGTGTGGATCCATGGACACTTTTCCAGCTAATATTGCCCACAACTCCTTGTGCAAGCGAGGAGGAGTTTTGTTACGGTTTGCTTCATCAAATTCTTGCACGCATTTTAGAGAGGTGTCAATGAAATGTGGGAAAATGATCAATTAAATTATATAATACAAATTATAATGAATGAAGAAAACCTGAAATGCAACGAGGACTAAAGTATGTACTTTTTCTTCACAAAAAGTGTACATAATTTCAGTACATAGTATAAGTAGGTGAATTTGGATGCAGGTTATCTCTTTTAATTAGGACACAAATGTCAGGGCATTCCACAGTCCAGAGAAGGCAATCAGGGGCTAACACTTCAGAGAGAGCAGGAGAGCGATAGAGAGAGAGAGAGAGACAGAGAGAGAGAGAGAGAGAGAGAGAGAGAGAGAGAGAGCATTTTGATGGAAAAATCTCTTCCCTTAAAATCTTATTCCCAATCGGTCAACCTCTAGTGAGCATTGAAGATGTTCACTAGCCCTAAATCACCTGATCTCAATTTTTCTCACGATGCCGTCCTTTTTCCTTTCACTGTGGTAAGGTTCAACTTCATCTCATCTGTCCATAAGCTCAAGAACCTCACAGGCTTTTTATATACTCTTAGTACACTGCAACCTGATATTTGTGCTATTGGGGCTTAGCAGTGGTTTGCATCTTCTGGTAAATGTTCTGAGGTCATGCTGGTGTATTTCTCTCTTTATTGTAGTCTCTGACACATACCTATATCTTAAGCACTATTTGGACGGGACTAGTGTTCTAACCGTAGTTTGAGTTACAATTCTTATCAACCGACATCTGTGATTCCATGTCCCGGACGGGACTAACATTTCTGTGTTTATTACAGAGGTGGGAGTGTCTGTTTTGTACATCTGGGTGTTGCAGAACATCACGTTTTCTGGATGCGTGCATAAGTTCTTTTAAAGTTAAAGAGTAAAAAATTCTAAATCTATTGATTTAGTTTTAATTTATTAAAATTAGTTATTAAAAAATCTTACTAAAATAAACTGAAATAAAGACGTGATTACCTACAGTATATCATATATCAATGTACTATTATCCTTTATTAGTATCTAGTTGGCCAGAAAATAGCTGAGCATTCATTTATCCAAGAACTTTTGATACCATGTAATGGAGAGACCAATGTATAATACAAATAATATGTTTTTTTTGTATTTTTTTAATGGTTCACCCTTGACCTAAAGCTTATATTGTACAGTTTATTTCAAATTTACTGTGCATGAGTAAATATAATAATTGTGGACTGCACAGCACATGGAAATTGCAACAGTTTAAAACCTTTTGACCATTTGCCTTGACTCAGTTAAAGCAGAGATTCATGGGAATGTAGAGGCATAGCAGGCGGGATTTCAGATTTAAACCCCCTGGAAATATTTTATGACCGTACCATGTGGTTAATCGTGGGTGGCTAACATAACATGCATACAGTGCAGATAAGTATACCGTATATCCATCAAATAATATTGTTTTGTTCAGTAATTGTGCTCTAATGATGTTTATAAAAGGCCAGTGAAGCCAATATTTATGATTCTGCCACAGGCATCAAATGAACACATCTCTTAGTTTGTTTAATCACATTTTATAGGCTACTGGTTTCTATGGTGAGAAACTGAATTAACTAATCGGGAGAATGCATTTTTCCCATTTCTGTTTGAAAGCCATTAGCCAGCTAACCACACTTTGATTGTAGAGAAATCAAAGTGACAGCCGATGTATTTCTTCTGCATGAAGATATCTGATATCCCCACCAACCCCATTGTTAGCATGTTATTTTAATAATTTTCAGTGCAACTGTCATAAATGTATTTCCAACACCTAATAATGTTACTAATATGACAGGACTGGTTGACAGTAGGTCATGCATTAAGTAATTAAATGACAAATACTGAATACCACAACCAGTCCTACTGTCTGGCATCTACCCAAAATGCATAAGCGTGTCACACTTATCAGTTTAATTATATAGAACATGCAATAATTTTATTTACCATATTTCCTTATCACCATTGAAATCAACTCCTGGCTACGTCACTGTTTGGATACACAAAGCACAGCTTGTTTCAAATCTTCCAATTTTCACAGTCCATCTTGGATATAAAATCCTCCAGAAAGGTGATATATATTTTTTTAATCTTTCAAAGACTAATCCTTCAGCATCAGTCTATTAGACCTGCAATGGAATCCATCTCTGTCCAGCTACAATGGGACAGAGAGGTGTGCACCCAGGTTACTGCTGCAGAGGAATGGACTATTATAGACATCTAAGCCACGCAGGTGTGCACCTATAATCCACATTTATTTTCAACCCATATTGGGAGACCTTCATTTGACCTGTGTACAAGTTTACTGCTTTTACTTCACTGCTTTTACCTCACTGCCTTCAAAGCAATGGTGAAAACTACGGTTGTAGACACACAAAGCCTTTCCTCCTACTAATGTTTTTCTTTTTCTTTTTTTTTTTAGAGCATCATAAAATGAAAGCTGACATACTGATAGCTTTGCTTGCAGTAACATAGAACAATTCAAATCCAAGAGAATGGGGAAAAAAAGGGAGCCTGAAATATGAGTGATGCGCAATAAAACCTGTGGATTAAGGCAAGCCTGACAGTGGGCCAGCAGGCCAAAAGAATAAAGGATTAGAAAATTCTTCCTCCTACCTGAAATGCGCCTGGGTGTCAGAAGCAGAGTGTGGAAATTCCTGGAGGCAGCTGCTGGCCTTGATATGCTCATCGCCACTTGGTTTGTCATTAGCACTGGCTTTTCCTGACGCTGAAAAATTCCCACTTCCTCTGGCCCAATCCAGGTCTCCAAAGCATTATTTAGATAAACCTATGAGTGAGAGAGTAAAGTAAAATGCTGAACAAACTTAAAACGCTATGTTCTACTAATAGTGCGTGTAATTGTATGTGCCACAAATAGAATTTAATTCTCACTAGAGATGTTCAACATGGAAAAATGCTTGCTGATACTGTTTTAATTAACCTTTATGACTAGAAAACAGCCTATTAAATAAACATTCAATGTTCTGCACCAAGTTACAATTAAACCACTTATAACACACTGCAGTGTTTCACCTTGTAGTCAGGCGTGTGTTTTTCCAGCCAGGACTTGCCGTAGTGTGGGTGAAGTACAGTGCGATACATAACAGGGAACACAGGGACCAGATCAACACTCGCAGAAGGCTGAAATCCCAGCATGGGAGGCCTAGATGTAAGCTCCCACTGAAAGACACACAGGGGTGGAATTGAAGGACACATTTGCTTATTTGACATTCATTTGAAGTCATAGATTTTTTATTTCAACGCTTGTATAATTCTACTGTAAGGACATAAGAGAGTGTTAATCAGCAAAATAATCTAGAGTGAGCACAACGATCATCTGTTTATCAGTGTCATACAATAACTCCAGAATAATTGGCACACTCCGTGGAAATGAGCTTTAATTAATATAGAAAATAAAAATTATATTTTGACATAAGAACAGGGTATTAGTTTATTTTAAAAGGGTAAGAGTCTGTGCTAAGAAACACACATCAGTGCTTAATTATGGTCTTGTTCTTCATTCAGTAAAGTGCAAATTAGACACTTTTACGTACACAGCCTTTTCATTATGCATTAGGCTTTTATTCATTATAACTTACAGTATATTCGTACATAATATCTGAAAAAAGCAATAATTCAGTGACTAGTTGAAGTAATGCACTATGAACACTTTGTTTTGACTCTGTTATGCAAATTACAGAAGATGTTTATAATTATTTAATGCCTTTTACACTCTAACTAGTGATGATTTGGGGTGTGGAAAATACTTAAGCAGTTGTCCTTTACAGTTGTTACAATACTTCAATATTATTTTGGCATATTAATACTTTACTTCAGTATTTTTTTTTTAAACTGCATACTTGTAGGCTTAATTATATTTTTAAAAAAATAATAAAAATAAAAAAAAAAGCTTTTTGGCCACAAATTGCTGCCTCAATTTCTTTGAGTAAATTCTATATGCAATTTTTTTTTTTTCACTGTACTTGACTAAATCACCATATATCACAAACAACCTGAGCCAAAACACTTTTTCTCTCTATGCCTTCCTTTTTCTTTTTACTCTGGTAAGGTTAATCTTCATCTCATTTATCAATTAGCTAGCTTAATGAGCGGTGGTTTCCTCCAGGTGTGTGAATGAGCGTGTATATGCAATTGTGCCCTGCGATGGTTAGGCACCCCGCCTTGTGCCCCAAGTTCCCTGGGATAGGCTCCAGGCTCCCCGCGGCCCTGTGTAGGATAAGCGGTACAAAAATGGATGGATGGATGGATGGATGGATGGATTGTTGCCTGCTCTTGCAAAGGGTGTCAATATTTACAGAGTTGAATCTATTGAGGACACACAAGACCTCTGGAAAACTACTTCAGAAATGAAAAGTCATTACTTTTACTGTCATTACATGATGATCATTGATGCATTAGAAGCTTGTAATGGGTTTCTAAAATCATATCCTTGCACCAATATATGGAGAGAATATAAACACTGTGGGGTTTAGGCTGAATTTGCAAGGCAGACGTGTGAGGCGTGTATTTATGCCAAGAACATTCTTAGTCAGGCAGCAGTATTATAATTTTGAAAAATTTCTGTTCTAAAACAGAAAGAAAGTGAAAAACTATATGTAGAATTGTCAATATCAAGGACAAAGTCATAAATATAAATATGAGTTGTGGAATGTACTGCAGGGTAACTGCAATGAATTTCAATTGTTGTAGCATAGCCTACAGATAATGATTAGGTGTGTGTGTGTGTGTGTGTGTGTGTGTGTGTGTGTGTGTGTGTGTGTGTGTGTGTGTGTGTGTGTGTGTGTGTGTGTGTGTGTGTGTGTGTGTGCGTATACATCGCAGTATACTCATGCAATATTTGAGGTGTTTTATCATTTTGAATTGGAAGTCTTGATTCCAGGCTTGTGTGCAGTTTGATTTGTTCTTGATCAAATAAAGTTTCAGGTTTCGTACCTGAAATTCAATCAATAGATATACCGTATATCGGAAAAAATCTTAAACAGGACAATCTTTCCTATTTCCAAGAGAAAGTTCAATTTAGCTAATTACTTACACTTTTCAATACACAATATTTAAATGTGTATATTACATATTCCTCAGTCTTTCTAACCACTAATCTTCCTTTATTACAATTTGTAGGAACAACCCTTAAATGAATAACTGTGGATATTTGTACAATTAACTTCTGTATGGTTATAGCCCAATCAGTAATAGGGTTTTACCTGCAGGATGAAGGTATCAGATTTCCTCACAACATTTTACCTCAGATTTCCTCACAACAAAAAATCTGATCAATAATAAACTGATAAAACTGCTAAAATGAAATCACAAGAGGATTAAATTGCCTGGATGTGTTCAAAAATGTGCATGCAATAAGCTCAGGGTCGGTTTGGGACTGAGTTAGTTATTGTCTCAGGGAGTTTTTCCTTGCCACTATCGCCTCTGGCTTGCTCATTAGGGATAAATTCATACAATTAAAATTTATATCCTGAATTTATATACAGTATTTCTGTAAAGCTGCTTTGGGACAATGTCCACTGTTAAAAGCGCTATACAAATACAACTGAATTTAATTTAATTGAGTTACATGTCTATGTAAATTACCTGTGATCTGCCTTCCAGTTGGAGCTATTGTCAGAGCAGCTGTTATAGAAAATTAATCAATACCTTCTGACCAATCAGCTGCATTATAAAGCATTTAATATCATCTAAAATTCATTGGAAAATTCAAGACCCCTTTTCGCTTCAAAAACAATGTTTCAAAACAAAGGTTCTGGGTCACATTGACACAAAATAATGAAGCAGGTCACATGTTCCCAATTTATGACTTTCCTAACTGGGGGAGGCTCCTTTCTATTCACTGATTTAACAAAAGCATGAATAAGCTGGCTAATAGCTAAAGTTTGACATTCAAGTTATGGTGAATATTCCGCAAAGAGCAGGAACTATGGGTTCAAAAGGGTCTGATCAATTTCGCATAACGTAAAAGTCAATGGCACAGGAATGTCAAAGCCCATTTATTTATATAAAACCCTTTTTCACAAACCTTTATGTGCGCATAATAAAAAATGCTCCATTCTCTGTGTTTGAGCTTCCCAGCTCACACTTAGGAAATATAAAGCTTTTGGATGAAACCGGTAGCTTCATACTGTATGAATGTGAGTTATCTACAGAATGTCAATTATATTCCGGTAATGTGCCTGGCGTGTGGTGAAGGCATAAAGAGAATCCTTAATGCTTGAGAATGGAGTCACTTCTCTGCATTATCACCGATCTATTTCCACAGCGCTCATTATTAACCACACTCAGCTGTGGGAAGTACCACTTTGTGACACACACTTTCCCAGGCTGAGTCATTTCCTCACTATGGTGTAAGTCAGTGAGAAGCCCAATGCTCTTTGTAACCCAGTGGAAAGTCTGTGATAAAATTTACTGCACTGTACACCTCTCCTATCTGTCACAGAATATAATAGTTGATTACTTTAAAGCTTCTTTGTTAGTCTCAGTAGTTTTAAAACTCTTTGTACAGACCTCTCAATGATTTAATGCCATGCTCCATTCATGAGTGGGAGGTGGTATACATTAAGCAATCATAAAGAAGTGCCTCTAGAGGTTACACAGAAGAGTTTCATAGAGAATAACAGCTTTATGCTCTTTACAGTCATCATCCTATCGACCTAGCTAACCTCATTTATAATCCTCAACATAATGGCCCGTATGCTAATACTGGCCTGAAGGTCAGCCCATTATCCGGAGTGGCACTGGACCCACTTACAAAGAGTTGGCAAGACTATGAAACATGACAGGTAAAATGTGAGCTGTAACGAGGTTTAATGTGGAGTTTAACAAAGGCCCCCTTGACCAGTGAGCCATGAATAGTAAAAATCGGAAGAAATACTACCCACCAAGCAATCATGACAATTGTGATTTCCTTGGCTTTCACTTGAGACAATGCACCAAAAAAAGCTGTTACACATTCAGAACAAAATCCACAGTGGATGATATGTTAACTCTCTAACTAATCAGAGATGTAATTTAGCACTGTTGGCATAAATTCAAGCCTATTAGAGGTCAGGGGCAGCACAGTGGCACAGCAGGCAGCATTACCAACCTCACACCTCCAGGGTCTCTGGTTCAATCCCATTTTCAGGTTACTGAAAATACTGTTCAGGTTAAAAAGAAAAGAACGTAAATAATGCACTTCCTATACATATCTGTATATGTATCTGATAAGAACACACCTGTTAATTCTGAAAAAAATTAAGTATTTGTATTTGCTTACATCCCTAACCGAGTGATTTCACGATAAAATAAAGCCATAAGAAAAGGTACCAAACATTAACCCCACCCCGATCCTAACCTATCATCCATAACTTCTCTTATTGATTCAGTTGAGTGAATTGTTGCATTTATTTTATTTATTTATTTATTTATTTTCAAATTTAAGATCCTCTTATCCAACAAAAAATCTTTTCTTATTCTATAGTAGATACAGTGCCCTCCCCTTATATTGGCACCCTTTGTAAATATAAGCAAAGAAGGTTGTGAAAAATTCTCTTTATTGTTTAACCTTTTGATATTTTGCTTAAAAAAAATCACAAAAATACTCTGCTCTCATGGATATCAAACAATTGCAAACACAACACAGGTTTATCAAAAAAAAAATCTTTGTTAAATATAGGTGTGCAACAATTATTGGCACCCCTATGAATTGATATGAGGAAAATATATTTGAAGTATATTCCCATTGATATTTCACACTTTGGTGACTAGGAACAAGAAATTGTTCAATCATGACTTCCTGTTTCACAGGGGTATAAATATGAGGTAACACATAGACCAAATTCCCTTAGTCATTCATAACACTGGGTTAGACCAAGGAATATAGTTGTGATGTGCGGCAAAAAAGGGTTGTTGAGCTTCACAAAGTGGAAAGTGGCTATAAGAAAATAGCACAAGCATTGAAAATGCCCATTTCCACCACCAGGGCAATAATTAAGAAGTTCCAGTCAACTGGAAATGTTATGAATCAACCTGGAATTGGACGTGTATCTATATTGTCTCAGTGCACTGTGAAGAGGATGGTTTGAGTGGCCAAAAAATCTCAGGATCACAGCTGGAGAATTGCAGAAGTTAGTTGTGTCTTGGGGTCAGAAAGTCTCCAAAACTACAATCCGAAGTCACCTACATCACCCCAAGTTGTTTGGAAGGGTTTCAAGAAAAAAGCCTCTACTCTCATCCAAAAACAAACTCAAGCATCTTCAGTATGCCAGACACTACTGGAACTTCAAATGGGATCAGGTTCTATGGTCAGATGAAACCAAAATAGAGCTTTTTGGCAATAAACCTGAGGTGGTTTTGGTGCACACAGAGAGGTAGCCATATGGAAAAGTACCTCATGCCCACGGTTAAATATGGTGGTGGCTCTTTTTGTTTTGGGGCTGTTTTTCCTGCCATAGCATAGCATCATGAACTCCATCAAATATCAACAGATATTAAATGAAAACCTGACTGCCTCTGCCAGAAAGCTTAAAATGGGCCGTGGTTGGATCTTCCAGCAGGACAATGATCCCAAACATCAAAATCAACACAAAAATGGTTTACTGACCACAAAATCAAGGTCCTGCCATGGCCATCCCAGTCCCCTGACTTGAAACCCATAGAAAACCTGTGGGGTGAACTGAAGAGGAGAGTCCACCAGCGTGGACCTCGAAATTTGAAGGATCTGGAAAGATTCTGTATGGAGGAATGGTCTCAGATCCCTTGCCATGTATTCTCCAACCTCATCAGGCATTATAGGAGAAGACTTAGAGCTGTTATCGTGGCAAAGGGAAGTAGCACAAAGTATTGACTAAAAGGGTGCCAATAATTGTCGCACATCTATATTTAATATCATTTAATATCGCCATTTAATATTATGTTTATATTTATTTTGATAAACCTGTGTTTTGTTTGCAATTGTTTGATATCCATGAGAGCAGAGTATTTTTGTGATTTTTAAGGTTAAGGTTAAACAATAAAGGCAATGTTTCACAACCTTCTTTGCTCATATTTACCAAGGGTGCCTATATTAGTGGAGGGCACTGTAGCTTCTTCCCATAGGAAGAATTAGTAGTAATTATTAATTAGTTACTAGTAATTAATTAATTACTATTTATTAGTAGTTAGTAACAATGCAATGTGCTTCTGGAATGTGCACATAAGTAACATTAAAAAAGAAATACTGTGTGTTGTGTAAGCACTTTGGCAGTAGTCATGCTTTACATATATCTAAAGCAAAAGTTTAATAATGCACAAACATTTCTAACTTGGGATAAAAACAATCCATCCAATTTAACTTTAACTGTAACTAATCTGCAATCTGTGTCCTTGGCCAAATACTTATCTCTGCATATAAGAACCAAAAGTGTGGTAAAGTAGACAATAACTGCATATTAAATGTTGTACATATTTGTAAATATGCAATACCTGATTTTAGAGGGTTGTAACATGTCAAATTGATCACAAAATATTTTGCACTAAACAGAAATTACCATGAGGTACATCACATCATCAATCTTCACTAAAACGGCCTCCACAGAAACTACTGACAATTTTGAAACCCAAAATGTCTGGTCTAAGTTTTTACTCCTAATTTGCATGAGTAGTAGCAGTATTCTGTCAGCCATTTAGCAAAATTTTAAACGGAGTACCCCCTTTGGCTGCATCCCTTCTGCAGGGGCACAGCAGACTGTATCCAGCTATTAATAATACACATTTCATTGAGTTTCCCATTGTGAACACTCTACTCACACTAAAACATGTTAAGTAGATTGAGTCATAACTACTAACTTTTATTAGTACTGCAATGCTAATGTGGTGCCATTGTGGATATAAATGGCCAGTCCCTGACATACCCAACGTTAGTAGCCGCCTAAGGCGCCATTTGGAGGCAGGTGTCATTTTGCCAATTTGGAGAGCCTTCAAATGTATATATTTGAGCTACATGCAACCAGTGCCTGAGCGAATTGTACCACTGCTGCTGTCTTTCACAGCTCCCACAAAGCAGATTACTGATACACTAAGAGCTGTTATAGACAAGATAGTTAAGCGGAACCAATGCACAAACATTGCTCAGAGACACACTTGAGGTGGCGGTGTGTAAACCGGACAAAATATGGTGTCCATCAGTGCATCCAGTGCAAAGCTATTTAGCTGCAAACAGAAGTAGAAAGCAGATGTGGCTTCATGAGTCATGTGTCATGACTTGGTAAAGTTAACACAAAAACTGTTTTCATAGTCCCTGAAAACTTTTTACTATGCTAAGTGTGAAAGAGTGAAGCTTGCCTAGGGCACCAAATGTACTAGGGCTGGCAGTGATCATATTCATTAAGTTTTTTCTGGCTAGAAATAGAAAGTCTTTTTTCATGAATTTTCATGAATATTTCAATGTGAAAAGTCTTTGTTTTGAGGTGGTATGAAAGGTTGTCACCTGAAATGAGGTCTGAATTGCTGATATGCCAATAGCTCAGACCTCATGCATATTCAGTAAAGGATGGCTATTAATCTTCCCTTTGTTTCTATGTTGAAAAGGAGTAAGTTTTATAAGTATTTTTAAATAACTTTCACTAGGTATGCTAAACATTTGGTAATTTGGATAATCCACTTTTGACCCTCAACAAACAGTCAACTAACAAGCTATAGACTGTCAAAGAACTGTTAAGTAACTGACATGAACAAACCTATGAACAAAATCTTAATATATCAATGGTTTATGGTCATTGATGCTTAGGAGATAATCTAAGAGTGCTACAGGTTAAGTGGAGTTAGAGTTAGGGTTAGGGATAGGGTTAGATAGTACATAATTTAGTTACTGTAATTTAGTTACAGCTGTGAAAATCACAACCCACCATTTTCCTAAGGTGTTATATTTTATTTTATTTTATATAGGTATTAGCCTATTTGACTAGTCACTTAAATTGTATGCTTCAATTCAAATCTCAATAACTCAAAAACAAATGATGCTAACTTGGACCAAATGTGTTCTTTGGTGGAAAGTTCAGAAATAAAAGGCTATATATCTCTAATAAATAGACAAAATACACTATATGGCCAAAGATTTTTGAACACCTGACTCCATGTGCACAAAGCAAGGTCCATAAAGACAAGGTTGGTATGGAAGCTCTTGAGTGACCTGAACAGAGCCCTCACCTCAACACCCATTGAACATCTTTGGGATGATATGGAACACCAACTGCATGCCAGGCCTTCTCACCCAACATCAGTGCCCAACCTCACTAATGTTCTTGTGGTTGAATGGGCACAAATCCACAGAGCCATGTGCCAAAAACCAACAGGCACATATGCATGTAATGGTAAGGTGTCCATATACTGCATATTTGGACATATAGTGTACCTATATTGAGGGGGTCCATGGAATTTATTTATTTTACAGTTAAAGCATTCTCTGGCTACAAAAAGTAGTCAGAACCTCTGTTTTAGCTAGTCCGGGTTATAGCCCGATGTTTAGTAGATCATCTGTTGACTATGTTGACAATGACTTGTCCCCTGTCTGCTCAAAATTTCTAATCTAGTTCACAAGCAGTCAGTTGATACATTTGAGATGTTGTCAAGAGACTGATGAACAGCATTTGTTGAGAATCATTTGATAGTCATGATAGTCTATAGAAGGTTAGTGGACTATTCAAATACAATGTTATCAAACATTTTTACATATTTACATAACCCAAAACCTTGATTAATGTATTAGATTTAATTAGAAAACGAATCCTCCACATTGGATATCATGAATCCCTGCACATTCAAATGCACTCTTTGTGACTTGTATGTTTTCTAGAAAATTAAAACTGGACCTACTTACTGCTTCCAAGTCGGTCCTGAAAACAATCATAGTGTGAAAAAATCTCATAAATCTACACAATGGCACAATCAATAAAAAATTTTCAGTGTATTCCTCAGACAAAGGAGAGTTCATCACTATACTGTAATTGTTAACTTAATATTGCACTGGGGATGTTGCTGTGTATGTCTTTGTAAATCAGTCATGCAGCTGGAGTCGAACACAAGCCGAACATGTGTAAACATTTTTTTACAAGCAGCAGTGGGAAGAAAATGGCTTGCTACCTGAACGTTTGGCACTGGAAGTGGGCTGATGAGTGGCGGTAAAAATGGATCACAGGAGAGCTGCCAGCTCGTGACAGCGCGCAGAGGAGGAGGAAGTCGGGCAGAGGTAAGGAGGGTCGCATGAGGAGTGGAGCTCAGAGCACACAGTCCTGCAGCACTCGGCATCGTCCATACCCAGGGAGGAGGCTCGGTGCTCAGCGGCCACACACGTGGCTGAGCCTTCACACGCCGAACGGGCATCATCCCTGCATCCTACAGCAGAGCTTTATGTACTGGCACACAGGCAGGAAGGGAGAAAAAGCGACTAAGCAATGGCAGCAATATACATCATGCATTTTTTATGCGTTATTGTGGGAATTTTGTAATTCCAGGGGGTATTGCAATGTGTATTAGTGCA